>JARDYJ010000001.1:44633931-45233931 GCA_029215755.1 Spea hammondii | reverse complement strand
TTTATGTTTTTATCTGATTTTTTTTGCATGTTATAAGGCAATAAGTACAAGTAGCGTAAAGTGTGTAAAATGCCCCTTACATTCAACACTATTTTTACTTTCAATATTTTTATATGTTTCTGTTTTCCTATGCAACATATTAATTGATAATATAAATATAACTATCATTATGTTACAATAGCTCATCTGGAACAAAACTTTATCACCAAAATGGGCTTGGCAGAGTCAGTGGTAACTAGTTGCCTGTTGCTCACCCAGTCTCAATAAATAGGAACTGGTTACTGTACATTAAGAATAATGGAATTAAAGCTCCAATGGCCTGAGTAGATAAATAAAAAAACACATTAAAAGTTCAAATGTTAATTGAAATACTCCTTAAAACTTAGTAGACCAGCTTAACTTCTCCTTAATTACTTCTTATGGCCTCTTGAAGTAGCTGGAATGTACCTTATAGTTTACCTTCACTTTAATTTTTTTGTTTCATTAGCTTTTTTCACTTAACATCGAGACTTATCAGGTCCTTCTACAGCTTGGTTCCAAGTCTCAATTGAAGCCATGTTATAAAAAGGCTTGCCAAGCTCTCCCAGACACTCACTACAATGACTGAGACACAATAATTAAAACATCTCAAACCATAGTTTGTAGTTCTTACCAAAACCACCACATATCTATATCCAGATCTACATCCAAGTAGTTTATTACTTGCTTTTTATGATTAATAGCATTTTATATCGCCTTTATGTGGGTCTAACAGAGATACGAGACTTTAAATCCTAACTGGGGAATTTTATGTAAGTTGAATTCATTTATGTCGCAATATCAGAAAATTACATTTAAATATTGCATTTAACCAGCTTTACATAGCAAGATAAGTGTGAAAGACAGGTAAGACCACTGTATAATTGTATTTTATTACATTAGTTGGAATAATAATGATTATTAAATGTATCTGTTCCTACTGTAGAATGCAATATCCTGTTTTTCTTTCTAGTGCCTTATTAAATTACTGAATTTGCCTATGGTTGGATCCTTATTCAATATAAAAGGCCTGTTAACCTTGTGAAAAAAACAAATTTGGTATCCACAAGTCATGTTAATGCAATGTCAGACTTTGTTAACATTATATAATAAGCATAATGAACATATGGTATGTTTGGCAATAATGATATGCAATTCCCATGCAAATAAGGAATTACCATAACATTGCTTATCCAATTTACTCTGCTATGTTTACAGCTGCCCAACAATATTAGTTTCTTAATGCCAAAATAAGCTACAAAATTTCAAGAAAGCATCTTTACTGCAATGATTTAGCAAAGAGGAATTACACCCCACATACTTAATTGCTTTCAATGTACATTTGTCTAATGGTAGAAGACATCGTGGTGCTGTGTTTGTTTATTCTGTTATATCCAAATTTTAGTTTTGAAAAAAAAAGCAAAATCGCATATAATTCACAAAAAATGTTCACAGTACCATCAAGTTTCAGAACAATCTTTCACTATGCCACTAAGAAGGTAGTTTGGTCTTAGGGAAGACAGAATATGATTCTGAGGTTCATAAGAGCTATATTTAACCGACAGAAGGTTACCTTTTTCCACAATTTAATATAGATCTAAATTCTATTAAAATGTATCTGTTAAAAAATTATCTAAAAAATATAAATACCCTCATACTTAATGTAATTGACTTAGTCTTGACATTCTGGGGGTAAAACATGTCTACAATTTGTTTTTAATGTACTTATACATTTCTTTAGATTAATAAAATGTGTCTGTGATTGTTAAGCTTAGTTTAATATTGTCAACATTTTTACCCAGTCATTGGTGATTGTAATGTGAATCTGATTTGTAGATCTAAGCAACAGTATATTTTTCTCAAAGTTGAGCAGAAAATAGGCAGTTTCATACTGCATGCAGCATTTCTTGAAATGCTACAAATGTCATGTGTGGTCATGTGACATGGACATTTGTGACATATATATCGGTAGAAACATAGAAATAGAGAAATATGGTTTACTTCTTACTTTTAGTATTAATGGAAGAAAATGTTCTACTGTGCTGGTAAAACTAGATGCATAGAAAAAATACACTTGGGAAATGTGGGTATTAAGCTTTACTTATATGATACTGGAGACACAGTTTACACTTTTATTTCATAGTAGCAGACTCCAAAAATTATATATGGTATCTAACTTTAAACTAATGTAAAATATATTTTAATAGCATTATATAAATTATCTGCTTGTACTAAAAAAAATTGTTATGCTAACATATTCAAAGTTTGGTCTTCTCTGCCTGTGAAGACCCCCCAAAAAAGACATTCAAAGTTGCTCATTCAATTGTACCACCAATAATGTCTGTCAAGGTGACTAGTATAAATATGCATTCATTGATCAATTTATATTAATATGCAGTCTGTTGTTCATTATCAATGATTCTATTGTATAATGATTCAAAATTATGCCTGGCATAATTTTAATCTTCTTGTTTGAACAAGGTTTTGCAAATGGCTAAATATTTTACCTTGATCTACAAGCTTTCTACAAACAATATATCCCAGAATGCTTATATTTGCTAAAACTGCTCAATTTTCATATTTATAGGTATGCCCCTGTGTTCGAGGTAGGGTTATCAACAAAGTATGCATATTAAAGTACTTTGTAGTATCCATTCATTAAAAAAAAGTACATAACTTCAGGAAAAGCTACAAATCCAGAGCTTGAAGAAGCCAATCACTGGCAAAAAACTTGTTTTAAAAAGGGATCACTTTCTGTACATACATGGTGATTTCACGTTTCAAAACCCTTCCACGGCCAGAACTGGGGATGACTGGCAATGAGTATATTAAAGGCAGGAGATGTGTTCAGCTGAATACTAGACTAGTGCATTTCGATTCGTACAAATTGCAAGTTTACAGAATTTTGGTAAATACAGTGATTCGTATAAAGCCATGAAAATCAAGCCAGAGTTCCCTCAAATTGGATGAAAAAGAAACAAAGCACAGAAATTTGTGTTTCCGTACTTTCTCTGCCAACCACTTCTGCTGTTACCAACCACTTCCACGTCTTCCAGCCACTTCCACTTCTGCATCGTCTTCCTTCTCTTCTTCTTCATCTTCTTCCTTCTCTTCTCTATTCTTATTTAAATCTTCAATCCTCTAATATTTCTTTGTTTGCATCTCCATGGACATAACCTTGGCGGACACTTCCACCCTGCGATGCAACGTTTTACTGCCCTTAGTTTACATGAGGGCAAGATGTTGGAGCTTGCAGTGGCGTCAACTCCCCAATTGGAGGATCAGGGAGATTACATCACTGCAAGCGCCGCCAGATGGGCAGAAGTTGCCCCTGGGTTATCTCCACTGAGATGTGGACAAAGACAGAAGATAACAGATTAAGGATTAAAGATTGAATATAGAATAGAAAAGAGGGGAGAAGATAGAAGATGAAGAAGATGCAGAGGAAGATGCAGAAGTGGTCAAGAGAGAAAGAATGAATGAGAGTGTGAGAGAGTAAGAGTATGAGAGAGTGAGTGTGAATGTGGGTACCTGGCAACAAATTTTGTTCTTAAAAATCCCCCAGAATTTTCAGCCAACATGTTGTCATGGTTTATGCATCTCTCACTGCCATCAGCCGAACTCTTTGGTGGCGGTGGCCCTCTGACAAACTTCACTGAGTGTCCCTGGCTCAGTAAAGCTGTAGCTGAATTGCACATGCGTGTCCTTATCTGACCAGGCCACCCGCACACACCCCGTTCTGCCCTTTTGAGGTAGTGCTTTGTGAGTACTTGGTCGGCAGAACTGGTACTGATGAGAAGAGGACAGAAGATAGATGAACGAAGAGGCAAGAGAAGTAAAGCTGCACGAAAGGAGACAGGGACATGGAGGTGGTCAGCAGAGAAGGTAGAGAGACATTGAGAGAGAATGTGAGAGTGTGAAAGAGCATAAATTAGAATGTGAGTGAGTAAGTGTGCAAAAAAGTAAGTGTGAGGGAGCATGAGTGAGTGAGAGTCTGAGAGTGGGTGAGAGTGAGAAAGAGCATGAGTGAGAAAACCTGAGAGGGCTTCAGGGAATGAGCGAAAGCATGAGAGAGCTTGAATAAGAGTGAGTGAGAGTGTGAGAGAGTAAATGTGAGAGCATGAGTGAGAGAGTCCATGAGCATGAGACAGCATGAGTGAGAGTGTGAGAGAATATGAGTGAGAGTGTGAGACTGCACAAGTGAGAGTGTGAGTGAGCTCAGCAAACACGGGCTCCCGCCCGCAGCTAGGGATGTCACGGACAGTGCATCCTTCCATCACCATGGAGGCAAGGGATAAGGGGGGGGCGTGGGGAGCGCGCGTGTCCTCTGTCCTCCTCCTGGCAAATGTACAGGACCTGCACAGGAGGAGGAGTCTTCATGAAGAATGGGTACTCGGGGATCACTATATAATGAGTGCAAACATCTGTGTCTGGATCACTATATGACAGGAGTCATGCTGTACCACCGTCTGTATCTGGATCACAATAAATTTATGGGAGTCATGCTGTATCACCATCTGTGCCTGGACCATTATAGAACGAAATAGGAACACCTCCACAAATGGGTGAATCGGTATATAGACAGAAAACCGGGGCGCATAGATATGTGGGAAAAAAATAAAACAAATATAGTGTAATAAATTTTAACAGAAAATTAAAATTTTGATATTAATTGCACTCACAAGTGTACTTGAAAGTGATTGCTCATTAAAAAACCAGACTCTTTTCTGTCTTGGAATTTCTGTGATGAAGATAGAAACGAAATAGTGCAGTAAAAATTGGTGTTTCTTTAATAAATAAAGGTAAAAAACTTACAAACGGATGGGCATAACAAATGAGTTATGCATAAAAGCAGTGTGAGGATGTCCTTCACAAAAGTGGAAATGGTACTCAGCCAGTCCTTATAAAGTCCAAATATCGATGATTATAAAGTCTCTCAACGTGTTTCCCCGACTTCAATGTCGGCTTTCTCAGGAGAAATTCAAAAGTCAATATATATGGACCATTATATAATGATGGGAATTATGCCAGTGTACCACTGTCATGCTCAATACATATTGATAGGAGTTATACTGTACCATAGTGCATATATATATATATATATATATATATATATATATATATATTTAAATATATATTAGTATACGTGCTTTATATTAGACCTGTGCTTTCAGATTTGAAACAGATGAAAAAAAAGCAAAAAGCTTCTAAAATTCACAGGCCCACATTTAGTCACACTCTCTCTCATTCTCATTCACTCTCTCTCATGCTCTCTACATGTTTCCCTACCTTCTCTGCTGACCACTTCTGCCGACCACTTCTGTTTCTGCATCTTCTTCACCTTCTGCCTTCTACTTTCTCTTCTCCCTTGTATCCTCTTTGTTCATCGGCATCTCCTCAGTCATATCCTGGCGGGAACTTCCTCTGAAATGGCGGGGCTTACAGTGACATCCTCTCCTCGATCTTAGAATCAGGGGAGAGGACTTCACCAAAAGCACCCTCATTTTGCCCTCACTTGAGGCCGAGGCAATATGGCGGTGATGTTCTCATAAAGGTCCTCCATATGGGGGAGAGGACATTACCGCAAGCAGTGTCATTATTGTTTCATACAGTGCCATTATATTCTGAAGCACCGTGCAATAGAGTTTGATAGAAAATGTGGTCATTTTGTAATTAATTTTCACCTAAGCTTTAATATTAAAGGAAAAATATGAACATTTGTTTAACTTGAAAAAAATTGACTGGGCCTCCATCAAGCATTACCAATTAGGTGTTGCTTGACTGTTACAAATATAATTAAGAAAAACAGCCATCCGTTAAAATTTTTAAGTTCTGTTTTCCTTCTGATTAATATGTAAATGCAATTTTATTGTAATGTGATTTGTTCGTATGAATGACCAGCCAGAATTTTAAATTGATATTAAATAAATAAACAATTCTCTTGTAACCATGTTTATTTTAATTTGTCATTTTCTAAAGTACATTACATTCTAGTGTAGGAAGAATTTCAAATATTATGAATACTATATGCAAATTAACTTGTTGCAATTTTGGTTATCCTTTACTAATATTTTCTAACAGTGTCTTATTTAAAACAGTATGTATAGTGAAAGTCTGAAGAAAATTTTGTATTTTGAGATGTGATTCATGATGGTTGAACTCAATCTACACACATATAGACCAGTGGTTTCCAACTCCAGGCCCGATTTCCCATCATAAATACCGGCATCTCAATAAAGACAATATTAAATGACTTGCTTTCAGATGTGAACACAGAATTCTTACGCTGTTCCTTGCCCTCGAGACCTGGAGTCGAAAACTTCTGCTACATTGGTATTATGCATTACACCTCATGGCTGCTTAGCCAGAAATGACCTTGTTTTTTAAAAATGTGGATTTTAGGATATAGTCAAAGAGTTGTGATAATGTTTGATTCAATAACTGGAGTTAATATGGGTTGTTATCCTGAGGATTAAAAACAGAATAGATGATAGTTATAAATGAGGGCATGCATGTTCAATGTGCACCCGCACTTCCCCAACTGTAACTTGCAAAAAACCCCACTGCTCTGTTCTATTTAGTTTGTGAGTTGGAACCAAAGTTTCATGTAAAGTCTCAGGCAACTTGTGGATGTATGAGTTGTCTGCATGTGAGTGTATGCAATCTTTTTTTTTAATTTTTTGTTGTAGTTACTGAATTTGCAAGTTTGAGTTTGATGTATTATTTTGCAAATTGTGCAATTATTTTGCCAATTTGTGAATAGTAAGGGGGGAGGCTATCACTATTAAAAGTCAAGTAGTACCATGCTAACCATAGAAAGAGAGAAAGTAAATTTGTTAAAGATGATACCTTTATTACTATACCACATCACCTGAAGAGTCACTCTTGTTGGTATTGGAGTGCGTATATATATATACATATATATATATATATATATATATATATAGCCATGCACCAGCAGCTCCAAGTGGATTAAGGATGCCTCATTAAGTTTTAAAAACTAAACATCTCCTGGTTTTAATAAAGACAGTGCTCTCTTACAAAAACTATAGACACAACGAATAGTTATGAGAGCTTTACTACATACTAAATGCACCATAATGTAATTAAGCCAGCCAACCAAATTAGTTTTATACAGGTGTTTAATTCATTTTTTTTGTGGGGGATTATATCTAAGATCTAAGTTTAAGAAGTACAGAAAAGGACATACAAATTGTCAATCCAGCACCTGCAACTTCCAAAAATTAAACTTGCAAACACTAGTTTGCATGAGAAACTGAATAAAGCAGAGTTACCCCCTAATTCTATTGATGCCTCTACTTTTTAGTGACTAGACCCACACAGTCTATACTCTTTAATTTCCCCTGCTTTGGTTTATCTTTTAAATCTATTTAATATGAAAGAATTTAAGTCAAAATTATTGGAAATTATACTTCATTGGACCCTACAAAATATTTAAATGGAAAAGGTTGTTCTTCATCCTCTAATACAAAATCTATCCTACAAAACCAAATGTTCCCTCACGGCTAAAATTTTGCTTTCAAAATGGATATCACTCCTGTATCCTTTGAGCATATTTCATTAACATATGTCATATTCTGCAGCTTTTTCATATATGTTTTTCTCTGAATAATTTCAAAAAAGACAGGAAAGATAAATATATATTGCTTTAGCCAAGTCTATTTATGAATAGTATGAATATAACTTGACAATTACTTTTTAAAGTGCATTGTTTGTTTACATTTTGCTTTTAAAATGTTGGTACTGAGGTGTATAGGTTAAACATTTTTTCAATTAGAGTGATTGTAACTCATAGCATGTAGGCTCTAACAATATAAGGAAACTGCTGTCATGCATTGTCAAGGTAAAACTTTTAATTGATTTTATGTTCATAGTGTTGACAAATGTGTATTCCGTAATGGTCTTTCTTTTAAAAAATGAATTTCTCTTTTGTACTTAGCACTTACGGAATAAAATTATTATGTTACAAATTATATAGAAAAGGATGCAATTTAATGCCTACCTACAGACCTGCAGAAAAATACATTCCCCAGAAACCTGCTTCTTTATTTTTCTTTAATATTAACTGTATGAAAAAGTGTATATTATTTATGACTATTTTTATTTTGAATTGCACAATTAGAGACACAAATGGTAAATTATTAATTAAACAGCTTAAAACAAGCTCACATTCACTTGTGTAATTCTGTGAGTGCCTTCTGTAAGAGACATTGTAGCTGACATCACTTTTTAGTGGTACTGGTGAATTACCTGTTAATTTGGCTGGGTGACACAAGAACTTGTGTGTAGGTGAATCATGACCTGGAGACTTTGTGAAATAAGTTGGTCTGCACCTGGGTAAGATCCTCAATTGACCCCTCCCTAGCCCATGAAAATAAACCTGATTAGTTGGCCGAGCCAGATAGGTTTGCATGTCAGCAAACAAAGGCGCTAGGGGTTCATTAAAACATTTACAATGTTTCTCTACTCTCTCTTGAAGTTGTTTTTCAGTACTACCACAAACTACATGTGAGGCTATTTCTGTACAAATTACATGACTGGGGCCTGGTTTTCCATAGACCACAACTCCCCAACTAAATAAAGACACATCGACAGGCTGTTGAGTAAAAAAAATGGCTACAGATTTCACATGCATGGGAAAGAAAACCACCAACAAATTATTAACACAATATAGTCATTGTCAGATTTGCCATCAAATATAATATAGTTCTCCTATATTATTCCATTGTATATATACATTCCCCTATTTTATTTCCAATAACCCAAACAACAGGAAATAACATGCCGAGATGCACCTTTCCCATATCACGTTATAAGCCACAAACCAGCTCAAAACCACCAATACCAACATAAACCAAAAAACCTCTATTTCCTATTAACTAACAATTATTCCACCTACACCTTTCACTTATCAGCCCCGCTACAAGGCCAACCCTTGAGATCTCAAGCCACCTGGACACTACCCCCTGACAAAAACAACACCCTCTTATTACCCTCCTGAAACCCCAAATTCTAAATATCTATGCTTACATCCATCATCATCGCAACAAGTTCTCCAACTCCAGATGCTTAACCGCCACCCCTTGCAGTTTTCTAGTTAAACTAGCTACCATTTTATTAACCGTACCCTTACACCTTGACACCGTCTTCTGATCATTCACATGCCTCCAATTCAGCCCCAGCACTATCTCAGACAACACTACCACTACCCCAGGAAGGTTGTCCTTCAACCTACTGAGATTCTGTTTTATGTGCCTCAACAAGTATGAAACATCAAAACATCAGGGGGCTTCCCCCTTTCAAACAAATGAAACACCTCCCAATTATGTCCTTCCACCCACATCCTCTAAAACCAACCACTTTTATGTGCCTCCAGATAGCCCAGCTGCTGTCCATGATCCCGATCTGGAGTTCTTCTTTTGACCCAAAAGATATAGGAATGTCCCACAATCCATGCCACCAGCCTTGTTGAAAGAAGAAAATTAGCAACCATAACACAACCACCATAACAATCCACCCATTATAACAAGCAGTCCTGGCACAAATATGACCTCAAATATAACTGACAATATTGCATTGGGCATATCAACGAATACAACACCAATTCAGACGACATCTTGACAACATCATCGCTGGCTTCTTGTCAATACAACAATTGTAACTGCAAGTGTTGGTACACAGTTACAATAGGAATGCTTAACAGGGCAATTGGGCATTCCTTTCAGCTAGGTGTTAATACTAACACCCACTAGAAGGTCATTGGAGAAGAGACCCAGAAGTGTCTGTCCAGACACCACTGGGATCTCTGATGATTCCCCTGCACTAAATAAACACGGCATTACTGACATCCATAACATATAATTGAGATCCTCAAAGGGATGTCCATCCATATTCTACTGGAAACAGTGAAAAAATAAGAAACACAACAGTGTTTAGGAAACCCACTGCAACCAATAGTTTCCTTTCTTGGGATAGTCATCATCCTGTGGGGGTTGAAAGGTATACCCATGGGACAATATCTCAGAATAAGACAAACTGTACGACTATGGAAGATGTCAAGAAACAAGCCGATGAACTATGCATTCGCTTCTGTGAAAGCGATTATCCACATAAACCCCTAAAAGGGGCGTACATGGGAGAACCAGAGATGGGTCTACAGTACAAAAGTCCAACAAGTTTGATCAGGTTGCCCCCAATATTATCAAATGCATTGGGATCTACGATTCTGCGCGGGCTGAATTTTTTAGGATCTTTAAGACCTACTGTCCCATACCTTACTGTGATCTACCATTATCCTAGGTACTAACACCACACCCTGCTATTACTATCAGGATGTTCAAGAATCTGAAGGACATGCTTGTGCATAGTTATATACAACTCTGGGCAGGATATCATAGATGTGGCTAGGTAACGGACCAGAAGGTACAAAAGGTACATATGATTAACTCAGACATCTTTAGATGCTTCAGGTCTGAATACACACCTATAGGAATTTCTGTAACACGGGTATAGTTTATCTGATTAAGCCTATAGAGAATTCAGTGTAATGTGCAGTATGAGCATTATACCAGAGACTCCTACCTAAGCTTTTTCACCATTGAAAAAGTGAAACAGTCCCATAGGAAGGGGAACATAAATATCGCGTTACTCCAAAGAGAATGTTTCCAAATATATTACTTACAAACGCTCTCTCCCAAAGGGTTAAATGGGGGCTATTCTTTCACTCCATATATTGACAATAACTAAGAACTATTTCCTTTTCTTTTTTAGTAGATGTGTAGGCACATTTAAAAACGGGGGAGATGGTAGCCTCTAAAAGTTTTAATTTTTTTAAAAAAAATACTTGTCACCATCCTACTTCTCATGCTGGGGGACATAATGTTCTCCAATAACACACATATAACTAGTCATCTTTCTTGGACATCTTGCAATACAGTGATGCCTTCTATAAATGTTGGTGAGGACAGTGTATATATATATATATATATATATATATATATATATACCGTAACTATCTTCCGCCACTGTGATTTGTGCTTTAACTGCCTATAGGATGTCTGATTGCAATGTCTTATGTTTTATATACTTTTGGTAAGTGGTGGAGTACAGATACCATTGTGGAGTTTGTGGAGTTCAACCATTATAAACCCCCGGAACTTTTTGTGTAAACACCCCTTTGCGGTTGCCTGAGAAATTTTTTATCTGTGCGTACCTAATGGTGGTTCACCTACGAGCAAGTCCTGTCTGGACAAAATGTGTCAGGTTGCCCACTTACTGACTATCTATCTTTAGCATTGAAGACTCCAGGCTATCTGCTTGAAGATTAGCTGCAGCCAGGCTTATATACTTTGTTTAGTGTCTCATATCCTATTGCAACCTACAGTGCTTAAATGCTATATGAATTATAGGATGTGAAGATTGCAAGGTTTTAAAATGTAAATATATTGAGTCTGAGGTTCAAAGGGATCTAAGGGTTAAAATAAAGATATGTATTTTTAATGCAATTTTGTATTCACTATATAATGTGCATTAGGTTTAGCATGAGTTGATGTAACAGTTAGCTACCTGTGCAGCTGTCTATTAAATAAACAGAATATGAACATCTGACTCTAGGGAAGTTATGTCACTTTAATAAAATCATCAATCTGATGTATGATGCCGTTTTAGCTCTGATGCCAAACTGTAATTAAAATCACCTTTTCTGCTCTAAAACATCCTGAAATTCATTCTTTTTTCATTTGTATAATATATGTTACTGACTATATATTTTATCAGCGCCATAATATAACACTATTACAATATACATCATAATTCAATGTACACATGAACATTTTGTAAATGTAAGTAGTTTGGTGAATGAGTAATACTTTGCAGCGAGGATACATTTGAGCTGGAAGACTTTATTTGATCTTGGTTTCGGACAAGAGCAAGGATTTTCCTGAAACATGGTACGGGTTGTTGTATTGTAATAGAACATGATCAAGTAACATTTAAACATGTATGTCAATGTTATTTTAATTAATTTGTTAAATGTATTTATTATGCTTTGGAAATATGTAATGCTCATCATACATGCAACAATATTACATCCGTACATAATTTTTCTTCAAAGGGGGCCTGAGGAAATTTGTCCAGTGAAGGTTTATTAATGTAATAAATATGGGTAGTATTGGTTCAGTATGGGTAGTAATTGTTATTGGATTCACTTAGTGCATATGTGATAAATCTTTTTTGAGCATTGGGCTGGGGCCTACTACTACTTTTATTTTTTTCAACTTGCCCTCACAAATTGCAGGTTTTTTTAGTGCATATGTGCTTAATTGATTTTGTATATAGTTTTTTGAGTTTGTTGGTAAAGTTTATGGAAAACTAATCAGGAATACTTGTTTTTACAGAAACCACAGTTTTTGCTGATGAATAATGGTGGAAATGCTATAGTGGAGCTGGATACCTGGAAGATTTGGCTCCTTTTGGTGGGAAAGACGGTCTCCCATCTCTTCTTGACATCAGTGGTCCTACTCACTGCACTTTGAGGAGGTCCACGAAGATCCAGCCCTATTTCAGGCTTATGTCTGAAAGGGAAGGAAGGGGAAGCATATCCATCAAGGAAGGGGGTACTTCCTCAGAAGGTTTTGGGGTCTGGCTGCCTCTGTGGCTCTTAAATGAGCACTTTGAAGAAACCTCACTTTCTTCACAAGGAAGCACTGCACCTGGCACATCAATAAATAAAAAAAATATGTAGTGTTTGTACTGTGAGATAATTCCCCTGTGCAACATCAATGTACTGTGCTGCATGTGTGAAATCTAGAAATTTCTTTATTATGAAATGGTAAATAAATAAAAAAAAATGAAAATATATATTCAAACATTTATGTCAAAATTAAAATGTTACGTTCTAAATCCAACGGTTATATTGTTGTTCCTCTTATGCTTATCATATTGTTTTGTTGGATTCCTTGACCTCCATAAAAAGAATGTTGAAACATCTGACTTCTGCATTTATTTTTACATGTAGTAACATTTCTATTGAGCTACATTAATTTTGATTTGTTTCTGTCATATTTGGTTCACAAAAGAACATCCTGGTGAATTTCATTATTATCATTTCAGAGACATTTATCTTTCGTAATAAAATCCAGTGTGGCTGGTCCTAAAAGATGCATGTGTATTCTAGGCAACCTTATACCTAAGCAGATAATGTATTATTTCTTACTGCATTACCCCCAGCCATTTGTTCTGTAAGGCCTTTCAATGTATCACTGATCTATGTGTCATTACAATTGGCTATCAGATCAAACGTAACCTTCAATATAATACCTTTCCTAAGCTTATTGAATCAAATCCGCTTATAAAGTAATTAAAATGGTGCAGTTTTTCAAGTGTTACAGGAGGTTAGTATAAAATGAAATGTAGAAAATTATAAAATTGTCCTCAGTTAGCTAATTTTCATTAATATTTCTCATAGACTTAATTGCTAAGGGCAAGTATATTAAAATGAATTCAATGTGCTAAGAATAAAATAAAACATATTCTTTCTTTTTTTAGTGATTTGAACTTAATGTGCCAAGTACAATATCATTTCTGGAAAATCATATGAACAAAAAAGTCAATAATTTTCACATGAGCTAAATCAATTCCCAAGAGAAAAAAAAAGAATATGAAGTTCAAACTTTTTCCTTTATGAGTAAAATATTGGGCACATACAAGTGAAAGAACTCATAGAATAAAAATGAAACACCAGTACTCAATGTGAGAAGAACAAGCAGTCCTCATTTTATGATTATCTAACAAATCTTTAACTGAAGAATGGACAATGGAATTGATAGTGGCAGAGATCATTGTCACAGAGAAAGGTTTGCAAAGCCTTACAGGTTTTCAAGTTGGAAATGGGTGTATCTGGCACTTTCATAGTGAAATATACACTGTTTTAATTAATTGTTAATTTCTCTTCCCACAATTGGCATAGGCCAGGGGTGTCCAAGTGTTTTCTGCAGTGGGCGACTTCATCAGAAATGTATATGTGTGTGGGCTGCACTCATTTTTCACTGAGAGAAAATATGGCCTTGAATAAAATATGCAGGTTAAAATAAAGAAAATAACACAAAACCTTTACTTTTCCTCTCACTGCTTTCTGGGCCTAGAAGGTTTTGTCCTCTGAAGTGACTACAAATTCAGGATTCTGGATAAGTAAAAATTAAATAGTTCTATTTATTCTAGGGATGCACCGAAATGAAAATTCTGGACCGAAACCAAAAATTCAGGGTTCACTACACTTTTAATAAAAGCAAGTAACACACCAAAATTGTACAAAAAATTCAATAACACTGTTAATATATAAATATATATAATTGTTAACCGCAATCTCAGGCATACCCAGATCCCAGCATGTACTGGTTGCCTGGGCATGATAGAAGTGTGATTGCTGCTAACAAATATTGTGCCCATGCAGCCAGTAAATGCTGGAACCTGGGCATGATAGGACTGTGATTGCTGTTAGCAATCACACTCCCATCATGCCAAGTCAGCCAGTACATGCTGAAACCTGGCTCACTGCCCCCCTTGTGTATTGATGCCTATGGGGTCTGCACATCACTCACAGCAACCCTGTGCCATGCCCCCCCCCACTTACACATCCATGTTATCACATACACACTCATTCATATACTCATTCATTCACAGATTAATTCCCTCAATCATGCATACTCATTCACCGCTGCTTCCCTCTGCGTTGTGCGTTCTGTGTGAGGAACTTCTCTTGTACTTTCAGAAGACAGCATGTGAGTTTGCATTAAAGATCAGCCCTGGAATGAGTGAAAAGGTGGAGGGGCACCATGAAACAGGATCAACTCCCATGCCTGTCAGTTCTTTTGGTCATTTGCATGGCCTAGATCACATCTGCAACCTTTTAACCTATCCTGTTAAGGCATGAGTGGTAGGTTGCTTCCAGGTGGCCAGGTGATAAAAAAGAGGAGGAGTTTTGGATGGGCCTTGTGGGTTTCAAAAAATACTACCCTTCACCCATCTGCCCACAATTATATGTCCCGTGTAACAGAAGGCTCAAATAAAAACAACCTGTGATCTATTTCCTGGAGAAACATCACCCATACCTGCAAATATGACCTCATTGCCCTTGTTATACAAAGGCAATGATAGAAAAAATCCCTTCCACTTGCAGCCTGGCAAATGGAAGCATTAAGTGTGAGCCAGCAGCAGGGAAAGACTGATTCAATATCAAGCTTAGCCATCAGGTCCCCTCTCCCGCTGGCCCTAACTTACTGGGTTGTTCTATCCACCCGCACTGGACTCCATCCCTTTAAGACCTGTAGCCCGTGCTTTTATAGCATTTGGCAAGTGGATGGTTACCTTCACACCCTGTGCTTGAAACAGCAGAAAGAGCCCAATCTACACAAATCTACCTTACATAGCCCTCTTTACCTGTCTACAGTTGTGTGAAAAAGTACACCCTCTTTGGTTTTGCATATCAGGACAGAATAACAATCACCTGTTCCTAAAATTAGGTAAATACAACCTCAGATGTAAAATAAGACAACATATTACACCTTGCCATGATTTATTCAACAAAAATAAAGTGAAAATGGAGAATATGCTGGCCTGATGTCTGCCCTATCTAGAGGTTCAAAGTCTTCTGCCCCAGTGTGCCTTTGGATTAGCAGACAGAGTGACTGATAAAGTCATACAAAAATTATTACTTCACGTTATTGCTGCTTAAGGTGGTTCTACAAGCTATTAAACATATTGTTTTTCACACATGGCTTCTCCATTTTGGCTTTATTTTTGTTGAATAGATCATGCCATGGTGTAATATGTCATGTGTTGTTGTTCATCTGAGGTTGTATTTGCCTAAATTTAGGAACAGATGTTACTGTGTCCTGATATGCAAAACCATAGAATTTAAAGAGGGTGTACTTTCTTTTTCACATGACTGTATCTGGACAGGCTGTCCACCTACTCCCATTCTGCCCTGCCCTTGCTGGAATTTCATCTAAAAGTGAAGTACATCCTTAAATTTATGTGATTTTTAATGGCATATTTCTCCTTTTGTATATTTTTATAGGAATATCAAAGGACTGATTATGTTGTGTTAGTGTACATTCAGTTCAATTTCACAATTTTTATTGTTCCTTATAATTCCTTATCATTAATGAGATGATAGACAGATAGATACTGTGTGCCTAAATGACACTGCCTCGTTTTATTACTAAACTTGGAAATGTTTTTGCTCTGGATTTTTTTATATACTACTTCAAGGACATACTATAACAATCAGTAAAAGCAATGATACAATTGAGCTTGTAAAAAGTACTTTAAGACATATACTACACCAAGCACCCAATTCCAATCTTGCAATGTATAAATGTCAGGCTAGTATGATCTGTGAAGTTTGGCCTTGGAATGCCTAAACTATCTGCCAAGAAGCATAACTTCTCAATGAATGCTTATCACAGTAGGAAGCAGGTTAACTGACAGAAAATCTGGAGTGATGACAGAAAATGTAGACTTGTCTTTTATAGTTTACAGCTAACCTACATGCATTCTCATGACCATATAAGCACCATAATTAATCTGAACATACAAAATATTTACGGAAAACTAAAAAGCACCTTACCAAGTAATATTTTACTATGGTTTTTCCCTTAGTTATTTAGAAACTAAACAGTGTATTATAATAATTACAGTTTGAGTTTGGCCGGGCAAGAATATGATTTTGTGCAGTGGATACACATACACACACATACACTGCACCTACAAAGCCTACCTATGCACACACTTATACACATGCACTGCCATTACACAAACCTGCCAATACACACATATGTACTGCCCATACACATGCCTACCCATAAACACACATATACCCATACACATATACACTGCCCTTGCAGACACATATGCACTACCCGTATACACACAAATACAGAGGCTACTTCCTGTTGCAGTCGTACTCCAAGAGGTCAGAATAATGCAAGCATTCGGACAATATATTCTGTTTCCTGCCCATTTGTTTCAGAAAAAAATCATTAGGCTTTTTAAATTCAGAAACAAAATTTGTTGTCCAACGCCCACTCGCACTCACTTTCTCACACTCCCATCTATCTCAATGCCTTGTTACCTTCTCCTCCGACCATTTCAGCTTCCATGTCCTAAAGCTTTGCTTCTTTTCTCTTCTATCTTCTTACTTTGTCAGCATCTCCACAGACATGATCTCCCAGTGAATGTCTGGTGACATCCTCTACCCAGATTGGAGGATCAGGGGAGAGGGTGTGCGTGGAAGCTTTGTCATTTTGCTTGAAGAATAACCTCACATACACAAAAAGGTGAAGCTTCTAGAGATCCTCGACGAGGAAGCTCCGCCATTTTTGCGGAGCTCACGTACACCATCTGTTTTTTGTACACCATCTCCCCTGATCCCCTAATTGGGGTAGAGGATCTCACCGGACGAAGTGAGAAGGACAAGAAGATGAACAAGATGCTAGAGAAGAAGCAAAGCTGTAAGATACAGGAACAGAAACAGTCATCAGAAAAGGTTGTCTGACATTCAGAGAGTGTGAGAGAGTGGGAGTGAATGAGCCCAAATTGACAAGATGTGCAAATGTTGCTAAATTTGCAAGTTGAACGAATCCAAATGCACAAGTCTAATTTCTATACATTTCATAAAAATGACCATTTTATGTTTAAGTGCAAACACAGTTCTTCAATTGTATTCCCTATTAGATTTTGTAATAATTACTGAGAATAGTGAAAGTCATTAGGTACAGTATGGAGTAACAGTGGGAAATGTAACAGAATAATGTTAACATCATCACGTTGAGGCCAAGATCAAATGTATGCCATTCCCATTAGTCAGTTTGATTTTCTCCTACTACTTTAGAATTTCAATTGTTCAAAGTGACCTTTCTTAAAGTTTAGTTGCCTTATAAATCCTTAAAATGACCTTTCTTAAAATGTATCAGTCATATAATGCTGTGTAACAAACAAAATGGACTGGAAAAGAAATGCAAAAGCAGTGGCCACAATAAAATGGAGAGATAAGATATTGGTACACACTAATGATAAAACAAATGTTACTTAACTTGATGCTCACAGTGGTATCAAATGATAAATGTACAATAAAACATTTTCACATAACACCTAAAATTGTTAGCAGAGGAAGCATGATTTGTAATTCAAGTGGAATTATGGAAAAAAAAAATGTTTTATAAAGGGAGGGGGCCATGCATATCTGTTCTAACTAATCATTTGCCAATGTAACCAAAGACAAAAAAGCATGATTATTGCTAAATAATATTAGATAGTTTTATAGAATTTTAATATTTAAAGCCTTATTAAATAGGTAAATACATTTTGATTGAAAAAGTTATAGTCATATCTATACAGTTATTTATTTATATTATTTATTTATTTTCTTTCAACTTCACACAAAAATGTACATTTTATGGTCAATTCACATGTAAGGGTTTTTTTTTCTTTTTTTTCCCCCTAGTTATACTTAATATATCATTGCTAACGGACTATTCAATTTTGTTATTACATTTGTGTTATTCTCTTCTGCCCTATAAAGTCAAAGATGAGGGCCTGACATTTTCTTGTTCTCAGTTAGCTTATTAGTTATTACAACATAGTTTCATAGTTTTATTTTTTCTATATGCTGGCCTACTTTTGAAAAGTTTTCTTATTTCATCCTGCAATGGAATTCAGACATATATCCTGTTTACAGACATATATCCATTGTACTGTCATCTCTTTACATTTAAAATTAATATATTTAAATGTAAAAGGGTTAGAAAAAAACCCTATAAAAGTCACTTAGCATTTGAAGAAACTAGAAGAGCAAATGCTCAAATATTGTTTTTTTTCCAAAGAAACTCCCTTTGTATTAGACAAATGACCAAATTTTTACACACACAGAAAAATCCTTTTGTATATCAGCAAAAAAAAAAAAGTGTTTCTATTGTTTTAAAATAACTGTATATTTCTGTATCTGTATTAATGAACTAGATTTTAAATTAACAAATTTATATGCCCCTACGACTGGTCATTTAATCTTTCTCTGTAAAATATATGATGAATTTAAGATATATCAGAGTGCTAGTGGGAGGTGACTTTATTATCTATATATTTTTTTATTTACATGTTTTATCCATGTTGACGAATAGTTGGGAGCAGGAAAAACGGGAACTCTCTTGTACAAGTGCTCTAGGGCCCCAAATTCCTTAATCTGGCATTGATTATAGTCTGTTCCCTTAGTTTCCTGTACCTCTGGGATTCTGGGAAACTGGCTTTTTTGCCTTTATTTTCACTTCCTCCATGGCCCACTTGGAGCAAATGTATGCTGTACTAGACAGCTTTTAAACAGAGCTCAGGATCTGGATATCTATAATGTAATTTATAGGCAAAGAAGGTGAAGAGAAAAAAGTAACTTAAAATAAAGATGATCAGATACTAAGGTGAATATAATATTACTTCACTGAGAGAATCAAAAATAGCTTCCTAGCAAATTTGGTAAGTTTTAGAACAGTGACAGAAATCTGGCACATTAGTATGTGCACCATAAACCGAATACATATCAAGGTATGTGTACGAAACTATAGCCAACAGACAAGAAATGGTTGAAGAAAGTGTGTTGCACCAGGAATTTGACACTAGGGGTGTACGGCATGCTAAATGATAGACATGTGCAAATGGGCAAAAAATAATTCAAACAAATAGTTTAGTTCATTTTTGGCCTGTTCATTTTTTTGGCCAACAAATTCCATATCCTGCTCATTTGTTCCGAAAATTCAGGAAAAAAAATGTGTTGCCAGATGCTCATATTTACTCTCACCCGTTCTGACTTACTCTCTCAAACTCTCATATTTATTCACTCTCTCTCTCATTCTCCCTACCTTCTCTGCCGACCACTTAAACTTGAGTGTCTTGCAGCTATGCTTCCATGCCTCACATCTTCTTGTTCTGCATCTTCTTTCTCCTCTCTTCTATCCTTTGGTCTGCATCTCTACAGACACCCAGCGCACTTTTTCCAAAGTGGCGAAACTTCCTGTGACCTCCTTTCCCCAAACCTCCAATCGGGGCAGAGGACGTCACGAGAAGCTCCGTTATTTTGGACAAAGCTCACATTAGGTTATGGTAGTGCAAAATAGAGGAGCTTCCAGTGATGTCCTCTCCCTGATTCTCCATTTCGTTAAATTCGTACGAATTTGAGTGCACAAACCTACTAAATGGTCATCGTGGATAAGCTTGAAATAAACTTGAGACATTTAGTATAAGTTAGTTATATTTATGTGTGAGATGAAGCCATAGGGGACGAGAAAGGAAAACGGAACTTTATAATTTATTAAATATTGTATACTAAAATATATATTTTAGCAAGAAATAGATTAATTGGAGCTAAGAAAAGTAAATCAAATAATATAGGTCATTATTCCCACATTACCATTGTTTAAAGTAAAAACAAAGCAACTCAATTATAACATGGTCTTAAGCAGAAATATAATTTTAACATCGTATACATACAGAGAATGCCCCACACATAAAATCAGATTTATAATTAAATAGACACAAATCACTGGGCTGATACCTGATTGAAGGCTTTTTTCAGGAAATCAATATACCTCTGTAAAGACATATTACATCAAAAAGATTTAACAGTAAAACATAATCTATCATCTCAAATAGATTTTTATTTTGGAATGACATCAAGCTGAGCTATATATATATATATATATATATATATATATATATATATATATATATACACACACAAAACTTTATTCACAGCCATCAATCTTAATAAGGAATAAAGTGAAAAGGTAAGGGAAGAGATGTGAAAATGCTTGTGAAAAACTACAAAATGAAATAAAAATAAACTTTTTCAAAGAGGTTTACAGTAGTGATGTTACAAACCACAACTTTCTATCCATCTCAGAAGCCTTTCTCTACAATATGTGATTTGATACACTTCCCAGAGTACAGCTAACACTAATGATGTACAACAGATGTGCAACAAGGCATATATAATAGGACCATTGTTTTAGCCCCCCATTGAGCAGACTAGCATTACCTATTAAAGTTTCCCAAAGCAGATCTTCTTGTTTTAAGGATTAGTGACTAGAAACAGTTCTTCAGTGAAAAAAGTGAATGTTGTGGCATTTAACCTCGTTGTCAAACCACAACAGGGAGACAGTTCAAAACATAAGGGTGAGCTGATGACCCCTTCAGATGAGACCTAGCTCCCCGTTATGACAGTAATTAGATCTACGTTATAGCCCAACACTACAACACACATCCAATAACATTGAGAACAAAAAATATATACGTATGTTAGTCTGTTGTCAAGATTGGTTCCCATTTACCAAAAAATATACCTCACTCCTCCCTGCACAGGTAACCTCCCTGTTTTATGAAATTCTACTCATCTACCTACAAAACAACTCTGTATTTTGGAATACTATTGAGGTTCTCTTGTCTTGATCTAACAAAAGGATCATAAATCGATACAAGAAATTTGACTTTTATCTTTGCCTTTGGGAGTTACTACCCATTCATGATACAAATACTGGATAACTTTCTGCCTACAGTACTATTACTGGATACTATTAGATAGTCAAGCAACTTGATCTTTGGTTGGAATGCCCATGTTGATCCTGCCTGTATCCCATCATAAATTCAGCAAGGTAGTAAAATTTGGGCTTCCATTCAAAAAGTAGCGTACTTCTTCCGGAAAAGTAAGAATTGTGGGGAATGAACTCAGACAGTGTGCCAAATTAGTGCCCCTAAGTTTATATTTAGTACCAGAATTTGTGCTCTTTGTTTGCATACGGATACCCTGCCTTTGCCCCTTCCCGATTTCCTATATTTATGCATATTTGATACACTTAAATGTCTCAGTAAGTAAACACAAAAGGTACATTTTCAATGAACTTTTTGTGTATAGAAGGAAAAAGCTATCTAACCCTACCTGTCCCTATGTGAAATTAGAGTTGATACAAATTCCTCTACAGCGATATAAAAGTTATCAGGAACATTTCGTCTAGTTATTGCTGCCAAAGGTGGCACAACCAGTTATTAGGTTTAGGGGGACAATTATAGATTTAGAATATTATATATTAGAATATATAGATTTTGATTAACTCTTTAATTTCAATAAACAAAATGATAATTTAAGAGCTGCAATTTGTGCTTACCCCCTAAGTCTTATATTAAAATTAGTTGGATGATCTCAAATACTTAAATGTGACAATTAAGCAAACATTGAAGACATTTGGAAGGGGCAAATATCTTTTTTACAGTACGAGTCTGCGGGTTAATCTGCCGTCTGTCCTAGTGATTGCGATCATCCGGGGTTAAAATGTGTGGATTTATGTACTTTTCCCATATATGTGGTGTTTATTTGTGTATACTGTGTTCTCCTTCATATCCTACCCTATCTATGTGCCACATGTCCTGCCCCCAGACATTTAACCATGGGTGGTGGGGGTGCCGACCAGGAGTGGTCCCGGGAGGGAGCCGCCTGTAGACTCCCGGCTGACGGGACTTCCAGGAGAGCGGGGGTTAGCTGGCGTGGTTACGGAACCCGCGTCTGGCTACCTCGCGGCTCGTCCCGGCGGAACTTTGAGCTACTGCCGCTGGGGTCCCTGCGACCAATCACGTCGATTTTTGAACAGGATATCCTCAGGACCCCAAGCTATCCATTGGTACCCCGGGATCACCACCGCTCCTTCAGGATCATCCCGAAAGCGACAGTCAAAAGCTGTACGAACATTGCAGGGCTCGGTGGCCTAAGTGTGGCCCATGTGTTTCCCAAATAAAGAGTCCCTGTTTTACCTCACTACGAGTCCTGTCTTGTTATTGAATAAGCCTCGGCCCTGCCCTTATCAGGGCAGTACAGCGCTGTATTGCTATATTTCTGTATACTACAGTGCCGCCATGGTTCCTGAAAAGCTGTGTCCTCTGCTATGATCACTTATCGTCCTTTTCAAGACAATAGCCCCACTGTGTAGCTCAGCTTCGGCTAGCCACAGTGATAAGGCAGCCCCTTCTCTCTGTATGCTGGTTCTGTCTGGTGCTGAAGGGGTTAATCGCTGGTGTCCCGGTGGCCATGGGGCGGAGGAAGCAACGCTCGGCGGGCGTACCCAGTCGGGGTCCAGATTGGTCCCGTCACATGCTTTTTGTGTATGTTTGTAATATTTTTTTTCTGCAGTGAGATGAGGGTCTGACACTGCCCATTGTCCCAAGATATGACATGTAATATGGATTTATATAGAATGGAGACAGATTAAGGAATTTGCTGTGTGGTATATCAACATCTCCAAAGGGTGTTTGTCCTGGTCCATAATGCATAGCTCTTAGTGTTGCAGATACATAGACTTTTGCCTGTAGAAAGATCCATATATGGGAGGGTGGGAGTACAAACTTCTCATGTAACTTTACCTGTAGAAAGATCCATATATGGGAGGGTGGGAGTACAAACTTCTCATGTAACTTTGGGTATAAGTATCTCCCTGGTGTAGGTGCGAAGCATGTCTCTCACCATAGAGATGCCCCTACTATCGCAGAGAAGGTAATAGTATTTAGAAAGGGTGTAAAATATACACATTGTTTTGTGCACACTGTAATGCACTTCACATAGGCAGCATTTGTATGCCGGGACAGACCCGAATTTGACAGGACCCCAAAAATGAGACTGTTCTGGGAAACTCAGGAATATTGCCAGGTATGCTTAACTGAGTTGCAAGGAAATACTTGAGATCTCAGAAAGTTTGAGCTTTAGTGAATAGATCTACTTGATGAATGAGGGTGTGAGTGAGTGAGTGAGTGAGTGAGTGATGTTGGTGCATTAATGTTTATGTGCGTTAGTGTATGTGTGTAAATGTGTATAAAGTGAGAATGTGTGTTTAACTATATGAGCTACTGGGGGTTGGGAGGCAAGGAGTCTAGGGGCCAGAAGGTGCCAGTTCTCTTGTTCCTAACCTATCTCAGACAGCAAGGCCTTCACTTGGTTGGTAATATAAAGTCATCATTTATTTATATTTGACACAGTGTTTGTAGAAATAAATTATATAACCGTAGCTGTGCATTTATTTTAAGGCTATACAACTGTTTTAACACAGTACTGCACATAACTGGTCTCAGTTAACCCTTACACGAATATGCCTTTATCACATTATTAATGTGTGCCACAATTCTGTTCCAGGAATAACAACAACTTAAAAGCTGTATCTTAAATGCTAGTTTAACAGCTACTTGGCGGCATAGATACTGCAGTCAATTTACTAATTAGCATACCTGGGAACTTTCTGGCTCTGGCTACCCAGAAACCCCTTGTGTGATGAGTGTAGGAGGTCCTGCTGATGTTATGGGCAGTTCGGGTAGGGAATGGTGCATGCAGCAATGCCACTCCCGCAACTCGCATGTTTCCTCTTAGTGACTTGAAGAAGTAGCACTTCACCCGAAGTCTCTGGGTGAAACCCAAATAGTTCCCAGGTATACCCATTACCGCTCACAACACACCACACAGACATCATTAACTTAAAATAATATGCAATTAAACGTGGATCCCCTGGACGCCTCCCCTTCCCCTTCAAGGATAAGAACTTCAGTATGGACTCCAATATTAGTTTTACTGCATGATACTCGGTGCATCCAATCTTTAAGTATTTAAATTAAATATATTACACTTTTATTTTATTTTCCTCCTCCAGCTGGCTGCCTCTGATAAAAACAAGAAGTGTATTTAAGTAAGATTCCCTTAAATTCTTAATAACACTTCAGTTTAAATCAGTGGGAACCACTTCCAGAGGAAATCAATGAGAATAGTGTGTATTTGTACTTAACATTGATGTTCAACTCAAATTCATGCAATTAGCTGCAGCTACTTTCATTGATTTTAGTGGGAGTTCAGCTCCTGTTGACTTTAATTGGAGTGCTATGTTCAGGAAGTGTAGTTAAGTATACTTCCTGCTTACCGTATCTGTTTTCAGTAGAGCCTGCCAGAAGGAGAAAACATAGACTGCATGCAGTAAAAATGCACTGTTGGTGTAGGGGAGGGAGAGTAGCAGCCAATGGCATGTATTCAAGTTGAACATCAATGTTTAGTAAGCATATTTGCGATTGGCTACCTCTATTCCCCATTTTCTTTTTCAAATATTATTGTATATTAGTTGTTAATCACAAATATGAATGTGTATATGTGTACATGAGCAGCACAAAGAAATGTAAAGGTGTGCGCTAACAATTATCAAATAATGTCTAACAGTAAAACCACTTTCATGAGCAGGATACCAGTTATTATATTCAGCGCTTTCAATTAGACCTCTCAGGTTTCTGTCTCATATATGAGATGTCACGCTCCTCTAGTCGTCATTAATTTAAAACAACGGGTCAGCCGGATGCCAGCTCCCAAGTCCTTCAAGCCATCTTTGTATAGAGCACACAGTTCTACAGCTTAGAATGTCCTTAATGCTCTTCCACAACACGTTTCACCTCTTGCAGGCTTCATCTCGTGTCATTTTAAGCCCACATCTTCTTTTTTCTATTTTGTATACAAATAAGATTATGGATGTGGACAAGACTAAAAGGGTAAAGAGAAAATGGTCCTAATTCTAAAGTACTTCTAAAGTCTAAGTGATTCAAAACAGTGCTTTGGACGACTCATTCATACAAGGTAACTAATTCTGTTGCAGTTAATTAATCTAAAAATTGAGATTGATCCCACAGTTTCATGTTTTTATGCATTCCTTTATTTTAATACTATGAGGTAAAGTTTTAACGAAAATGAAATAATATATTACATAAAAAGGTGACTGCTTTAACTTTTAAAAAATTCAGATCACCAATGTTTTTGTATGCCGTCTTGTAGAACTAGTTTTCTATACCTACCCAGGTTAAAATTTAAAACTGATCACGTTAAAAAAATCGAATTTGCATCAGGTAAAGTGTGTTTTATATAAATACATATTTGTATATAACATAAAGTTTAACATTTTTTAATCCATATGAAAATTGTTACATGGAAATATTGAAATTTTCATTGGATAATAGCAAGTTGGCTGAATGAGGTCAATCCCTCTGAGATGAAGGCATTTACTACAGTAATGACTGGTTTCGAGGACAGGTGAATTAAGCCTGAATGACTTTTTGAAAACTGGTAATTTCCTTCGTGGTAATGAGTGATTTTCTACAAATCGATATGCAGGACATGTTATGCTAGATTTATACTGAGAATTAACATACAATACTCCTGCAAATAATAATTAGAAAAGAAGTAACCAAGGTAAGCTCCTTTGACCTTTTAAAAAATCAACTTTACATTTTTAGCACAATGATCAAATTTCTAGATTAATTAACAGTCTCCAAGGATTTTAAATATACATTCTAGCAATGGTATTTCTCTAATAAACTTGTATTTTACTTTCTTCATAAGCGACCGCTCTGTTTCATTCCACAAGAATATTGCAATAGATAATTTTAAGGTTTTGATTCAAATCAGTTCAATAAGTGCAAAGACTATTTAGTTGGAGAAAAAAACAGCTGACTTGCAACTGATGAGATTCAGAAAAAACATTCTATACAAAATAAGGAGATTTCTTAAATTTTTACTATATAGCTTGCCTTCTTCAATAGGGTAAGCCAATCTCCTCTTCAAATATGGACAGTTTTGAAAAATAATGCAGGGTTTCAATAAGCCTACCCATCAATACACTTTGTTTAAAAAATTTCTTTATATTCTTATCTCTTGTTTTATGTTTTTTACTGAATGAAAGGACGGTTAGGGGTGGGGGCCGTAATGTCACAATTTGTGATCCCTGCGTGGTAGCAGTATATTTTAATGTTTTAATGCAGAATAATGTTGTTTTAAGTAGAAGAGCATGTGGCACATTACAGCTAATTGATACTAGACTTATGCATTTGGATCCCTATGAGTTGCAAATTTGGGTAAATTCCACAATTCATATGAAGCCACAAAAACGAGTCCAGACTCCCCACGAATCGGATGAAAATTAAGCAAAAAGCTCAGAATTTTTGTCAGAAATACATGGGCCCACATTCACTCAAACTCTCACACACTCACTCATCCATTCACTCTCTCTCTCTCTCTCTCTCTCA
Organism: Spea hammondii; assembly: GCA_029215755.1. Taxonomy (NCBI): domain Eukaryota; kingdom Metazoa; phylum Chordata; class Amphibia; order Anura; family Pelobatidae; genus Spea; species Spea hammondii. The sequence goes on along the minus strand of JARDYJ010000001.1, from coordinate 45,206,769 downwards.
CATTCTCTAAATGTTTCCCTACCTTCTCTGCTCACTCCTTCTGCCTACACCCACTTCCGCATCTCCTTCATCTTCTATCCTTTATCTTCTATCTTTTCTCTTACATCTTCTCTCTTCAATCTGCTATCTTCTTTTGCATCTCTGTGGACATAACCCGGTGGAAACGTCTGTCAAAATGGCAACACTTCTGGTGACGTCACCATAATTGGAGGAGAGGATGTCACAGAAAGTGCTGTCATTTTGCCCTTGGTTGAACTGACCTATTGGTGAATGAAAAATATAATGTTATACTTTAGCTTTATGTTATATGATAAATATACTTGACATTCGCCATAGAAGGTTAATGTTAAGTGCCATGGAAAGGTCTGTTTTCAGCATATACATTTTTTTACCCGGCTATAAAGATAGCAGTCAGTTTTTAACAGCATTATGTAATTCAATTGTCTGCCTCCCTCCTATCCCAATCTTCCAAGTGATGCCTCAACAACAACCAGCAACTTGAAAATATAAAACCAAAATCTTAATGGGTAGGATTAATCATGGATATTTTTAATTTCCATAACAGCATAAAGATAAAAAACAATATAAGTCATCTAGTAACTCTACAATATATAATACATAGTTTTAAACTGATTTAAAGTAATGTAGATAATTTGGTATAGCATAACATGTAATTGCTCCCAAGAAGATATGTTACATATTTCCCTATACTGTATTTGCTCGAATATAAGACAAGGTTTTTTTCCTCTGGGGCTTCTATGACTGGGTGCCAGCGTGACATGACCTTCCAGTGCTCCATCATAGAAGCCCCAGCGGAAGTGGCGGGTGGAAGCGGAGGTTGTCTGCGCGCATAGCACAGACGTTCACCGTCTGCCAGAGAGCCCGAATTTCCAGTACCATAACCCCCAACCAAATAAACACATGGACACAAATTGTTTGAATAAAAATTTGCCACATATTTTAATATATATGGGAACAGTGGCGTCGCTACAGGGGGGCAATTGCCCCCCCTAGGATATTCCTTGCCCCCCCTGTTGCCCCCCCACCGAATTTGGAGCCACCCAGGACAGTCCCGCAATGGGACTTTAACCCCTTGACTGCTAACGACGGCATGGTGCCGTCGCTAGCAGTCACAGTCAGGTGCTAACGACGGCACCATGCCGTCACTAGCACTACCCTACCTTGATGGAGGTCTGTGGACCTCCATCACCACCTACCCCGGCGATCTGTCCCTCAAACTGAAGGGCATCACCGGGGCCACCCGATCCGGCCGGTGACGTCTCGCGCAATGACGCGATGACGTCACCGCGCAACTTTATTAACAACTAATAATTGTCAGTTAAAGAGGTATGGGGGCATGCTGCTTAGATGCGTGTATCTCAGGCATCTAAGCAGCTACAGACCCCCAACATATACCGTTGGAAAGGTACCTTTCCAACGGTATATAGCTTGTAAAAGAATAAAAAATACTAAGTTAAAAAAATAAAAATGGAAAAAAAAGTAAAAAAATAATTATTTGGGGGTCTCTAAAGGCAGATAAAAAAAGATCAAAATTGCCTAGAGACCCCCAAATTAAATTATTTAAACATAAAGTAGTTTAACTTTAAAAAAAAAAAAGTTTAAGTATTCTAGCTAAATGATCACTGTGGTAGCCAATGTTACCACAGTGATCATATAGCTATAAAAAGTCACATTCCCTTTTTAAAAATGGCCGATACTAATTTTTAATCCCACAATCCCTTTGATCATGGGGTTAAATTTAGCCAACGGTTGAGGGAAGCAAATTTTTGAAATCCTGATGAACTGCAAATATTATTAAAATCAGCCATTTAGCCTGTGCGGTACGTGAGTAACCATCTCATCGCTGCAGCGCCTTGCATTTTTACTGCATGACTTATTTTTGCTGTAAAAGTGATTTTTTTTTCTCCCTTTAGCATCATTTCTTTGGGATTGTAAAGGGAAAGAATGGTGTGCTTCTGTGAGTGAATGTATGGAAAGTATGGTGTGTGCTTCTGCGAGTGAATGGAGATATGAAAGGCGTGTGAATGGTCAGTAATTAGGGTTAAAGCCTTGACGTGGCATTACTGCTCACGTAAGAAGTTAACTTATGGCACAAAAAGTACACATTTGCAAGAACTACACCCCTTGGCACATCAAATGAGGGGCTGTATGTGTTTCTAGTACAAACCTGGAGAGCGCAAGACACAAATGAACATGTTGCTATGGTTAGAAAAAACATATTTTCTAGCCAAAGCGACATATTCCATCATTATTTGTGCACTTTTGTCCTAGAAATACATGTAGCCCCTCATTTGAAGCTCCAAGGGGCGCAGTTTCTTAAAATGGATGAATTGTCCGAATGAGGGAGAGCATGCGTTAATATGTGGATGAATGTTCTGAATGAGGGAGAGCATGAGTTAATGTGTGGATGAATTGTCTGAATGAGGCAGAGCATGAGTTAATATGTGGATGAATTGTCTGAATGAGGGAGAGCATGAGTTAATATGTGGATGATTTGTCTGAATGAGGGAGAGCATGAGTTAATGTGTTTGTGTGTATCATAGATGTATAATTGTGGAAGGGCAAAGATGGCACTAGCAGGATGTTTGAGCCTTGGGGACCAAGATGGCACAGGCAGGGTGTATATGGGACAAAGATGGCAAATCGTATGTGTGTTATCTGGGTGCTGGCCAGGCTCTATGTGGGCAGTGTGGACGCCAGGGCTGGCTTTGGGGTTTGCAACCTGTGATCTATGCCTGTAATTTAGGGGGTTTTAAATATACTTTTAATGCTGTGTTTTTATGTGAATTCCAATTGATCTACACCTGCAAAGCTGGGTTTTTGTGTTATTATTATTATCCTTTATTTATATAGCGCCAACAGTTTACGCAGCGCTTAATACAATACATAAATTAAAGGGATATGACAAGACAAGAATTGACAGACTAAGACAAACCGATACATTTGGTGGAGAGAGCCCTGCTCGCAAGCTTACAATCTAGAGTTATGTTTGTGTTATTCTGTAGATCCATATCTGCTATGCTATGTTTCCATACATTATTTATGTATACCTACAAATACAGGGTTTGTATGTCTTGTTCAGTTGATTAATACCTGCAATGCTGTTTCCTTGTATTTATTTGATCTATACCTGCAATGCTACGTTTCATATATTATTATTGTATACCTGCAAATACAGGATTTGTATGTCTGATTCTGTTGATTTGATATATACGTTCAGTGCTGAGATCACAAGTGAATTTCAATTGATCTATACATGCAAAGCTGGGTTTGTGTGTTAATGTGTTGATCTATACCTGCTATCGGCAGCAGGGTCTAATATTTATTTATAAATTTATATATATATCGGCAGCAGGGACTAATATTAATATATATATATCTGCAACTGGGGCTAATATTAATATATATGGGCAGCAGGGGCTAATATATATATACATATCAGCAGCAGGATCTAATATTAGGCCCTGAAATCATTTAGTGCAAAAGTTAAGGTATTGTGTTGTTTAAAGGATTTCAAGGATTAGTCGTACTAAATTGTGGCTTCTGGCTTTCCATGTTGAATGATCAAGTATTGTCCAATAACAAAAGTATCATTCCATAGCACATTACTTTTGGCAATATATATATATATGTTTTTTCAGTGGTATGATTTAATGGTGGAAATTATTAATGCCCCCCCAGCTTGACTGTGGTATCTTGTGTGCCCCCCCTATATATTGTTTCTAGAGTCGCCACTGTATGGGAAACAAAACCACAGCAAATTATTAACACAATAAAGTCATTGCCAGAATTGTCACCAAAAGTAAAACAGTGCATCCATTGCCCCATGGTTTTCCAATCATCCCCCTAACAATGACACCACTCTTTCCCATATATATAACAGCATCATTAACCCCAACAACAAAACCAATCAGAAATGGCATACTGAGATGCACCTTTCCCACACCAGGTTCTGAGCTGCAGACCAGCTCTAAATCACTATCAACAAAACCAGAAACACACTATTCCCTTTTAACCAACCATTATCCCACCTCCATCTTACACTGACATGCCCTGACACTTTGACACTGACAAGAAGAACCTTGGTCACCCTACTAATAAAAGGGAGGGTGGGTGGTAAGATTCAGGTAAGAAAACTGATTAGAAGTAACAATTACAAAATGGAGGGACCTATTTATACAGAACCTCCCAAAGTCCCTTACCCAATGTACCTTAACTCCATTATCCTAAACCCACCTCCTCACCCAGTCAAGATAGTGAGTATGCATAATATGTATAGTGTTAGAGTGTGTATGTATGTGTAAGGTGTTAAGTAGGTGTGTGGATGCACGTAAGTGTAAGGTGTTAAGTGTGTGTTTGCATGTATGTTTAAAGTCTGAGAACTGCATTTCTCATCGCCCTAGGCCACCACTCCTGGGGCTCTGTGTCTTAATGCAGTCTATGAAGGGTTTGCCTATAACACTCAATGGAGAACTTTACCTGCCTACGCCTGAGCGTCCTCACTTTTGGCATTGTCTAAGTCCTTGTGCTTTTTAGCTTGGGGCTTAGCCCTTTTTTAGTTGTTTCAGGGCTAAATATCTTCCGCCATGTGTGATTTCAAATGAGGACTAACAAAACAAAAAGCCTATGCAAATTGTTGGTTGATTATGCTGAACAAAAAATGTGCAGAGTAATTATATATAATAACAGCAGAACATAACATACTTTGTAACAATATATGCTCAATGCAACTGTAGATCTCAACTGTTTCTATGCTAAAAAAAAGGATCTAGTGTGTATAAAATCATGTTACACTCTTTTGTTTTCACTGCTAAATTGAGTTAATTATATAACATGGTTTGCATCTCTTCTTTTTGCCCTTTTCCAGTTTTGTTTTTTTTTAAAGAAAATGTAAATCATGAAAGCTTTCAATTTATGAAAGAACATTGCCACATTATTGGATTTTTTGTTGTACAGACAGTTTTTGTTTTTTGTATACATTGTACAGCCAATACACTGTTTCTTGCAGCATGGTTACACCTGTTTGGTAGGCCTCGTATTTCACATTTGTATTATTTGAGCCTGAGACTAGCTAAGCGCACCAACATTTTTCTTTTCCCTGGATGCACAAGTATTTCTGTAAAAAGAATTTAAATAAACAAATAAGACTGTCAGCTTTTGAAGTTTTTTTTTTACTTTTTTTTATACAACCAGTAGGAAGACTTGGGCATTACTGTCAGGTATTATCCCTTTTTTCCTACAATGGTTCTATTATTCTGAAGGGTGTTTTGTGTAGCACTTTCTATACACAAAGATATGGCATTAGCCTCCCAAAAGAATTGCGAGCAGAGTTTTTTTTTATATATTCACTTTCATCAAAATCACTTTCTGAGACTTGAATCTACCTTAATCTTAAATCACTTTGAGCTGTGAACTGAAGCCAAGTTCATATTTGACAGGCACTTTCATCTAGTCAAACTTTGCTGCTTTGTTCATGCTGAGATTGTGCAAACTACAAATGAATTTAAATTTCTTAGTTATTTTAGAGTACTTGTCTTTATAAACTATAATATATGATGGTTCTATGGAAGTATGTTATAACCTATTTTGAAAAGTTAACTTAAACAATGTGATACATTTGGTGTAAGGTATGGATTGCATTAGGAGCCTATTTTGCAAACAAAACAAACAAACAAAAAACAACTTAAAATGTATTAAAAGTAATTTAAGAATGCGCTGTAAAAATGAATAAATAATTTAAATCGTTTACATTTAAACGTTACATTTCAATTTATATGTTATTAACTTTGGTTACATAAGTTGCAAACAAAAGCTACACATTTTGTTTGTATATAATGTATAACAAACATCAAGATTTTGAAGTTATTTGTAGCATACATCTTCATGTTGGTCTTTTTTATTTTTCAAACTCACTGTCATGGTATTTTTACCTCAGTTACGTAAGACAGAAAAATTAGTTTTTTAATGTTTAGATTATATTGCTTTGATTTAGATATTATGTTTATACATTTGTATTCTTAACTCAAAACATGTTATCATTTATTTTTGGTAGCTATAATATATCAAAACATAGTTGGTATAATACCAGTTGGATACTTTCTCAGATCCTCTTCTTAGCATTTGAGGCTTCAGTTGTAGCCTATTTGTTTTTCTTTTACTTTTTTACTCGTTTGTTTTAACTGCATTTTCTCTTTCTATTGTATTTATGATATGTATATATGGCAGGCCCAGCATGCTGCAAAAAAACACAAGACAACATTTGTAAAATGCTACGGAAGCTCAGTTGCTGATCTCAGAAAAAATTCACATATTAGAAACTATATTAACTTATATTTCAGCAAGTTTTTAATACACTCTGTTGAAGTGCTTGTCTGAGGAGGGATAAAATGCCAGTCTGAGGAGGTATTTATTAAAGTTCATAAGTCATTTTGTCTGCCACACACATGGTCTAAGTAAGAAGAAAATGTGAAATGTCCATCAATAATGTAACGAATTTGCGCATTTATGCATTTAATGATTATATGCACAGTATAAATTTAAGGAAACTTTAACCCCTTAATGACAAAGCCTGTACATGTACGGGCTCAAAAAATTATTTTCAATGGGTTTTGGGACCGCCCATTGTCCTTAAGGGGTTAAAAGGTTGATTGAATATAAAAGAGGACGTTTTAAACATGCATTGCTTAAACCTACTTTTCCTTTGTTTTATTCTTTTCCAGGTAGTCTTCATTTGGAGTAGGCAGTGCTCCAAATCTTTTCATCTGTGCATTTTCTGGTCAGTGACCATGATTTGAATTTACAGATGTATTCTGTTTGAAACGCAAAGAACCTGCTCAGAATGCAGCTGTCAATTTAAATGTGTCAGCCTCTTCTTCTTTCTTTTTTTCTCTGGTATTCTGTAAGTTTCATTGTTACATTCAACCTTTGAAAGACATGACTTTCTGCAACAGCAAAAGACAAAGTAAGCAATGTATACTTTTCATGAAAACCATTTAGGCAAAAAGAAGACAATTAGAGTCCAGGAAAAATATTGATTATGTTATTGCCTAAATGTGCTTTGGAACATTGGAATTCACATGAAAGCATGTAAAGTCAGTGTTAATTTTTTTATATAATCACTGTTACGCTTCCAGTTTTTTTTTCTTAAAACATTTTTGGTGTAAATGAACAGCGGACCTATCAGCACAAATTTTTGTCTGACCACGTGCTTCAATTAATGTTTATATGCAAGCCTATTATATTATAATAAAATAAATATACTTTTTAATTCCGAAGTTCATAATAAAATACAATAAAATAACATAAATACAACCAGTTATGTATAGCATATGAAATTATTCTTGTACAGTAAAAAAGACAATGTGTTTGGCCTCAAGGCTTTTTCAGAGGTAAGAATGGAAAAAAACAAGCAAAGTCTTGGTAGGTTTGCAGCCTATTGGCGAATTACCTTTGTGATATTCAGAACTCCAATGCACGATTGGACATTCCCTTCCGGGTCACGTGCTGACGTCACCTGGAAAGTCATCAGAGGACCCTGCTGGAATATCTAATGTCTGTGGGGACTTGCACAGAGATCACAGTATGATCGGTGCAGGGGGATCGCAGGGAGGAGAGTGAGAAACCATGTTTCTCACTCTCCTCACATTCTGAAAAACAAAACGAAGAAAAAAAATGGTTAGTGATGAAAAAAAAAAAAAATCACTAAAATAATAATATACAAATGAATTAAAAAAAGACAATAAAGTGAGCTAAGTGATGCCATTGTGACATCACTGGCATTAATAACATGTTCAAGAGGTCTTTAAGAGGACCTCTAACCACTTTCTTTAAAAATAATAAAAAAAATAAAAAAAACCCCTTACATCCCATTGCCCTAACACAACATCTAAAAAGTATAACCCTCCTGCCCCCGTTCACAATCTCCAAACCCGTTAAGCCATAAGCATAAAAATTCTATGAATGATGTACACCTTATAGTATGTTCCCTATAAGTGCTGGGAAAGTATGGAAAATCTAAATAAATTAGGTATTTCTGAAATCACGACACCTGAATTGATTTTCCATCACTTTACCTAATTTTGTGATGATTCAGAGGGAAAATCTATAAAAAATTACTGTATTTGCTCGATTATAAGACAAGGTTTTTTTCAAAGCAAATGCTCTGAAAAATATCCCTCGTCTTATAATTAAGGTGGTCTTCTAATCAGACCTCAAATAGAGGTCTGGCTATGAGACTAAGATCCAGATCCCCCGCAGTGCCTCCTGTCTGGTAACCTCAGCTGCTGGCGCCACTTCCACCAAAGCGTGGGCAGCAGTGGAGGTTGTATTAAGGGCGTACCTTCCCCCGCCTAGTGTGCCCTCAGCATTGGTGGGCGCCTCCTCCGTGCTGGGATAGCCCGCCCACTGCTGGGATAGCCCGTCTACTGCTGGGGAAGCAGAGCTGGTTGAGGAGATCATTGATCTCTCTGTGACAGGTGGCGCTCCAGAAGCAGGACCATGGGACCCCGGCGGCACTGCGCCTTCCCAAAGTCATGGGCAGATCCGATAGACTTACCTCTTTAATTTTCTGGAGGAGGCGGGGGCCTAGCAGAGTCACACAGCGTCATTGCGTAATCCCCTCGGAGCTGCAGTAAGCGCCTGCTGAGGCATCGCAGTGAGTGAAGTGCCTTAATTTCTTAATGTCTTGATTTGGAAGTGTGTCTCAGTGGGTATATTATAGTGGGTATGTTAATGTCTGGGTAGGTAAGTGTCAGAGTGGGTAGGTAAGTGTCTAGGTATGTAAGTGGGTAAGTGGGTATATTAGTGTCTGGGTATGTTAGTTTCTGGGTGTGCAAGTGTCCCTATATGCCTTCAGAAATGCCTTATACCCCCTATATGCCACTCTGCCCCATGATATGCCTTTTAACCCCCTATATGCCAGAGTGGCAAAACCAAAAAAATATTTTTCTCAATCAGAGCTTTTTTTATAATGATCTAATAATCAGCTTTTTCTTTTTTTCCTAAATTAATATTCAGATTTTGGGGGGTCGTCTTATAATCGAGCAAATACGGTAGTTGTTTTTTTCACATTTTCATTAGTTTTTACTAAATTTATCATTCTAAATTTTCAGCTAATCATCTAACTATGGTATCAAAAGAAAGCTATATCTTTCCTTAAAAAAAAATAAATATATTTTACATGGGTACACTATTCACATGAAAGGAGACTAATAGCTGTACCGACATACTGTTGGGTCTAAAAACTAGGTGCGTCTTATACAGTGGTTGTAGATTGCAGTTACTACTTCTCAGTCCCTCCCTGCAGTCACACTGACAATCGGACCGCCCCTTTCTGATTAACAGTCCCTCCCTGCACACTGATGATTGGCCCCGCCCCTTTCCTTATAGCGTCCACATGGCTAAGTAAGTCATCTAACAGTAACTAAAAAAATAATATTTGGGCTGCGGAAAGTTAGGGGAGGTGGGGGTTAATTTAGGGGCAGTTTTGGTTAATGGGGCATTTAGGGTTAATTTAGGGGCCGTTATGGTTGATGAGGTCTCAAGGGTTAATTTAGGGGTAGTTATGGTTAATGGGGTCTTTAGGGTTAATTTTGGGGCAGTTATGGTTGAAGGGGTCTTTAGGGTTCATTTAGTGGCAGTTAATGGATGGGAGTGATGAGGATGATGAGTATAACTTTTATGATAAATAAAACATGAGTTCAATAACTATGTAATACATTTTTTTCAAATTTCAGGCCCCAAAATACGGTATATGTTATATATAGGTACACACAGTATATGTGCAAAGCAATATTCTTTCTCTCTCCCCTCTCTCTTTTTTCTCTCCCATTATTTTTTCTCTTTCCCTCTCTCTATTTCTGTATTTTTCATTATGAAGTGAGGAAGCTTTACCATGGAAAGAGTTAAACAAGCAGGATTTTGCTGCTCATAAAACACATACATTCTTAGTCTGGTACTGACAATGCACGCTGATCTTCAGTGATAATAGCAGTGTTTATTTTCTGCAGGAAGGATATCTCTTTTTTGTGCTTTCAAATGCCATTGTAGTTGTAAGAAAAGGATATTCCCCCATCTGCATCTATCACCAGAGAACTGCTAAATGGGCCATTTCAGAGAATACAAAACCTGTTTATCTGCATAAAAACGTAACAAACCCACTCACTGATGACCAGTGCACATTGTCAGCAGCATTTTGCAGCAGTGCATCCACTTACACAGATACCAAAGCTCTGGGATACATGCAATGCAGTGTTTTATGTCCTGTTACCAGTTTTCCTTATGTCTTTATCGGAGAAGAGCTATGAAGAACCATATCAGAGCATTAAAGATATGACATGCATTCGTTTCCACTTGATTACCAAGTCATAAAAGTGCTTGTTATATTCTGAAAAATATTGGGAATTGGGGGTTCAAAATCCTTGGACTGGTCCACCTGCAAAAATGCGAGCATGGTAATGGCATTGCTTCACACACAGTGTACAAATGGTGATAAGGAAAGGCTACATTTAATGTAAGGGTCAGGTATGGTGAGGTGTGATTGATAAGATTGAGGATGTTTTGTGTATGTCTCTTAATGTGTGCGTTGGAGTCAGTGTGTATGAATAAGTGTTAGTGTGAGTATGTGTTTTAGTGAGTTTGTGATAGTGTGTACATTACTGGGTGGGCAAGGGACCAGGGGCCTACTTAGCTGTACCCACCCCTTGGGTCAGAGTGTGCCATCCCTCTTCTGGGTATTATGACTGATCCTTCAAGGAGACAAATTATGTCATGAAAATTATTCCTACCTGGATATTTCCTTCAGGCAACCATGATAAATATTTCAAATTAGATTTTTATTAATGCAAAAAAACATTAAACCTACAAATGACATTGGAATGTGTACAATTAGGTCCCAATGCCAAGTTTACACCTCCGCCAGAACTTGAAGACCTCATTGAACACAATCAAGAAAAAAAAACATTACTTGGCTTCCACTATCGTTTTTTTCCAATCCGGCAGCATCGGCACAATCGTTGTGGACCTGGAGTGTCCCATGCAGTTTGACTATTGTAGGTTTTTTGTATTTAGCAGACCCCTCTCCGACTTTCCTTCATCAACATTCTTTGTAGAATAGGTATAATATAGTTTGATGGAAGTTTCTTTCTGGAAAATAGTTTGAGTCACTTTTAAAGTGTTTAACCATGTAAGGTGAAATTTCTGGAAATGGAAATCACATGATACTAAAAAAAATGTTGTTCTTTGGTAAATTTCTTTGTTCTTTGGTAAATTTATATTTTCAATTTATGGATAAAGGTTTGGCTTATCATTCAAGATTGTACTATGTGGGCTACCAAAGTATTGGAATCACAGAAAACAGGAGCAATTCAAATTGCCTGTTCTTTTGTATGCGCTTTAAAAACTAAAATACTTCTAAAATGTGACTGTAAAATCTTTGTAATGTGTTAGGCAATATAATATATACATAATCTCTAGAACGCATAACCTCATGCATGTTACAACCTAATAAAATTGGCTCATATTTCCACATTTTTATTCCATATTTTGACATTTTAGAATACATTATATTCATTTTGTTTACTGAAAGATCAACATCTCTATGTGTTTATTAGATTTTCATTCATACACTGACTGTTTCTTCAGGAGAACAGGTAGAATATTAGATTTAGATTAAAATCATTTTCTCCGTCATTATGGATATTGTAACCTAAAACTGATGCCTCTACACAGTTATTGCTAGGAGGTGATTGCAAGATATATTCTAGGTAATCATATGTGTGGCAAGAGCAAATCACTGAAAAGATAGAAGTTATGAGAAATGTTATATATACATTTGGGGTTACATATGTGTACAGAAAACAGAAAATCAAAAATGATTAATTAAGACTTCAAAACTTAAGTCTTACTAAATAAGATTACTATTAGAAATTTACAGGAATAATCATTAAAAATAAAATAAATTAAATAAAGCCTTAAGTAGTTTGTCAAAATCAAATGCTTGAACGTTATGCATTTTTTATTATTTATTTGAAATATTTTTTATTTACTATATGTAATAGAACAATATTTTAGTAAAACTTTTAAGTTATTATTATTATTATTATACTTTATTTATAAAGCGCCAACAGATTCTGCAGCGCTGTACAAAGATGCAAATGTTACGGATAACGACAACTACAATACAGCAATTGACATACAGATACAAGAGGAATGAAGGGCCCTGTTCCCGCAGGAACTTACAATCTAGGGGTAAAAATGGCATACTGATCTGGTAGGCCTGGAACAGCATACCTCCCAACATTTCAGTTTTAAAGGGACAGTCCCAATTTTTGGGCACTGCTCCTGGTAGATGCCCCACTATCCTCCTTTTGTGGGTAATGGGAAGCTGGTTAGGGAGACTCTCTGATCTCCTCTAACTGACACAGGGAGGTACAGGGAGCCTGTACCTGTACCTTGCCAGACCCAGTCTAGTTTTCATGTGGCAGTCCTGGTTTTTGGACAGTGATCTGCTGTCCCTGGTAGCTGCAGTACTGTCTTGCTTTTGTGAGTAGTCGGAACATAGGCTGGTAAGGTACACCCGTGCATCTGGGAGGTAAACAACAATTGAGGCTTCATCTGTTGCAGCACAGACCTCCATTGCAGCTCCCACATGCCCCCTTGCCACACTAATATTGCAACAAAGGTGGGCGACCACAACTCTGACCCGCTTCTGGTAATGAGTCCTGCCCACTTTGAGGAATGGGCTGCATCCACATCTGAGGCTGGTCCTGTACCTTGCCACACCCCAAAAGACAGCCGTCCCAATTTAGACACCTGAAACATAGGAGTTAACAACTCTTCCTAATAAGTTAAAATAAGAATTAAAGCTAAGATGCACAAGAAATATAAATCAGCTGTAAACAAGTCTTTGTATATGTAAAAAAAAGATGTCCAATGTAAATATTGTCCATTTAAGGAGGCGGTAATAAATGATAGCAGAGAGAAAACTAACATACAGATTATTTTTACCTATTTCCACAAAATAGCAGTTGAATATAACCTCATTCTTATTAGATAAATGGCAAATTCAAGAAAAAGTCAAAAGAGCAAATAAAAACAATTAAGATTAAAGATGTTGTCCCTGTTGGTTTTCACCTGAGGCTTCTTTGGGAACACAATACGGTTATAGTAAAGAATCTATTTTTAATATTCAGGGAAAAATCACACAACTGGAAAATTATTTTAGTGTCAGTATTGGGCAAGTTACTCAAATAAATAATTTGAGAGGCAATACTCTATTGAGGCAAACCTAATTATTAGTATTAATCAACATGGTTTTATGAAGCACAGATTCTGCAAAACAAACCTCCTGGGCTTCTATGATATAGTATGTAGAAATTGAGTTCTTGGTAGGGATGTATAGTATAACAAGATTTTCGATACAATGTCTCGTCATATGCTGGCCTTTAAATGGAGGGGTCTTATTGTAATTTATGCCAATGGTGTCACAGTTAAAAAGTAAAGTACTACCGGGTCTGTTTTAGGTTCATCACATGAGGCTGTGATGTCAGATTGTGTGTTTGTATATGGTGTTAGCATATGATATTAGTAGTGCTTGTGTGAGCCTATAGCATTAGCTGTATGTTAGTGTATGTGTCAAGCGTGAATGTGTGTGTCACCTTATAGTATCAGGGTCAGTCAATGGTTAATGACCCTAGGAGGGGGAGAGAGTGTGCACATGTCTGCATAGGTTTATAGTATTAGAATATATGTTTTAGTGTTTGATGTTAGAGTGAGTAGATTTGTATATTTGTGTGTTTTTTTACAGGGGGCGCCAATAAATAATGCACCCTAACACCACTGACCCCTGGTTATATATATATATATATATATATATTCATATACATATTCAGCTGAATGCAGTTAATACTGTATAAGAATATGGATTAGATGTTGTAATAATAAGGTAAAATTTGATATTTCACAGCTAAAAACAAAAGTGTTGGTGAGTGCTGATTTTAAGTTGTTTGCTTAATTTTATCTTTGTGGTCTTTGTACAGACCGTTAATTAAAAGTGTTTGCAAACATAAAAAAAAACCCCACTTATCTTCCTGCTGTTCTGAAACCTCCTAAGATTAGTGTTAGGATAACCAAGCTGGTTCTATGTGGTATATCTGATTCAAGAATAATTGGCTAGAATAACTGAACCATTAAAGGATCAATGTCACTGAATAGCACATTTTGAAACCGAGTACATATGTATGCACCTGGTGCTTTCCTTAATTAACTCTGTGAAAGAGCATAACACATTTAGAATTCAGATTTACAATTAAATAATGCAAAATATGGAAGCATGTATTTATTTATTAGCATTTGTACCTATGACACAAAAGACACACAAAATCACCTTTATTCCATTTTTCTATTTTATGAATCCACATGGAAATCTGAAAACTATAAATAAAATGTTTTAACTGTAAATGTGGCTGTGTTTTATCATATTTTTTACATAAATTGTTTATTTAATCAAACTCACCTTAACAGTTCTGGTAGTATTTCTAAAGCCAGCAAATTGTAATTATTGCAATAATATCTGTATTTAAGTAGTAGTAAAATCTGAATAGCTGCAGTGCACCTATAGGATCAGGTAGTAGTAATATACAGTATCTATATTTACATACATTACACAAGGGCGAGAATCACGGCAAGAACTTCTCAATTTCCGACATCATAATTTCTATGATGTATTGGAGAAATATCCACAGTGACGTAACGACCCATCGTAACTCTTTGTTTGAGACAATATTGCCCCTGCTCCGATATCTCATGCATCCTCTTCTAGGAAGAAAGGTTGAGTAACATCTGGATGAATTAGGACCGCAGCAGAAGAAAACATTTCCTTTCATTTGACAAAGGTGCTTTAGCTTTAGGCGACCAATTCACTGTATCAGCACACTTTTTGGTTAGGGCCGTAAGGGCAGCCATATTTTAGAAAAGTCATTATCTTCGATAATAATTTGAAAATCCTAGGAATCTTTGTAAAGGCTTTAGTCCTTTGGAATGGGGCCACTGAAGAATAGTCTTGAGTTTCTCTGTGTCCATCTCAAACCCAGTGTCTGTGATGATATTTCATAGAAATGCAATTATTGAGGTTTCAAATTTCTCCAGTTTGGTGTACAGGCGATTTTCTCTAAGATGTAGAAAGACCTTTTTAACGTGCTCCCGGTAGGTAGACTAGTCAGGTGAGTAAAGCAAAAAGTTTGGCGAACACACGTGATCCTTCATGTCTATCGAATAATTCAGGAATAAGAGCTAGAGGATAAGTATTTTTTTTTTATTTTTTTTTAAACTTCTTTATTACACGGAGAAGACAAAGCATATAGCATAATGACAAAGTCATATACAGACAAGATGACAAAATAGGCATATACAGATACAAGTGATGTACAATATAGTATCACAGACAGTGCAAACAATAATCCGAGTGACCAAAAATAAAGTTAAGCAAATGACAATCATGGAATCGACCATAATGCGTAGAAAACAAAAACAAACATGTTACACACATGTACAAACCCGTCCGTCAATAAGATCAAAACCCTGGTATGGGGCGAGTACCTTTCAAGACCTGAAGGCAAAACCACCCAGTAGTATTAAAGGTTTGAAACAACGACAGCCTGGTATCGCCATCCAGTGTCGCAATATACGGGGACCAACGATTAAACAAAAATTTAACTTTGCTCTCTTTATGAAGAACGGCTTCAAGCCAATCCATTTGAAACAAAAAGCGCAACCGCGACAGGACCAAAGGCAGCGTCGGCGGTTGGGGAGAAATCCATTGTGACAATATAGCCCGTTTTGCAACTGCTGAGAGAATGAGCAGGATAAATTTAGCTCTCGCTACAGTGGGAGGAACATGGTCAGGAAGTATACCAAAAATTGCCTATTCTACAGAGATCGCAAAACGAATGCCCAGGGTGTCTGTAATATACAATTGCAAAGCATTCCAAAATGGGGTAATAGAGCTACAGGACCAGAGGCCATGAAGAAGATCGGCCTCAGGCAAGTGGCACTTAAGACACCGGGAATGGTCTGATAAGCCCATTAAAAACCGGAGCTTGGGGGTGACATATGCTTTATGCAAAATCTTAAGGAACATCTCACTGTAGTCCCTAGACACCAAGACTTTAGAATTGCACGTATACGCCTGGAGAACCCGTTTTGGACTCAAATTCGGAAAATCAGCTTTCCAAGAGGTAACACCTGTTCTGTGGGACTCCCAATCGATGACCGGTCTGATCAGAGTATATATTGTGGACATTGTGAGCATTGCGGCGGGGGACAATATCGTTATCTGGTCCAAAGGGTTATTGGAATTAGCCCCAGAAAGGTAAGGAAGTAGAGTGTTAACATAATTACGAAGTTGAAGGTAGTGAATAGGGTGAACCTGAATAGTAGAGTATTTAGATTGGAACTGCAGGTAGGACAGTAATTTACCCGTTCGCGGGTCAAGAAAATCACCCACAGCGCGACCCCCCGCCCGGGCGTTTAAAGACACCATCCTCCCTCCCATGCTGAAACTGCGGGTTACGGACCAGGGGCAAAAACCGAGAATAGTGAACCTCCAAACCCAGGCGACGTCTAACACGCTCCCAGGCCTTCAACGTATGAAATAACAATGGATTGGAGACAACGTCCGATGTTAAGTTAGCTTTAGACAGATGCAGGAGAGAGGCCAAAGAAATAGTTGGAGAGAGTTGTTGCTCCAGAGTCACATTAGTGAATCTAGACCTGCCACGCAGCCAATCCGCCACATAACGATAGTTAGACGCCAAATTATAGTCCAGTAGGTTAGGTAAATTCACCCCACCATTATGAGCAGGCTGTTGGAGCTTTACCAACGAAATTCTAGCTTTTTTGTTAAACCACAGGAACTTACGCAGCAACGCATTATGACATTGGATGTCCTTCTTCTTCAAGGAAATGGGCAGCATATGAATCGGATATAATAGTTTGGGGAAAAAGGCCATTTTATATAGGTGGCATCTACCTAAAAAGGAAAGATTAAATTTGGACCAAGATTTAAAAGAGTCTTCCATTTGACGCAACAATGGGGGAAAGTTTCGTTTATAAAGATGTGCCAAATTCGTGGGAATAGTAAGGCCCAGATATTTCAAAGAGGGAAGTTGAGTCCAATTAAAGGGGAACGACCCACTCCATCCACGCTTAGCCTGGGGGAAAATGGGAAGCGCCTCAGTCTTAAGTTTATTTATCAAGAAACCCGAGGCCTTATAAAATCGATCAAATAAGTCAAGTAGGTAAGGCATCGCTGCTTTGGGGTTAGAAAGATACAACAAAAGATCGTCAGCAAAGGCAGCAATCTTTAACTCAACATCACCCACCCTGATTCCCTCAAGCTCGGCGGAACGCTCGATGACACGTATTAGAGGTTCAATTGCCAGATTAAAAAGTAGAGGGGACAGGGGACAACCTTGACGAGTACCTCTGCCAAGGGAGAATCAACGGGAATTCATATTATTCACCGTAACCTGAGCCATCGGCAAATGGTACAATGCTCGAAACATCTGAATGAAAGGTAAACCAAAATGATGGAATTTAAAAAAACTAACAAGGTAGGGCCAGGAAATTCTATCAAATGCCTTATCAGCATCACAACTGATTACGATAGAGGCCCTACTATCCGTAAGCTTGGCAGTAAGGATAGCTGAGATAAGGCCTCTAATATTTTGAGTGGAGTGGCGCCCTTTAACAAAACCAGTTTGGGAGGGGGAGGTGAGTTTCATTAGGATAGGTTGCAATCGAGAGGCCATAATTTTGGTAAATATTTTTAGATCTTGGTTCAACAAGGAAATGGGGCGATAGGAGGAGAGCAAGGTAGGGTCCCTGTGAGGTTTGGGGAGGACTATGATGCGGGAGGCTGTAAATTCTCTCGGGGGAACCCTTCCTTGCAAAAATCCATTATAAACATCAGTAAGATGTGTCGGCAGGCACGTAGAAAGAAGTTTATAGTATTCAGGCCCCAGGCCATCCGGGCCTGGGGATTTGCCGTTAGGAAGGGATTTTATAGCAGCGGCAATTTCAGGAGGGGTAAACGGTTTAATCAAACGCTCGCGGTCCGCAGGCGACAGTTTTGGAATATTAGCCTGCCTAAACATTTGAAGCATCATGTCGGGGTCATTGGATTCTGAGGAGTAAAAATCCTCAAAGTACGTAGCAAAGAGTTGTGTAATTTCACTAGGTTCGGTCACAACCGAGTGGGAAGCGTCCTGGAGCCGAGTCACATTATGACACTTAGACTTAGAGTGATGGATAAGATTGCCCAAAAGCTTGCCGGATCTATTGCCCCAGCGGAAAAAGGTATTACGAGTATAATTATAAGAAAGCTGCGCCTTTTCAGTGACCCAAGCATCGTAGAGGGATTTAATTTCTTTATACGCTTTTAGGGTATCTGGACTTGGGTGAGTTTTATGGGCAGCATATGCCCTGGAAAGATCATCCGTGAGTCGGACAAGTTTGGCTTCGGCCTCTCTCCTGCGTCCCACAACATAAGCAATGATATGTCCCCTCAAAACCGGCTTAGAAGCACCCCAGAAGAGATCAGGGTCATCGAGATGTTCATGGTTATC
The DNA here is from genome assembly GCA_029215755.1 of Spea hammondii. Lineage (NCBI taxonomy): Eukaryota > Metazoa > Chordata > Amphibia > Anura > Pelobatidae > Spea > Spea hammondii. The sequence goes on along the minus strand of JARDYJ010000001.1, from coordinate 45,188,125 downwards.
ATCGACATAGTCATTCCATTTTGCAATCAGGAATTGTTTAAACGCCTCCGAAGTATATAAATAAGTAGGAAACCTCCAATTACGGGACACCTGATATGGGGAAGCCAGACAGATATCTACCCAGATAGGGGCATGGTCGGAGATTACAATTTGACCAATGTGGGCATCCTTTAGCCTGTGTAAAAATAACTCGGGTATGAACAGGTAGTCCAGCCTAGAAAAGGAGTTATGGGGATGAGAGTAGAATGTATATTGTTTATCCGTCGGGTTAAGAAACCTCCAAGCATCCCGCAAACGGAGGTGATCCAGCATAGGTAAGGAGGTGAGGCCGACAGGGCGAGAGGAAGGGCCAGATACATCTAAGGAAATGTTGGCCACTAAATTAAAGTCACCCCCCAAAATAACGTTAGGGGCCGAAAGTTCCAGCAGGAGTGAATAAATTTTGGCCAGAAAAGCGGGCTGATCAGAATTGGGAGCATATATATTGACAAAGGTGAAAGACTCCGTAAACAATTTAACCCTTAGAATAATATATCTTCCCTCCGGGTCACTACTCTCAGACTCTACAACAAAGGGCAACCGTTTGGAGAGGAGGATAGTGGCACCTCTAGATTTTTTTGTATACATGGCGGAGTAACAAGCTCGAAGCCATGGAGCTTTTAGCGCATTTTTGACAGGTCACACCAATGGGTTTCTTGGAGATAAATAACATCCGGACGCATACGTTTAAGATGGGTAAGAACTTTTTTACGCTTAACAGGTGTATTTAAACCTTCCACATTCCATGATACAATACGCAATGAGGATGGCGCATCACATCTAACATCTGACGGTAGCACAACAACAGTGACAACGGAGCCAGGAGTTCATCCAATGCCCCGCTGAGGAAAAGATAAAGCAAAGAGTGAGTCGGAACATGTTGGCTTAGGGAGGTCCCAGCCAGCCCCCCCAAACGCCCAACAGACCATGTAGAGAACAAAACTGTACATCACTAGCTGTAAAGTGCTAAGCTTCTCCCATTTTTTGTTTTTTTGCATAAACCAAAACGTGGCACAATGAATCTTGTGCCTAGAAACACAACAGAATAACCAAAAAAAATAAGCATAACTAAGAACCATCAAAACAGTGTACAATGACAAGTAAAGGTGAGCCGGAAGATACCTAATCAGACACCAACGGTTTTCAAAGATCTCGAGCCCTAGGAGAGACAGGCGGTGAGGAACGAGGCAGAGAAGCAGGGCGAGAGCGAGAAGAGGGAGGGGGGGAGGCCCCAGGCACTGCCGAACTTCCAGTCGGAGAGGGAGGAGATCTGGATCCAGCGTGAAGAAATTCCTTGGCCGCTTGAGGGGTGTCAAAAAAGTAGGCATGTCCCTCATGGGTAGTCCTGAGCTTAGCAGGATAGAGAAGAGCGAATTTCACACGCTTGTTGTAAAGTTCCGTACAGATTTCGGAGAACTGGCGTCGCTTGGCTGTGACCGCCGCAGAAAAATCCTGGAAAAGTAACAGCTTCGTTTTGTGATAATAGAGTGATGTAACCTTTCTATAAGCGTCCAGGATCTTGACCTTGTCAGAATAGTTCAGGACCCGAAAGATCACCGCCCTAGGGCGAGATGTAGTAGAAACTGGTAATTGACCAATACGATGTACTCTTTCAATGATCAGTTCACCTTGAGGAAACACCAGGTCCAAGGACTTGGGAAGCCAGGTCGTTACAAGGTCATGCAGCGCTGTGCCCTTAACTTCCTCAGGCAGACCAACCAGACGCAGGTTATTGCGCCTACTACGATTTTCAAGATCATCTATACGTTCCTGTAACGATGTAAGTAAATGATCCTGTGAGCGGAGAGACGCAGCCATGGAGACGTTCCCATCTTCTACGTCAGAGACCCTGGATTCCAAAGTAGTAATTCTCTGTCCCTGAGAGACCAACTCAGCGAGAACGGCATTAATGGAATCAGACAACTTTTCAAGCTTGACATCCAAGAGTGGAGATATGACACCAATAAGGTCTTGAGCCGTCAGTGGATCTTTGGAGGAGGCGTCGGATACCGAGTGACCCTCCGCTACAACAGGGCCCGGCCCAGGAGGTAGAGCCGGTTTGAAGGACGCTGTGGATTTATCTCTTGTCTTGCTTTGTCGAGTGGATGTTTTAGGTGGTGGATCCATATATTTCTCCATGCGTAGACCAGAGGCCGTGAGGAACTCACCCCCAAGAGCAGGAAAGAGCGAGACAGCACAAGGAGATACGACACAAAACTACAATCTGATCACAAAAATTATGATAAGGTTAAGCAATCAAACATACATATACGCATGGATAAAGCACAAAAGCAATAAGTGTATCACAACAATGGGTAAGATACCCAGGCGCAGTCACTCCAAGATATGAACCCGCGCGGTCAGAACGTGACGCAGTCCTGCTTGACACGATTCACACCCCTTCCAAATTGGGCCCAAACCACCCAACCTAACTAGAGCCCACCCGTAACCCTAACCTAACTAATGATGAACAACAAAAAAAAAAAAAAAGGGTGCCAACAGAGTCCCGCGATGAGTAGGCAGACAATTCAGCCGAATGTCCAGCGACCCGAGGAATAGTGAAATGGAAATAATAATATGCCCCCAATATGTCCCCAACACCCCTTCCTAACCCTCCCAACCTAACTACAACCCTCCCGTACCCTAGCTAACTAATGGCAAATAAAAAGAACTAAAAATAATAAAAAAATAATAAAAAAAATAAAATAAAAAATAAAACAGTAAAAATAAAAATAGACCAGCCCTGCAGGTACACTGCTGGGGCCTACCTGACCAGGTACCGAGGTCAGCCGCAAGATGCAGCACCGTGAGGTGCAATGTAACGTAGGGCCGTCGAGCCGCAGCAGAAGGAGTAACACAGACTCCGGCACAGCGTGGTCGTCAGCTTTAGAGTAGCCGGGCAGCAGAGGCCCTCACCCAGCGCACGCGAGGAAGGGAAACAGCCCCAACCCCGTCGCCCGCCACGGAGGACCACGGCAAAGACAGAGCTCACCACCGGAGCAGCAGAAGGCAAAGGGAAGGACGGCACCGGTACAGCGGCTGGATCCGGTAAGGCAGAGCAGAGGAAGTACCCCTCTCCAGGCCTAGCATGTGCGGTCGTCACACGGCTCCCGGGGAGTGAAGAAAGAGGGCAGCGTGGCCAATAAACCCGCGATCCAACGCCGAGTAGGTGTTCAGTGTTGCTGAATGCCTCGCTATCTAGGCATTTCAGCGACACTATTGCAGTTAAGGAGGCTTCAGCAATCATACAGTGTATGGCAGATGCTGACGCCCCAGGGAGGAGCCAGACCTGGCCCCTGATGCCGATCTCGGTGTTTCTGAATGCCTCTACATCAAGGCATTACAGCATCACCATATAAGCGAAGAAAACTTGTTTAACCCCTTAACGACAATTGCCGGTCCTGGCACGACACGGAAAAGCATGTGCTTTACGACAATTGACGTGCCAGGACCGGCACGTCTTTAAACGGGTGCAGAAAGCGATCTGTTTTCGCTTTCTGCACCCAAAAAAACGTTGCTGAATGCCTCGACCTCGAGGCATTCAGCAACGCCGCTATCGGAACGAAGGGGCCATCTCTGGCCCCTCCACGGGGCGTCAACATCCGCCATACTTTGTATGGCGGCGGACGCCCGTATTAAAAGCGTTTAGGAGGCGATCGACGATCGCCTCCTAAACTTAAATGGTGTCGCTAGAATGCCTCGATCAGGAGGCATCCAGCGACACCAAACACTTACCTTTCGATGGGCTGTGACCGCTCCGGAGAGCGGTCACAGCCGCAGCTGCCGATGAATTTCGCCATCAAGCGAGATGGCCGCTGCCCTGTAACAGGAACAAACAAATTTTAAAAGTTCGCTAGACGGTCCAGACCATCTAGAGAACTTTGGCTCCACTTGCAGGTTGAATACAGGTACTGCATTCACCATGCAAGTCAATGGAAGCCAGCTTTCTAATCACAGTGTGATTAGTAAAAATAAATTAAAAAATTAAATAAAATTTATAATAATTAGAAAAAAAATAGTAAAAAACTAGTAAAATGTAAAAATCATTTCCCACTGATGTCACTATCAGGGGAACCTCCAAGTTGAAAAAAAATGTTAAAAATTTTTTTTTAAAAAGACAAAAAAAAAAATATATATATAAAAAAAATATATTTTTGTGAGCAAGTCCTAAAATTAGCATATTAGCTTAAAACAATTCTCGCATGGAAAGAGTTAAAATACTGGCATATTAAATGCCCGTGGGGTGTCTACTTTTAAAAAAGGTATGATTTGATGGGGTAAATTGAATTGGCCAGGTTCAACAACGTCCCAATTAACACCGGGGGAAGGATGGCCACACACCTAATTTCCAATTAGAAAAATGCACAGGTACCAAATGTGGCCTTTTAGTTCCCACAAAAATGACACACCCATGCATGTGGGATATCACTGCACTCAGGAGATGTTGCTGAACACATTATGGGGTGTCGTGTGACAGCGGCATATACCAGGAGCTGTAAATTCATACATAAAGTAGGTGTGTGTGGGAAAAATACACACACAAAAATACTACTGCAAACTTTGAAAACATGCTGGTGGTAAAATGTGTGCATGCAAAGAGTTAAAATACCAGCATTTAAAATACCCTGTGGTGTCTAGTTTTGAAAAATATATGGTTTTGTTGGGCACACTGAAATGGCCCGGCTCAAAGATGTACCAAATAGGGCATGGGCAGTGGATCCCCAAATGCCAAAGTTCAACATTGAAAAATGCGCATGCCCCAAATGTGGCCCTTTTGCCCCCAAACGGCCAGGCAAAATCCTTCATGTGAGGTATCGCTGTACTCAGGAGATGTTGCTGAACACATATTGGGGTGTTTTGTGATAGTGACATATACGAGAACTTTTTAATTCATACCTGAAGTAAAATGTGTGTGGAAAACCAAATGCAAAAAAATGACTACCACAAAGTTTGACAAAGACTGGTGGTAGATATGGTGCATGGAAAGAGTTAAAATACTAGCATTTGAAATACCCTGGGGTGTCTAGTTTTCAAAAATATATGGGTTTATTGGGCACACTGAAATGGCCCGGCTCAAAGATGTACCAAATGGGGCATGGGCAGTGGATCCCCAAATGCCAAAGTTCAACATTGAAAAATGCGCATGCCCCAAATGTGGCCCTTTTGCCCCCAAACGGCCAGGCAAAATCCTTCATGTGAGGTATCGCTGTACTCAGGAGATGTTGCTGAACACATATTGGGGTGTTTTGTGATAGTGACATATACGAGAACTTTTTAATTCATACCTGAAGTAAAATGTGTGTGACAAAACAAATGCAAAAAAATGACTACCACAAAGTTTGACAAAAACTGGTGGTAGATATGGTGCATGGAAAGAGTTAAAATACTAGCATTTGGAATACCCTGGGCTGTCTAGTTTTCAAAAATATATGATTTGATGGGGTAAATTGCATTGGCCGGGTTCAAAGATACCCGAAATGGCACATGAGGGGAAGAATTACCAGATTTGGAAAAAATGGCTTTGAAATAGCAAAACGCTACCTGTACTTATTGCCCCATAATGGGTAGAAAAAAGCAAAAAAACATAAAAACATTGGGTATTTCTAAACTCAGGACAAATAGTAGAATCCATTTAGCAGGTTTTTTCATTACCTTTTATAGATGAGTAAAAGATTTTTCAACTAAAAGTTAGAAACAGTCATTTTTTTCTAAATTTTTCACCATATTTTATACTTTTTTTAGTAGTAAATAATATGATACAATCAAAACAATGTCATCTAAAGAAAGCCCTTCTTGTCCTGAAAAAAACAATATCTAATGTGTGTGGGTTCAGTAAACGGGAAAGAAGAAAATTACAACTAAACACGAGCAGCGCAGAAATGTTAAAACGGCCATTGTCACGAAGGGTACAAAAAGTAAAATCAGCCTTTGTCACGAAGGGGTTAATGAAACTACATGCCAGGCACGTCATTGGTCGTTACCTGACTGTTTGTGTCTGACGTGCCTGACACGTCATTGGGGGTTAAGGGGTTAAATAGTATTCTACCGGGGGGGACCTGAGGCAATTAAGAGCAGCATTCTGACTTCAGGGAGTTTATATGTGCGGCAGCTGCGATCATATGACCGTGAGACACTCGCTTCTGCTCACTGTTAGTGTGAGACACGGCTGTTTTGCAGGTAAGTCCTTACAGAAGTAGAGCCCACCTAATATTTTTAGCAGTAGCGATCTTAGAGTTAACAGAACTCATCCTTTGCTTTTTTCCATGTCCCCATCCCACGTGTCTCTCCATTCCTCCATCCTCTGTCTTATATATTAAAGATAACAGGCAGAATTTAAAAAACAATAAGATGCTTTGAAATTATTTAAACAAAATTAAGTAGCCCAACTTATACCTCCCCACTCTAACTCCCTCGAGTGTGGTGGAGTGGGGCAGTAACGTTACTGCTTCATTTAACCACCTATACCGTTCTATATGTGTGAATAAAGAAGTTGGATATTGACATGCAAAAGCATGCAACTGAAGCCGAGTCATTCCTGTTAATCATTAAATCCACTAGGTGCATAACTTTTTTAGTAAATCAATACAACTGTGTGCAGTTTGCACATGAAGCGTGTAAAAACTTCTTACTTGGGCTGGTAGCATATTTCGATTGTAGTTTTTACTGAAGGATAATTGTAACAAAATGAATAAGTGTATTAAATACAGTACATATGCCAGATGTAATGTCAGAGCTGGAAAAAGAAAATCAAAAAAATCTTAAAATGGAACAATAATAACATCAATTGAAATATTTGCCATTGGTCATTGGATTTTCATTAGCACAACAATAAAAATCACATAAAAGATTGACAGTTTTCAGCTCTGGGTTAATGATTTTATGTAGGTGCCTCTAGTCCAAAAGACATTATGCAAGCTAAACATATAAATAACATTTAAATATGTGGTCAGTTAACTTCAAAAATAAATTTCTAGAATGGGAAAGTAGGAGTCAAAATATTAATACAGTAAACATTTTAAACACAATTGTTGAAGCTGCATATTCACTTTAGTATATTTTCCATATTTAAAGATCCCTTAAGAAAGGTTAAGTGCACTTATTTATGCTTCACGGATCTGTTTATCATTTACCTTATGATGAAAGCTCTCTGCGCCTCCATAATCAGACTTCTACAGTGCAGCAATTACAAGTTTTGGATTCACTCAACACCCATCAGTGCTTACAGATGACTGATAACATATTATGTACAGGTGAAGGAGGAAAGATAACAAGGAGCAATGAATGAAACATTAGCACAATTTTGAATTACCATGGTAATACTTTCCTGAGTTTGGGCGATTATTTGCTCAAACTTCTTTTTATTTCAAGTATAAAGTTTGAACTTACTGCACTTTTGCATTCTGTAACAATGATAAAAAGGAATGCTTACTAAAGAAATTATACGAGAGGGAAAAACTATTAGCAGAAAATGGTAAAAAATGTGCTCTTTACATGAAAATAAATGTATAAACAAAAAGCACTTCCCTGCTGCAAAGTGGTTTATTATTCTACCTAGAATTTATTCTACATAAGCCCAATTAGTATTGATATGATGCCTACGTAGTCTGAATGGAATGGAGGGGGCCCTGACAGGGGTGCAGAGCAGGGCTAGGTCAGGGGGTCAAAGAAAGTTCAACGGGGAGGGGGAGGAAGTGAAGGGGGTATATAAGGTTGGTGCATAAGAATGTTCTGGGCTTTTTGTTGTGTCAGCCTACCCGGTGTGTTTGTCCTACCCTCCCTCCCTTTATGTTGTGATGTTCCAAGTGGTTGTGTTACTAATTTTCTGTGTTTTGTTTCAGGATTCTGTCACAGCCGGGGGGGGGGTAGCTTGCCAGGTTGCTGGGGGGTGTTATGTGGTTATTGCCACTGGTGTTAAAGTGTCGGTGGGAGGTTCCTGGCTGGGCGGTTGCTGGAACCTCAGGTGGGGGAGGGGCATCATGGTATGCCCTCCCATAAAGGTGATGCTTACGGTTTGGCCCTGGTTGGTCCTGGCAAGCTTACGGGTGTTTTATTGCATTTGGGTCATTGCCGTGTTAATGCACCTTCTTTATGTTTACAGGTTGCGTGGCAAAGACGTTAATAAATCGGCTGTGGCCTTTATTCATCCCACATTTGGTGTCTGTGTTTTTATTGGGGGGTTAACTAGGATGACATAGCCCGAGAGTCGAGGCTACCCCTGTCTGACATATTGCTATAATGTGGTGTTTTCAATCTTTCCAAGTTGGCTGTATAACAACATCTGCAGGGGAAAACCCCTATTAAATCAACGTTGTGTAATGCCTTTTCTGACCGCCTTTCAAGAAAAACGTACTTTATAGCACTGGCTCCGATGAGACAGAAATGTCTCTTCCTTACTGATGCTCCAACAGGAACTCTCATCTCTTCAGCAACTTCAGATTCATCAACCTCCAAGCTGCTTGGCAATGATGAGTTTCAACTGATGCAAGAAAAATGAATCCATTCTTTGCCCAATGGAATCAGATTATAAAACAGACCTGAGTTGCTTGAGAACTGGAGTGGCCTACACACCTACTCTGACACTCTATACTAACAGACACTTATTACAACTTCAAGACCCACGCCCTAGCACTGATACTAACACCATACACTAACACATTTGCACACACTCAAACACTATATACACTATATACACTATGTCTCCCCAAAGTATTTCCCTAGGCAATTTCACTGGGCAGGAGGTAAGGTTTATAAGATATATATACATACACACACTATATGGACAAAAGCTGGTCCCTCCTTTCCAGCAATAACGGCTTCCACTCTTCTGGGAATTCTGAATGGGATATACCAAAAAAGTTTGGAAAAAGTTATGCTTCCATCTTCGTACAAATCAAAGTCCATAAGACATGGGTTGATGAGTTTTATGTGAAAGAACTTGACTGGCCCACACAGAGCCCTGACCTAAACCACACTAAATACCTTTGGGCTAAACTGAAACAGAGATTGAGAGCCAGGTTTTCTCATCCAACATCAATGCCTGAACTCACAAATGCTCTACTGGATGAAGGGCAAACATTCCCACAGAAACACTCCAAAAGAGTAGAAGATGTTATAGCTGCAAAGGGGGACTACATATTAATGTCTATGTATTTAGAAGACACATATGCACCCGGCCATCCATGTGACATAAAAGAAAACATGATTCATCAGACCATGCCTTCTTCTATTTCTTTTTGGTCCAGTTTTTATGATCACATGTCCATTGTAGGCAGCCCTATATGGAACCAACTGAAATGCACTGTGTGTTCTGACACATTTCTATCTGAACCAGCATTAACTTTTTGAGCATTTTGAGGTGCAGTAGCTTGACTGTTGGACTTGACCACAGGCACCCTTCGCTCACCAATGTGCATTGGCCGTCCATGGTTTTAAGTGATTATTTCTAAAGATAGGTAGGCATTGTAACAAAGTGATGGGGAATACCAGCAGGGTACTGGGTTAAGAATAAGAAGACACAGGTTATTATACCACTTTCATGATCATTAGTCTGGCCTCAATGAAAGTATTGTGTACTCTACTGGAGACCCAATTTCCATAGTTCAGAGAAGGGATATCAAAATGGTAACTGGTTTGTAGGACAAAAAAATTACAGGAGGATAATGGATGATAACATGTATAGCTTGAAAGAGGCAAGAGAAAAGAATTCTGGTGTCTACTGCAATCTCTTTTGTACCTACAGGGGCATGTCTCTGCTGGTGAACAATATGCAGGGTGTAGTTTTATTGGCCATTTGTACACTCCACTTGGGAAAAAAAGTACATACTCACACATACTGCCTCCCTTACCCCCCTTACCTCACCCACAGCTTTCTCTCTGGTTGCTAGCACACTGTTCACAAAGTATATAACCTTTAACCTTTACATCAAACCTACCATCATCAATCTATAAACCTCTTCATGTCATAATACGTGTCTGGGACACTACAGATATGCTGTATATGTTTATGTACTTTTTTTTATATTCAATAAAAATGTTGCACATATTAATTAACTAATGTAATACTTAACATGTATTATGCTGATTTAAGTGCTCCACATGTAGAATATGTATATCTCTGGTTACTTCTGATGTAGAGTGGAGTTACATCAGCATCTGATCAGTTTTAGAATTTATTTATATTTACAGGATTTACGTATAATTAGATATGCTTTTTTTAAGAACATTTTGCCATTAGAACTACATGGTGCAGACACTCCAGATAACCACAAAAAGAAGGATGAGAAGTTCTGCTGTACAATATAAAAACAGTTTGAAACTTAAATATTGTTTTCGTATGTTATGTTTATTCAATGGTTTGACCCCTTCAATCCCAGGGGTTTTTGGTACCTCAAAGCCCGGAGCAATTTTGCCATTTTTGCGCTATGTCGGTTCAGCGATTATTCACTTTTCCTGTGAATAGTGTACCCATGTAAACTATATATTGTTTTTTCAAGGAAAGATAGAGATAGGTAAAGTGACAGAAAATTCCATCCAAATTTATCAATTCAGGTGTCCTGATTTCAGAAATACCTAATTTATATAGAATTTTCATACTTTTCCAGCATATAAAGCCAACATACTATAAGGTGTACATTACTTTATACAAAGCCGTAAAATTTTTACATTAGGTATGATGGGACTGTAACTCTAATTTTAAACAAATAAAAAAAAAACACCTGCAAAGGTATATATTTCTGTAAAGCAGACAACCCAGGCTATCCTATCAGGGGTATTTGGGCATTCTACATGCAGGTATTTGGCCACCAATCACTGTCAAAGGTGGCCACAGAAATTAGTTCCTGCGCTTTTTTCAACAACGTCTTAGTATTTTGTAGTATTCTTAGGATTTTTTGTACAGGGTATGTGTTATGGCAGAGAAATCTATCCTAAATTGTTCAGCCGCCTCTCCTGATAACGGAAATACCCCACATGCCTAGTTTTTTTGTGGTTTTTTGGACATTACAGGGCATAAGTTGTAACGTGCTGGCATACTGGATCACTGATTACGGAAATACCCCACACGCATAGGTTTTTTATGCATATGGTTATTTATGGTTTTTTTTTAATTTGCAGGGAAAAAACTTATGGAATTGTGCCAATTGAAAATACCCCCCTGTGGCTCACCCTAACACACAAAAAAAAGAAGTATAACGGAAATTTAATAATCTACCTTGGTGTGGTAGCTCATGAAGCACTCATCGATGCAGAGTCCTAGCAAAGAGGGACAGGAAGGGCAGTGGTACCTGGAGTCCTTCCTAATACCCTTTTTGTAACAGACTCTTTTGTAACATCTTTTCTGAGGCTTCTGTTGGGCACCAGTGGTGGGGAATGTAGAAGGAAAATGCCTGCCGGTAAGACGCAGGACATTCTCATCCTGCACATGAGGGATTGGCTGCTCAAAGAGGATATGCCTCAGGATTTTGAGCTGGAACTCTAGGAAGGTGTAGATCTTCCCAGTGGAACATTTCTTGTACAACACATATGTGTTGTACATGGCAACCTGGGTGAGGTAAATGGCCACCTTTTGTACCAGGTCTTGGTCTTACGCAGCACCAGGTACGGCTGCAGACACTGGTCAGAAAGATCTACACCCCCCATGTTCTTGTTGTAATCGGTGATGCACTGAGGCTTGAGCCCCTAAGCATCACCTTCCCCACGTACACTGACAGGTACCACCTTCTCGTTGTGTATAGTGGAGAGGATATACACATCCTTCCTGTCAGTGTACCTGAGGGCCAACAGCTCCTGACTGTGCAGAGCACTGGTAGTGCCGCGCCTCTGCTTTGGGTATGTAAGGTTTTTAGGATAACCCTTGCAGGTTGGCCTAACAGTGCCACATGCCGGGGTCTGCTGTAAAAATAAAAAATTAAACAAATCTGGGCTGGTATAAAAGTTATCCACCCAGAGGTGGTAGCCCTTATTCAAATAGGGGGACAGCAGGTCCCACACTATCTTCCCACTAGTACCCACAGATTGTGGGCAGCCAGGGGGATCAAGGTGACTGTCCTTCCCTTCGTAAATGCTGAAGGAAACAGTATATCCCGTCCCACTCTTGCAAAGTTTATATAACTTTACACCGTACCTCGAGCGCTTGGACGGGATATACTGTTTGAAGTTCAGTCTACCCTTGAATAGGACCAGGGACTTGTCTATAGCCACATTTTTATCGGGGGTATAAATTTCAGGGAATTTACTTGAAAAATAATTAATAATGGGCCTCAATTTATATAAACAGTCAAATTGGGCATTGGGAATTGTCACTAAAATGTAAAAATTTTAGAAGCCCAAAGTACCTGTTCCGGGGCATTATTTGGGAAAAAGCAGGGGTGGATATTATAGGATCTGTGCTCCAATATGATCGTATAGTGGGCTTTTTCACAATGCCCATCATAAGGGTCAGGGCCCAAAATTTTCTAATTTCATGGGAGTCAGTGGGGTACCAGGTCTGGCTTCTGTCTCCTTGGTCAGCTGCCTGACACTGGGCTGCTTAGATGTTTGTTTGAGCTGCTAGCAGCTAGCTATCAGCTCAAAAAACTCGGGGGCAAGCATTAAATTGAAAAATGACTTTGGCTCACTAGCATCAATGTCACATCTGATGCCAAGAGTCCCAGTAAAAGCAGGGATTACTGGGTCTATCATATTTGGGGGCACCCAATTCTATTTAGAGTCAGGCTCTCCACGCCTGGCTTTAGAAGATGGACCCTGGCCATCATCATCTTCTTCCTCTGACTCTTTATTATCTGACGCACTGCTAGATTCATCAGATATTGGATCAATATCTGATGCAGTCAGAGTGGCATCGTCGTCTGACGCAGTCAGAGAGTGAGGAAGTCATAAGCCTCCTCAGCGCTGAAGACACGTTGCGCCATTGTACACGACACCTACCTACCCAATTTCTAAAACACTACACTATCCCCAATTCCCTCTCACCACCCACCAAACTAAACCCAATTTTTTTTTATTTTTTTATTTTTATTTTTTTTTGAGGATTGTGGGGAGGAAAGGGTGGTTTGATTTTGGGTAAGACAGGTATTTGAGGGTTTATATATGATGTGGTTTTGCACTAAACACTGCAGCTCTGCAAGATGATCTCTCTCTCCCTCTCTCCGATCACAATAATGGAGGAGAGAGGAAGAGCATCTGCAGTAACGGTCACACGATCGCTGTGATTGGTCATCACAGCGATCATGTGACATTACTGCCGGATGTGTGGCACTGGGGGACTGCCCCGGATGTGGGGCAGTCCCCCAAGGCTAATGACACACTGGAGGGAATGTATCTGTAATAGTTTACCGGCATTCGTGCCGGTAACTGTTACAGCTCCCTCATCGGCGTGATCGGGTAGCCCAGCAGGGTCTAGACAGACCCTGCAGGGATACCCTGTCCTCCCGTGAGCTACCAGGTCACGTCACCTGGAAGGGAAAGCCCGATCGCGCGATCGGGCATTTCTATCTGTAACAGTTTTCCGGAAGCTGTTACAGGAGATCGGGCAACAGAAAGCCAGCGACGCTGGCTTCTGCTGCCAGGGGGGAGTCCAGGCTGTCAAACGACAGCCTGGTCTCCCGTGCAGCGGCAGGGATGTGTTCCTGACGCTGCACGAAGGGCTAGACGTACCGGTACCTCCATAGGGGTTTCTTAGTGGGCGTTTTTTGGACGTCCCGGTACGTCTATAGGGGATTGAAGGGGTTAAGAAAACATAACTACAAATATTTCACAACCGAAAGCAAAGTCAAAGGATATATATTAAAGCTAAAGTGTGTATTTATTCATATCTCTTGAATGTAATGATTGCACACAAATTGGTGTTTGCTCCCCAATCTAGAAAAATGTAAGTAGAACTTAAAACTGAATGATATATACTTGTAATAAATGAAGAACATTAAAAAGCTCTCCCGTTGCTAATTTACCAGTGTGCAAAACTACCAAGGCACTGCTAGTAACAGCAGGGAATAATTATGATACATTAATGGCTGTGATCTAACGTGATAAGTAGTGTTAATGATGGAGAATATAACTTGTTATCATGACAAATATTTTTTTCCATTAAATTCGAAGACGAAAGTTCATTTTATTTTATTAAGTATTTGAAATGGATGTGAATTTATCTGCCTTTTCAAAGAGTCATGAACCTTTACGGAAACAAATAATAGGAATATTTAATATTTTGCTGATAAATATATGCAATAGGCAAATAAAGCAATTGTAGTATGAAGAATTAAAGGGAAAATGTCAAAATGTGATTGTCCTTTAAATAGAGGAATATGTTTTCAAAATTATGTTTTTGAATTAATAGAGTATTTCCTGATATTTAGCTGGCATTCACATAAAGAGATTTATTTAACAATTTATATTTCGAATGATGGAACAGAAATAAGTAATTGCCATTAAGATACGTTTATGCAGTGAAACAAAGGTATACTGTATCCGTGTGTATGAGCAGCACAAGCTTCTATAGTGCCTCATAACTAGCAGAAAATTATCCAAAATAGAAAAGTTAAGTTTGTTAAAAATGATCAAGTAATGTCCTAAAGTAAAAATACTCTGTGTATGATAGAGAGTAGACGATCCAAACTTATCTAGGCTTGTGTAGCAGGATCAGTTTTCCCTCATTAAGGATACAAACTCTTTCATAAGCGGTATACAGCTCACTATAATCACATGCAAGAGGGCCCTATATGCGGATCTCGGTGTTACTGAATGCCTCGACATCTTACTACAGCAGATAGAAAATAGTTATGTGTGTATAGAAAATAGTTATGTATGTATATCCCCTTGATGACAATTGATGGTCCGGGCACGTCGCGTGAAAACAAAAGGTTAGTGACAATTGACATGCCAGGACCATCATGACTTCAAACAGTTTGAAGTCATGAAAGTCCTGGCATGCCTATATTAACGTTTTGCTTGATCAAATTGCTGTGTGTTGTGCTGTCATTCCGTATCCTCATTGATTGGGCAAAACAGAGGCCTGGCTTGCAATCTTCGTTCCAGTTCATTCCAAAGGTGTTAAATGGGGTTGAGGTCAGGACTCTGTGTGGGCCAGTCAAGTTTTTCGAAACCATGTCTTTATGGACCTTGCTTTGTGCATTTGGAGTAGAAGAAGGCCTTCCCCAAACTGTTGGAAGCATAGCATTGTCCAAAATGTCTTGGTATGCTGAAGCATTAAGATTTCCCCTAACTGGATGTAAGGAGCCTAGCCCAACACCTGAAAAACAGTCCCACATCATTATTCCTCTTTCACCAAACTTTACAGTTGGCACAATGCAGTGAGACAACAAACCCAGACTCGCCCATCAGACGGCCAGACAGCGTGATCCGTTACTCCGCAGACCACATTTCCAAAAGTCCAATATTATTATTATCAAAATCCCTTTGGATCCTGTTTCTGTGGTGTCTTAGTAAGGTTTTCATGATATTGATAGGCACTGTGTGTTCTACTGTGTACTCCAGTGGCACATCTGAATCATCTTCTCATGCCTGTTCCAGGGATATAGCTTCACACGGAGACACTACCATCTTGGATCTGCATTGGATGCTATTCTTCTCTTTTTACACTTCCTCTTCTTCTTCATTTTGGGACATTACACTAATCACACAAACAAATACATTCTGTGCTCTGGAGCCTCCTATGAACTCTATGCATGGCATGGAAATTTTGGTTGGAAAGTTGTTATACAAACATTCTGCATTTTTTTTTGTTTAACAAATGGTACTGTACTAATTGTTCCATCCTTGTTACCTTATCCCTCACTATTTTAATTAATAAATAGTACATTAATAACACTGCATCATGCAGCTTAAAATTTTACAATACCACTATAATGAATTACACTAGTGAACATCTTTTGAACCAATTTAAACATACCTTATTTTCTAATTTTGCAATAGATCAGAGTAGTTATTAACATAATGGTTTGGACGGGGAACACTTATACATCTGAAATCCAAAGCAAAACAAAGCAAAAAAAGCAAAGGAATAATAAACTAGCTTTGCAAAGTTCCTGACAAGAAGAAAGAACAATATACTGCAAGATATTTATCACAGGGTATGCATAAAAAAATGAGTATCACAACATATGTACCAATATCTCAAAGATACATATCACAAAATGTTTACTGACATATTTCACAGTTTGCCCCAGTAATCCTCCATTCCAATTCCAACTACCCCAGGAAGTATATGATATTTTTGGGCTCAGCAAAAGACTATATAATGCGTGAAACTCATTTCCATAATAATGTATCATATAATCCCCTGCTGAGTGGCTGTTAAAACCTACTCTGGTGAGGAACTCTAAACTGTTACATTTTCTCTGATATCTTTTCAGGGAAGTAAATTTTTATTATGGTGACCTATATTTCCTATGGACCTATTTTGACCTTTTTGGATAAACTTATAATTAATTTTTTGGCACATGTTTCGGACAACAAATTTGATTTCCTCAACTTTCGGTCCGGATGGCAATGTCAAAAAAGAAAGAGGGAGAGAGAGACAGAGAAGGAGAGGAAGGGAGAGAGTGAAAAAGAGGAATAGAGAAAAAAGAGGAGAAGCATAAGAAATATGAGAGAGAAAAGAAAGAAAGAGAAGAAAAAGGGCATGATACTTATCTACATTTACTGAGACAGCTGTGTCTCTGCCTCTTTCGGATAGAGTGAAGAAAGCTTGCAGCAAGAAGATTAAGTTTAAGTAAGGAGAGGAAGGGTGAGGAGAAGAAACAAATAGTTAACATATAAAGTAAAATAAGTAAAGTAACAGGAAAATGGTCACTGACAATACAGTGCATAGGACATTTCCCAAAACATTGCTTGATTACGTGGCACAAACATTGTGACACATATGACTCAAATGACAGAAGAAAAATGTTTTTTTTTGTGAATGTTTCCAAAATTCTAATAGACATTAAATTACTGTTCCTACTGTTTACTATCTACCTATGTTACAGCATGCTGAGGAATAAGGTCTGCCAAAGAAAAGACTCAAAACTAAAAGCATACACATGAGTTGGAAATAAGATTATTAGTGTTCCATTTTTGTCCTCTTTATCTATATAGTCATCTGTCACATGCAGTAGGAAGAAAATAAACTCTTAACAAAGAAAAAAAAATCACCAAAAGCATTTCACTTTGAAATCTATCTCTAAAATAGCATATTTTTATGATTTGCCTTTCAGTTTGTTATGTTGCAGATCTCAGTATGTGAGTTAGGGGAATGATGACATTGACATTATATTTCTTCTTTAGAAATGCATTTATCATCAAATAACTTATCTTTTTTGTTGCTTCATATGACATCTCCAGATGTTAATATTCTAATAGAAACCAGGCTACATATGTTCTCAAGAATCACAAGCGACTAAGTCAGTGATTAAAAAAGTTCTGGACAGGCACACCGGGCAAATGCACCCCATACCTTTATTGCTGCTTGTGAGTCCAATCACGTTCTTTAGCATAAGGCCTCTCGCTGAATGCACAGGGTGTAGCAAAATCGCTCTGGAAGAAACACTTGTTTCATTTTTGCTGTGTTCATTTACCAGCTCTTCTGCTTGGATGAAATTTGGGGACCTTTTTCATTTTGGGGGGCGTTCCTAAAAGAGGAGGTCACTGACATCTTCCGGACTAACATTCCATTATAGAAATGTAAAAAAGGTTCCCCTGTGTAAGGACAGTAAAAAAGGTGCAACACCAGCGGTAGTAGAGCACTGGGCCTGGGTAGACAGACACTGGAAGATAATAGGCACATGCAGCCCTGTGAAGCAACACTGAATTTCCACCACAATATTATAGAATTTTTTAAAAAAAAGGTTCCCCCAGGGCAAGGATGGTGAAAGAGGAGCAGCAGTAGCAGGACCAAATTTCCCAAATATTATATATTATGCCCAGTTTTGCCGACAATATGTCTTTCTTAAGTAAAAATAATAGCTGATATGATAATAAAAAAATTTACTTGGCCACAAATTAGAGGTTTGGCTAGTAGCATAAATAGCCAACTGTCTTTATCAACTAAACTCACTACAGTAGTCTCTATAGCTTCTCCAATCCACAATACAACAATAAATTATCTGCACTAAATTTTTTTTTATTTTTTTTTTCAAATCTCCGTTTATTGAAAATGCATAACAGCAACAACCAATAGATGTAGTACAAAGAGTCACATTATGCATAGCATGATACAAAACAAGGGAAAATGCAGTACAATAGATCCAGGAAATTAAAAATATAATTGAAACAGAGACGACTGAGCAGCTGGACCGTCCAAAATACGACATACCAAGGCCCAGAAGGATCGAATGCAAAAGGAGGGCAATATAGGTCCTAAAAGTAAAAAAATGAAACACAGGCCAAGTGAGATATGCATAAACGGAGATACAAAAAGGAAACAACAAGAAACTAAAACAAAAACAAAAACCAAAGCGCACGCTGCTATGTGTGTGACACAGATAAAGGCACTTGCTGAAATATACACATAACCAACACACACCCGACACGGACCCAGAGCAAAAAAAACCAATGAGCCGAATTATGACGAGAAGCCGCCAGGCAGGTTCCCAACCCGCAGGTAAGAGCTCGGGCGGAGAAGATCAGAAGCAGATAGCAATGAGGCTGGAGGTGGACAAGAAGGTCACCCAGGGAAGCCAGGTCACATCATGGGTATATTCCTTGCCCCGTGAAATGGCCATCAAGCTCTCCATGTGATAAATAAGGTTAACCCTAGCTAACCACGCGTCAATAGGAGGGGGACCCTGGGCCTTCCAATAGCGGGGAATGACCGCCTTAGCGGCCTGGATGAGGTGAATAAGCAACGACCCCCTATAAGTGTGAACCGGGGAGTCCGTGTGGTGAAACAGAAGGGCAGCGGGAGAGGCCACAAAGTTAGGGTCTACAACTTCCTGTATCACCCGCACCACCGCCGACCAAAAGGGACGAATATCCCTGCAGTCCCACCATAGATGAAGGTAAGAGCCATTGGAGGCACCACACCTCCAACAAGGGGGAGACCAGGGGAAGGAAACGATGCAAATCCAAAGGAACCCTATACCATCTCGACAAAAATTTGTAGGAGCACTCCTGTATTTTGCTAGAAATGCTGCCCCTATGAGTGAGCAGTATCATCTTATCCGATTCCTCTTCGGTAAAAGAGACCTCTAGGTCCCTTTCCCAGAGGCTCAAGAAAAATGGCTTGGTGGCACACTGCGCCTCCAGTAGCTGGGAGTATAGGTGTGAAAGCAGATGGGCCGGCTCCTTATCTAACACACAAAGCTTTTCCAAGTTGCTTAACTCCCTCGTAATCTGGGAATTTGGGAGCAGGGTAGATACATAATGTTTAATTTGGTGATGTACAAAGAGCTGCCAAAAGGACGGGGGAGCTTGACGAGTGAGGTCACGAGTCGGACGGAAGGCAGTGCCCTGTAGGATCTGGTGGATCCTAACTGGACCAGCGTGAGGTGGTGGGAACAGAACACGTAGACCACCACGGGTAGTGGGATCTAGCGCAGGATTATGCGTGAGGGGCAACAAAGGACCCGGGACCGAGGTCAAGAGTCCGCGAGAGGCCACACGTTTCATAACGCCTAAAGTGGCGGATATCAAAGGGTGAGCAGGGATCGATATCTTCCTGAAGCGATCCGGAAGCCAAGGGACCACCGCAAGAGAGCAAGAGGAAAAGGAGTTCTCCAGGGGAATCCAAAGCTTAGGCACGTTAATTGACCACACCACCAGGCGGCGGAGATGGGAAGCCATCCAATACCATTCGATATTGGGGACCCCCATACCACCCCTGAGTTTGGGCCTGGACAGGTGGGAAAGGGAAAGCCGAGGAGACCGACCAGCCCAAATATAGTTCCGGAAGATTTTGTGACATTTACGAAAAAACGCCTTAGGGAGAAAGATTGGTAGGCACTGTAGAACGTAAAGAAACCTGGGGAGGATGTTCATCTTAAGGACACCCACACGTCCAAACCAGGATATGTGTGGGACGGCCCACTTGCGAAGATCCGCAAGAG
Organism: Spea hammondii; assembly: GCA_029215755.1. Taxonomy (NCBI): domain Eukaryota; kingdom Metazoa; phylum Chordata; class Amphibia; order Anura; family Pelobatidae; genus Spea; species Spea hammondii. The sequence goes on along the minus strand of JARDYJ010000001.1, from coordinate 45,168,047 downwards.
TGGCTGAAAGTAATGAGTCAAAATTTAAAGACTGAAGTCGGAAAATATCAGAAGGAAGCCACAGCCCCAGGTATTTAATCGCGGAATCCGCCCATTTAAAGGGGAGTGATTGAGTAATAGACGTTTTGGTCGGTTCCAGAATATTGAGCCCCAAAATCTCCGACTTTTGTAAATTAATTTTATAATTGGAAAGGGCCGCGAATATGTCCAACTCCTTGACTATGTGGGGAAGGGAAACCTCCGGGCGAGTGACCATGCAAAGCATGTCATCCGCAAAGATGGCAAGCTTATGAGTATGGCCAGCGACCCCAAGTCCAGAAATATCAGCATTCACTCTTATGGCCTGCGCCAGGGGTTCCATAACTAAAATAAATAGGAGTGGGGAGAGGGGGCAGCCCTGCCTCGTGCCGTTGTTAATGTCGAAACCGTCAGAGAGGGTACCATTTACTTTGACACGAGCCGAGGGATTGGCATATAAGGCCCTGACCATATTAAGAAAATGATCCGGCAAGCCGATAGAGTCCAGTACCCGGAACATAAAAGGCCAGGAGACCCTATCAAACGCCTTTTCGGCGTCCATCGAGACTAGAGCATATGGTGTTCTGAGCTCACGGGCCAACGTCAACAGATTTAATACCCGGATGGTATTATCCCTGGCCTCCCTCCCTGGCACAAAGCCCACCTGGTCCCTGTGGACCAACGATGGGATATAGGATCGAAGGCGTAAGGCCATAACCTTCGCCATGAGTTTGAGATCAGTGTTGATAAGGGAAATGGGGCGATAATTGGCACAGAGTTCGGGATCCCGCCCCGGCTTAGGAATCACAGCAATGTGTGCCACGTTAGTATGAGGATCCGGGACAGCACCATCTGCGAAAGCGTTGAAAAGAGTGGTTAAATGGGTGCCCAGGACCGGAAAGAAACGATCGTAATAACGGCTGGTAAGGCCGTCCGGGCCAGGGCTCTTGCCCTTAGGGGTCATTTTAAGGGCCGCCCTCACCTCGTCACACGAGATAGGGACGGATAGAGCCACTCTAGCGCCCTCCGTCAGACGCCTGGGCAGATATTTCGCTAAATATGTCTTGATGGACTCATCATGGTGGGTGCAGCGGTCAATCGAGGGGGGCAAATTATATAGGGAGTGATAATACTCCCGAAAACATGTGGCGATAGCCGAAGATTCAGACAACAGGGTACCATGGTGTCGTATCTTTGGGATAAACACGGCGGCTCGTTTGGCCCTCAAAGCCCTAGCTAGAAGCTTACCCGGCTTATCGCCCAATTCATAGAAAGCTTTCCGTGCCAGGAGGAAAGAACGCTTCACCCTAGCATCTAAGAGGGATGCTAATTGCTGCCTAAGAGACTGCAGACGGGGTAAGATAGTCGGGTCTAGGGAGGCTTTATGAGACCGTTCCAGCAGAGAGATCTGGCTATGTAGCGACAGCATGGCAGCCAATTTGGCCTTTTTCTGCAGTGAGCCTAATTTAATGAGGTGACCCCGTATCACAGCCTTATGAGCCTCCCACACCGTGGGAAAAGGGACCTCACCTGTGTTATTGTCTGAAAAATAATTTTGTAAATGCAAGGAAAGGTCGGAGAGAGAGGTGGGGTTATCAAGGAGATTTTCGTTCAATCTCCAGCTCCAGATCCCACTCCGGGACGAGGAAAGACATAGCGAGAGGTGGACTGGTGCATGGTCGCTGAACGAACGAATACCTATGTCCGAGGAATGTAACTGTAGCAGATGGTGGTGCGATAAGAATAACATATCTATCCGGGAATACCGGTCATGGGGGGGGGGGGGAAGGTGTAGTCCCTCGTGTCTGGATGCTGGGACTTCCAAGCGTCTACCAATTGGTTAAGGTGCAGAGCCCTACTAACCTTCTTAATATGACGGTATGGGATATGAGAGACCCCGGAGGAAGAGTCACTCGTAGGATCTAAAGGCATATTCAGATCCCCCCCAAAAACAGCCAAACCCTCCTGAAAATCACCAAACCGAGACAATATACGAGACAAAAACAATGATTGGCCTCTATTGGGTGCGTATACATTGCCCAGAGAAACCAATTGATTGCCAATGTAACCTTTGAGGAAAATTGCTCTGCCCTCCGTGTCCCTCCAGATATCCACCAGACGAAATGAGAGCTGCTTATGCAAGAGGATCGCAACGCCCTCTGTTTTTGAATCTGAGGAACTAGAAAAGTAGCTATATGAGTAGTGATGATTAGTCAATTTAAATTCCCTCGAGGACTTAAAATGCGTCTCTTGTAAAAATGCAACATGAGTGCGAAATGTGTGAAGAATGTGTAACAATTTAGATCGCTGTTGTGATTTGTTCAAACCTCTCACATTAAAAGAAGTAAGTTTAAGGCGATCAAGTGTCATCTAAAAGGCAGCTGGAGGGACAGAACGGAGCTGTAGGCAAAACAGCGGAGCAAAAAAAAAGAAAAAAAGAAAAACATACATAACCCGGAAAACCCAAAAACGACAAAAGAACAAAAACAAAACAAAACAAAACAATGGGCCAACAAGTGAGTGCAAGACACATCAGGGGCCCTGGATGCCGAGGCATCGAATAATGAGCCATTCGACCTGTCGATAGGTCATGAACCAGAATTTCGGTTCTGAAAAGAACCGAAGCGGCCGGCTCTTTGGGGTAAAAGTGGCGAGAGAGAGCTTGTAACGAATGTTGTAAAAGAAATGAACGGATGAGCAGTGTAGAGCAACGTGGAGCAGTAAGGAGCATCTGGCCCGCTAAGGGACCGAAATAGAGAAAATAACATGTGACAATGTAACGGGCTAGGAAGGGATAATACACATGACCATCATACCCAGTGACTCAAACATAGCGGCAGATAGAGAGGAGCAACAAGAGTGACATAACAGGTAAAAAATTAATGAATGAATGAAGCCACTCAGTAGTGAATGTGTATGCAATATGCGCCCGTGAGAGGACATGGCCGCAATAGTGTAGTGAGGAATACATGTACGTGTACGTGGATGCATAACCATATCAATGTGCGCAGACGGGCATAATCTCGATGTCGGGCAGGTTATGGAGTCACAACCACCACCCGCTGCAAAGGTAGAGAGTGGCATCATCAGAGCGAGAGCGGGCACATAATAACATGTAAACAAAATAAAATAAAATACCGGAGGAATCCAGAAAGAACAACCTCCTGCCACACATAAAACAAAACGAAGCCCGAAGGCCAAATACCGTGACCAGTATGATGCGATGATCGTCACCAAAAAAAAAAAAAAAAAAAAAAAAAAAAGGGAAGAAAAAACGCGCAATGAACAGGAACAAAAATAGGCCAAAGTTCACGTCCGCAGCGGTCCGAGGCAACGGAGTCCGGGAAACTTGGAACACCACAGGAACCAGCTCCTCAGCGGCACCCAAGCGCAGCGAACAGGCTCGTGTGCGAGAGACGCAATCTTCGTCCCAGCTCCGGGTGACAGCTTACGGTAAGTTGCAGTGTAGGAGAGTTTGTAGAAAGATGTAGGTCATGAAAACCTCACGATCGCTGGTCATCTTGCCGCCGTTGCCGCTTAGAGCGTTGCGGTCTGGGAGACCAATTCTTGGCAGGGTCAGAGAGGCAGGCTGGAGCTTGAAACGAGTATTCCCAGTCAGGGACCTCACAGTGAGGAAGGCTGAGGGCTTCAAGAAAACCGTGCACATCTCCCTGTTGGCGAATGACGTGAGTGGCGTTGTTTCGGCGCACGATTAGCGCAAAGGGAAAGCCCCATTGATAGGGGATGTTTGCCTCACGGAGCGCCCTCGTAATGGGTTGTAACAGCCGACGTGACTGTAGCGTTACCGCCGATAAGTCCTGGAACACCGAAATGGAGTGTGAATTCCAAACAAAGGTAGGTTGGTTGCGGAAGGCACGAACAATAAGTTCCTTGAGAGAGAAATCTTGTAGACAACAGATCACGTCCCTGGGAGGCATGTTTCCGGAGGGCTTTTGGCGGAGAGCCCTATGAGCCCGATCAAGTCGGATCACGGAATCCGCAGGTCGCCGCAGGACCGAGTTGAACATCGCCTGGAGCGTAGATGGCAAATCCAGGTGGTCTATCGACTCCGGAAGGCCGCGTACACGGATGTTGTGCCTTCGGCCTCTGTTGTCTAGATCCTCTATCTTCCTGGACAACTGTTGAATTATAGTCGATTGATGGTTCAGGTGGGAGGTCAGGGAGTCAACTGTATGGAAAATACGTGGCTGGTCATCCTCCAGCGCCGCCACGCGACCTCCAATATGGCGGATGTCAGCCTGTATTTCAGTGAGGCTGGATCGTATACCTTGGGTCGCTTTTTCGATGATGAGAGCGATATCCCCCTTCGAAGGTAAGGAATCCAGCTTCTCCCGCCAGGTCCGAGTCGGCAAAGTATTTGGAACCAGTTCCCTGTCCAGGGGACCGTCATCAGGGGCCTCGCTGGCCACGCTAGCCGCAGGAGACGGCGGCCTAGTGCTGGAATCGCGGGAGTCCTGATCAGACGGGACATGAAAGAAGGAGGTAAGTAACCTCTTTTCCCTAGATCCCGAAGGTTTCGGGGTGCCACCGGGTTTGTTATGTTTGCCCATAGTAGCGTGAGGAGCTTAACCGAAGCAAATTTGGACCAGATGCCGAGGAGCTCCGGGTTCAAGCGTCCATCTTGGTCGCGAGCAGGCCACGCCCCCCTATCTGCACTAAAATTAACTATTGATTAACTTGCAATATAGTAGGTAAACAGTGAGTCAATCTCAGTCCATGCTAAGCTAACTGTTACTGTCTCTGACACTTTAATTCTCAGCAGTCTTACTTATATATCTAATGCTTGTCCCTTCCACTTGTAAGTGCTGATTGTCCAGAGATAAAACAAAAAGAAAAACTCCCACAGCCATAACCATCAATGAGACCACCCCCTATTTTTTTGGTTACTTTTGTCAGTCATTGAAATGTACCCACCTACACATAATCCCTCTATAATGGTGTAAAATTGCAGCAACTACATATGGTGAGAAATGGATGAATCATGAAGAATTTTCAGTACTTTTTTAGTTTTCATTGGAGAAGGCTCTCATTTTACTTACTTCATACGAATGCACAAAAGAGGCAATTTTCATTAAAAAATAAAGTTTGTACAAAAACACATGCATAAGTCTAGTTATTCGGATTAATACCAATTGAAAATGTACTGATTTTTGGTAAATTTGGTGATTCGTACGAATCTCACCTGGAGGCAAGATGACGACGCCTGCAGTTATGTCCTCTCCCCTGATTGGAGGATCGGGAAAAGACTCCACCGCCAGTGGCGGGATATTGCTCGCAGTTTGTGCTTTCAGTAACGTCCTCTTCCCCGATCGGAGAGGACATCACCAAAGCTAAAGCGTTCCAAACTCTCACTGGCATTAATATCAGTACAAGCACTGTGCGGTGGGAGCTTCATGGAATGAATTTCTATGCCCGTGCAGTTGCATGAAAGTCTCACATCACCAAGTACAATGCCAAGCGTCGGATCGAGTGGTGTAAAGCATGACCTCTGGAACAGTGGAAATGTGTTTTGTGGCGTGATGAATCATGCTGTTTGGCAGTTTGGCAGTCTGGGTTTGGTGGATGCCAGGAGAACGTTACCTTCCTGACGACATTGTGCCAACTATAAAGTTTGGTGGAAGAGGGGTAATGATATAGGGCTGTTTTTCAGGGGTTGGGCTAGGTAAAAATAAACACAAAAAAACCTACGGTCCTTACGCTATGAAAAAGCCCCAGTCTCAAAGTTGTTAAACTTGTATTCTCAAGATGATCAGATGATCAAACAAAGCCCACTACTACTAATTATTAGAATAGACAGATATTGATAATAACTACACCTTTGCTATCTGTAAATTAATTGTGGGAATTTTATTACCCATTTGGTTATTTTGATTTTGTTAAGGAGCCATCATAAATCATTTATGAAATATGTTAGATACATAAACATATTTATGCCTTATAATTACGCTAATTCTAGACAAAACGTAGATAAAAATGAAATAGCTTTACTTACCTAGTTTTATAAAACAGTAATGGATTGTCTTTTACGCTTTTAAAGGTAGATCTTTTCATAGATTATAGCCTGTCATAAAAATAAACACATTTAATGACAAAATGCTTAGTATGCATTGTTCAGGGATATACTGGAAAATGCAGCAGGCTTATATCTAATTTCTTTGGATCATTCTGTCTACCTTCCCTATTGATCAGTTTACTGTAGCCGGCGTAGTTTAAAACAGTAATATATCACTTTTCATCTTTTTTATTAATCGATACAACTTATAGAAACTCTGAACTATGTTACGGTAAAAGAGAAGATTGAAATACTATCTTGGTAAAATTCATTATTTAAATGTTAAACACCAGACATGTAAAATCTTAAGATTTGAAAAAATATTATGGGGATTAAATATAAAAAGCATCTTAAAATATATTTGAGAATGCAATAATTTGATTAACAACTTCTTATTTATTGAAATGGCCCATCTGTGGTGTGTTAGACAATGAATAGAGTCTCTCTTTAGCAGGTCCTGTTGTATATAAGTAGTAACAGGCCTTTTTGGCAGCATTACTTAACACATTCAAAAGCTCATGGTGTGCTTTACACAAGGCCCTAGTTTATATAAATGGTTAGGATTTACCCTTATAAACCCTTACTGGGAGTTGCAGCATTTTTCCACTGATTGTTTTATTTGGTAAAATTTATGTCATGCCTGTCACTACTTAAGTGTGTTATATTTTACTTTCTATCTTTCTGCTCCACTAACCCCTTATCTCCTATATCTGCCCTCTTACTGCCCCCGTCCACTTTAACACTATTTAACACTCTCTATTACAGCCCTCACAACCTGCAATACCCACCTTCATGTTCCCCACAATCAACTGGGGTTTTTCTAAAATTCCTTTAGATTTATCTAAGAACTCTGCTAGCTCCAAACTCCTCTCCCTGACATCCTCCTCTGGTCTCTCTCAATGGACTAATTCCCCTACACACACTGAGGGACACTCACTTGATCTGGTTTTCTCCAGATCATGCTCCCTTTCAGACTTCTCCATCTACCCGTTCCCTCTGTCTGACCACCACCTTCTATCCTTTTCTCCACTGCTAACCCCTAACAAGACAAACTTACAGCGCTCACCTCATACTTGTAGGCCATTACCAGACAATACCATTACCCAACTGTACCTCAGCCTCACTTGAACCTCTCTTACCTTCCATGTTAACCCTTTCCTGCCCAGACACAGCAGCCTCTTTTTATAACAACACACTTGCTTCATCCCTCGACACCATAGCTCCAATTACTACAAGTTACCCCCGACAATTTAAACGCCAACCATGGCATACCAAAACCACACAGTTTCTTCAGAAGTGCTGCCGCACAGCTGAGCGTTACTTCAGAAAATCCAAATCCAGCAAAGACTTTACTCACTATAAATTCATGCTCCACACCTACAACTCTGCCCTTTCTCTCACCAAACAGCTCTACTTCTCCACTCTCATATCCTCTTTTTCTTCCAACCCACGACGCCTTTTTTCTACTTTCAACTCCCTTCTCTGTCCCTCCACACCCACACCACAAACCTCTCTCACTGCCCAAGATCTTGCTACCCACTTCAAAGAGAAGATCAAGACTATTAGAAAAGACCTCTCTTCCTTACAACTCCCTCCTACACCACTCAACACCACTCTCTCCACTCCTACTATACTAACTGCCTTTTCCCCTACAACCGAAGAAGAGATAGCCACTCTTCTTTCTTCCTCTCACCCAACAACCTGTCCCCTCGACCCCATCCCTTCACACCTTACAAAGTCTCTTTATCCATCCCTTGGTCCATCACTTACCCACCCATTTAATCTTTCTCTATCATCTGGAACTGTACCATCTGCCTTCAAGCATGCGCTAATCACACCAATTCTAAAGAATCCTTCCTCAGATCCCGTCTGTTTGACTAACTACCGCCCTATCTCTCTTCTTCCTTTTACCTCTAAGCTGCTTGAACGGATTGTGTACAATCGCCTCATTAACTTCCTCTCCTCTTATTCCCTCCTTGACCCTCTACAGTCTGGTTTCAAACCCCTTCACTCTACTGAAACAGCTCTAACAAAAGTCTCCAATGACTTTCTCTCTGCCAAAGCAAAAGGTAACTACTCTATTCTAATTCTACTGGATCTCTCTGCTGCTTTCGATACTGTTGATCACCACCTTCTTCTAGACTCACTTGCTTCTATAGGCATTCGAGATACAGCTCTCTCCTGGATCTCCTCATATCTGTCTAACCGTTCCTTCTCTGTCAACTTCTCTGGCAAGACATCATCACCCCTTCCACTTTCGGTTGGTGTCCCCCAAGGTTCAGTCCTTGGCCCTCTGCTGTTCTCTCTTTATACTTCCTCTCTTGGCAAACTAATCAACTCATTTGGCCTCCAGTATCACCTATATGCAGATGATACCCAAATCTACCTGTCTTCTCCTGATCTCTCTCCATCTCTCCTGTCCCGTATTACCAATTACTTGTCTGCTATTTCTTCATGGATGTCACAACACTACCTGAAACTTAATCTTTCTAAAACTGAACTCATTATCTTCCCTCCCTCCATCTCCACTCCACTACCTGAATTCTCTATCACCATTAACAACACGACTATCTCTCCTACTAACCAGGCCCGATGCCTTGGGGTCATCCTTGACTCAAACCTCTCCTTCATCCCTCACATTCAGTCCCTCGCCAGATCCTGCTGCTTGCACCTAAAAAACATCTCTCGTATCTGCCCATTCCTCACCCAAGAATCCACAAAAACCCTGGTTCATTCCCTTATCATTTCCCGTCTTGACTACAGCAACACTCTTCTGGTTGGCGCTCCACTGTCTCGACTCTCTCCTCTACAGTCTATCCTTAATGCCGCTGCTAGGCTCATCTTCCTTGCACGTCGCTCCTCTTCTGCTTCCCCCCTCTGTGAAACCCTCCACTGGCTCCCAATTATCTTTAGAATTAAATTTAAGATCCTGGTACTGACATATAAGGCCATCCATAATACTGCTCCTCCGTACATTTCTGACCTCATTAGCAAATACTCTCCTACTCGATCCCTACGTTCCTCCCATGGGCTAAGGCTCTCCTCCTCACTCATCACCTCTTCCTTTTCCCGTCTACAAGATTTCACTCGAGCTGCCCCATATCTCTGGAATCTACTCCCAAGGAACCTTCAGCATTCTCCCTCCCTCCCAACATTCAAGAAACATCTAAAAACCCACTTCTTCAGAGAAGCATACCATCTTAGCTGCTAGAACTTCCTTGTCATCGATACAACCACCACAATACCTCTCACCCTTTCTCTATGCCTTATGTTTGTCACCCCATTTCCCTCTAGATTTTAAGCTTGCGAGCAGGGCTCTCTCCACCAAATGTATCGGTTTGTCTTAGTCTGTCAATTCTTGTCTTGTCTTATCCCTTGAATTTATGTATTGTATTAAGCGCTGCGTAAACTGTTGGCGCTATATAAATAAAGGATAATAATAATAATAAATAAACATACATGGGAACAGTAGCGTACCTAACGGGGGGCGGTCCACCCTGGGTGCCACTCATCAGGCCACTAATGTCCGCCGCTAGAGGAGCAGGCTCAGTTGGGGAGATCAAGGATCTCCCTTTAACTGGCTTAAAGACAATCAAGGGAGCGGGGGGTCTGTTAATGCAGATCTCCGATCCTGCTCCCTTGTGATGCGCGCGGCAACTGATTCTGTGCGTCGTGATATGATGTCATATCCCGGCGCACAACACTGAAACGTTTGGCTGAAACGTGGCTTTTTTTGTTTTGCTTTCTCTGAATAAAGTAACCCAAGGATTGGAAGCTGTTTGGAGTGCTGGGATTTTTTTCTGTGTTCGTGTTTATGCTGCCCCTTTTTTTCCTGCTAGCACCCAGCTTCCTGGGAGTTGAGTTCTAAACCATTTTTTTCTTTTTTAACTGTACTGGCTGCCTGGGCATGATTAGAATGTGATTGTTGTTAGTATATATATATATATATATATATATATATATATATATATGATATTGTTGTTGATTTTTTTTGTCAAATGGTGTGTTAACCACACTTTTATTAAAAGTAAGTAACACACCAAAATTGGACAGAAAAAATCAATAACAATATGAATATATATATATATATGATTACTAACAGCAGTCACACTCCTATAATGCCCAAGCAACCAGTACATGCCAGAACCTGGGCATGATAGGAGTGTGATTGCTGTTAACAATCATATATATATATATATATATATATTTTATTTTGTTTTCTTGTCTAATTTTCGTGTGTTACTTACTTTTAATAAAAGTGTTTTATTTTTGTTTGTTTTTGAAGGTGGGGGGTCATTTTAGGTTTCAGACAAGTGAATGCGAATTTTCGGTCCAGAATTTTCATTTTGGTGCATCCCTACTAAATACTAAGCCAGACACTGAAGTGGTAGGCCTACACCATATTAATGTTTGGCTTAGTATATAGTGATAGGGGTTATGCTGCATTATTATCAATGTCTGGCTCAATGTATAGTGATAGGTGTTATGCTGTACCACCATAAATGTGTGACTCAGTGTATAGTGACAGGTGTTATGCTGTACCCCCGTCAATGTTTGCCTCAGTATATAGTGATAGGTGTTATGCTGTACCACTGTCAATGTCTGCCTCAGTATATAATGATAACAGTAATCCTATACCACGGTCAATGTTTGCCTCAGTATATAATGATAACAGTTATGCTGTACCACGGTCAATGTTTGCCTCAGTATATAATAATAGCAGTTATGCTGTACCACAGTCAATCTTTGCCTCAGTATATAATGATAGTAGTTATGTTGTAAAACCATCAATGTGTGCCTCAGTATATAGTTATAGGGGTTATGCTGTACCCCAGTCAATGTGTGCCTCAGTATATAGTGATAGGTGTTATGCTGTACCACCGTCAATGTCTGCTTTAGTATATAATGATAACAGTTATGGTGTACCCCTCTCAATGTTTGCCTAACAATAGAAGCAATGCAGTTTTAAAGTGTGTGTGTGTGTGAGGGGTTCCACATACAGGATCCGCCCCAGGTGCCAAATACTCTAGGTACGTCCCTGCCTGGGAACTCTCCAGGTTTCGGCCAGAGAATCCAGGTGAAAGACTGTTTCTCCAGGTCACCACAGGGAAACTCTAGGTCACAGGAACACACCCCACTCACCGCTCAGTTCCCTTCCAAAAATGGCGTTCGTCCTACTACGTCAGTGGGACCATCCGCAATGTCACGGGACCGCCGACTGACATAGCTGGACCACCCACCGGGACCTCCTAAAAACAATACATATAGATTATATTGATTCAACATATTCAAGATATACATAATATCCTGTTATGTAACCAAATATTGTTTCATTACCCCATGGGGTTTATTGCATTAAATGTAAGATTAAGATGTGTTTTATCTCAGCTCATTTGCAAAGTTTGAGGTGGTATAGACTTGTAGGGCAAACTGATCAACTTTGCCCCTTTATTATACATAATTAAACCGGAGAGAACAGCTATGTCATCTCACCTTAGTTCATACAGCATTAGAAATACCCGACACATTTTCAGCAACATTTACAGGGCTTGGGTATTTGCAGTTCTATGTTTAAATAACGTTTTTTTCCGATTAGAAATACAACACCAGTTCGTGGCTATAGTACATTGGAATGCAAAGAAATGTGTCTTGATTAAAAAGTACGTTTTTAGTGTGTGGTAATGCTAATAAAAGTGGTATATTAGACATCATTAAACCTTTTTTGTTTTCTTTTTATCTACTAGATTACCTCATAAAAAAGTATCCCTATACGACTACATTGCTCATGGTGATATTTAAATACAGTCTATTCAAAACTGCTATTTTTGAAAATAGACTTTTCATTCAAATATATCTTTATGTCATTATTGCTAATTAATACAGAAAATGTTAACAAGACAGTGTTCTACATTATAGAGCAGTCTTAACCCCTTCAGTCCCAGGGGTTTTTGGTACCTCAAAGCCCGGAGCAATTATGTCGGTTCAGCGATTATTCTCATTTCCTGTGAATAGTGTACCCATGTAAACTATATATTGTTGGGTTTTTTTAAGGAGAGATTTAGCTTTCTTTTGATACCATAGTAAGATGAAATTTAGGATGAGAAATTTAGTAAAAACTAGTGAAAAGTAGAAAAAAAAACCCTAATTTTTTAGTGATAGAAAATCCTCTCCAAGTTTATTAATTCAGGTGTCCTGATTTCAGAAATACCTAATTTATATAGATTTTCCATACTTTCCCAGCACTTATAGGGAACATACTATAAGGTGTACATTATTAGTAGGATTTGTATGGCTTAACGGGTTTGGGGGTTGTGAACAGGGGTAGGAGGGTTATACTTTTTTAGAAGTTGTGTTGGGGCAATGGGATGTAAGGTTTTTTCTTTTTTATATATATTTTTTTATTTTATTTTTTGTACTTTTGTATATTTTTTTTAATATACTGGTATCAGTACAGTATGGAAAGAAGTCCTCTTAGGGACCTCTTGGACATGTTATTAATGCCAGTGATGTCACAATGACATCACTTAGCTCACTTTATTGTTTTTTTTATTATTATTATTTTAGTGATTTAAAAAAAAATTTAATCACTAACACTTTTTTTTTCTTCATTTCATTTTTCAGCATGGGAGAAGAGTGAGAAACATGGTTTCTAACTCTCCTCCCTGCGATCCTCCTGCACCGATCACACAGTGTCTGTGCTTCATCGGAGCGATCAGACAGACCCTGCAGGGGATATCCTGTGCTGCAATGACCTTCCAGGTGACATCAGCAGTGAGGGATGTGTCCCTGCCGCTGCAAGAAGGGCAGGACATACCGGTATGTCCATAGGGGATTCTTGAGATGTCAAGAGTGTAATTTCTTCAGTGTTGTCACATGAAAAGATATAATAAAATATTTACAAATATGTGAGAGATGTACTCACTTTTGTGAGATACTGTATAGTACTCTGAGTACCATGTATTCTTCAAACAAAAAACGCACTTATCTGACACAGAAGCTGCAGTCCTCTGTGATTTGATTATTTAACTGAATGAGGCAGCTATCAAAAGCATTGTGCAAGCCAAGTCTTTTTCTTCTTCTCCATCATTAGTCTGCCTGACTTAGTAAGCAAAGAAGCAACTATGGACCAAGTGATGTATTTACCTTGGATGCTAACCAACGAGCACTTCCTTGGACACCATGCTCACTGCTGAGTACTAAGATATGAATCCGGCAGCATAAAAGAAGCTAAATGCATAAAAAAAATCTGAGCACAATTTACAGGTAGCAGAGATATGATCTTTTTCTGTAGGGATGATAACAAATAATATGTCTGTAGGCCAAGGTGAGTTGTGAGAGGTAGGCACATGACGCTGTGAAACCGTTAACCTAAGTCCTTTTTACTCTGTACAGAGTTTCTGGGTGAAACAACCATTTAGCTCCACATTTTTGGAGGGATGTTGCTTAGGAATCTAGACTACCATTGATATGGAAGAGTTAAATCCTTAACACTTACTACTAGTGAGAATTATCACTAGTAATGCAGACAGATTCCACTACTACCAAAAACAATCTGTGTTTGAGAGTGGGATATAGCTAATTTAATTAATTAAGGGCATCTGTTCTCTGTTACAAAGGAAATGTCTGCCCCTTTAAATTGAAAATGTCTTATTGTCAAAGATCAGTAGCATATTTCACAAGAGTTGAATCATTTTCACATGATTTTTTGTTTCTTACTTAGAAACCACCAACAATAAATATTTCATGTAATTCATTTTACTTCTTGACCATTGAACTTTCGACAGTTTGAACCTCAGCATCTTTAACACAGAAACTATACAACAAAGTAATATTTTATATTTGTTTTCAACACTTCTCATTCAGCAAAGCCCCAAAGATGAATGACTTTTGCTTAGAATAGATAGCTCACTTTTCGATTCTTTCTCTTGTGGCCAAAACAATTTAAGTTTCAAGCCAGAAAACTGAGCAGTGGCAGTGAACAGAAACAATCATGTTAAAGAAAGATTTATATGAGTAAAGTAATTGGCAATAAAGAACTATTTACAGAGGGAATGCATAATAGTGTATGTGTTTGTTCACTGGAACCTACTAGCCCACACAATGGTACTTTGGGAGGAACGGGCTCTGGATACACCATTGAAAGTGCTGTTCTATTTACACAGAACTTAAACTGAGTTACTATCGCTTGTATATTAAGCAATTAAACCTTAGCAGATTTGTAATGGTATTCTTTCCACTCTGTCGATCGGTTGCTAAGCCAGCAGTTTGTATGTACATGAGAGATTTCTATTATACATGCAAGCTCTGCATTTACATTCAAATGGTAGGACTTCAACTTCAGTGACCAATCAGGACCTACAATCTCTTATAATGGATATAAACAATCACATCCCTGACTGTGAGCAGGGATCAGTGCATGTAACAGGGTTAGAGAGTTCCAAGTAAAAATAAATAAACACAGGTCTCTGCAATGCTGAGAGGTGATTTATACATGGGACAGCAAGTCAACATTTAGACAAAAAAAACCAAAAACATTCAAACCCCTACTTACATGTAGGGATAAAACAATTTGACACCACAGGTCTACTCGATCTGTCTAAGCCCATCTGTAAATATAAACATAACTTTATATAGATTTTTAAGTAAAATGATAAGCAGAGCAATACCCATGGACTCCAGACAAAATGGCCTCCTCGAGCTATCCATACACTACTTACCTAGAAACAGGAACTTTTAAGTCATGGCCTACAGCGAAAATCTAACATCTATGCTCCTACAGCGCAGACCTTGCAAACGTGTTGTCTCACATGGCTGCATGAATGTAGTTATATCTGTCTTGTGCTTAGTTAGTGTAGGCTTCATCAAACCATTGCTTTTGTCAATTTCTAATCAGCATAAATAATTTAAAGCTCCTGAAAGTTTTTATTCTATAAACCTAGATTTAAGAGTAAAAAAAGACCAGCCATGTAACACACTATATAGTTTTATTATATTAGTGTTGTGTAGTTTTCGTTCTTGGTATGAATATTATGTACTGGTTCTATTTAAATTCTGTCATTCCCTGTTTGAAAAGAATGACATTTTCTTCTTTTCCCTTAACCATGAAATAGCATTCTAGGTAGCATATTTTGCTTTTAGAGCCAAAGCAAATATTATGTAAACATTTTTCTTTCAAATAGCAAAGTTATTTGTGCATTCCAGACATCAGTTATACAACCCAGTATGACCTCTACATAAATTTATACTTTTAAACTAAAACAAATATTATTATAAAAGAGCCAGAGTTATTTTTCAACTACTGCTGTCATTTTTAAACAATATGCAGTGTATCTTCATAAGTAAATACTGCCACTGTATGCCCCAACTAGGGCAGGACCTACAGTATGTGGTCTTTACTTACTAGACTTGTCCATTTGTATTTGTACGAGTTTGACTCTTAACAAATACGAATGCTCAAACCGGAAGAGGGAAACCCAATGAAACAAAAGAAAATTAACAAGAAGCCAGTTTATTTGTGTATTAGATCTAGTTCGCTGTTTTTGGTTTTATGTATAAGGTGTAGTGTAATTGGGAAAGAGTTGAAATTTAGTGTGGGATAAAGTGGTGGAGGAAAAATATTAGCTTCCCTGTCCAGGGCTCTGAGTCTCCTGGGGTATGGCTTCCTGGCAGAGAAGTGGCTGTATGCAAAAAAAACCCAACAACCATGAAACATGTGAAAGTAAAATGTTGTCCGGTTAATCCAATAGCAGAGGTTGTTATTGGTGTGATATCTGAAGGCTGCCCTGTAGTTATAGTAGTATGTGTAGAAGCAGATATTTCATATGGGTGGAGGGGACATGAAAGTGATTAGTGGTGGAAAAGGCAGGAGGTGTAGAGGATTGCCATGCACTCTGAGTGTATAATGTATGTGTTATTGGTTTTGCTTTTTTTGTTCCTGTGTCGATTCAGCATTATACAAGTAAAGTAGATATGATTGATATGCTGTGGAGTTGTTTTAAAGCAGAAAAATATGTAAACAAGTGAAAACTGTGCATGTCATTCATTTCTACTATATATATTGCAATCTCACTTTTAAATGGAAGAGTAATCGGCATTATGTGTCAATGTGTGGTGGGGGTTACTAGTTGAGCAGTATAATATATAGGTTTGGATGGGATAAGCATGGACTTTACTGATGAAATATCCTGCCATCTAATAAATGTCCATGATGCAGGACAGAGAGGGGGGCTGTGTGCAATGAATTGTGTTTCTAAACAGAATTTCATCCAAACCATCCAAAGTCAGGAATCTAAATAAAAACAAAATGAAAAAGTGTCCAAATTGTTTTTGACCTGCATGCACATGTCACTCACTGCCCCTATAGTAAGAGACTCTTGTTTTTTCCTTTCAAGGCATTGAGTTAAAATCTGTTTTATAGATTATGTATTGCAGGAGCTTTGAGCGCCTGACTTAAAGAAAGCAGCTTGTAACTTTTTGTACTTGCTGCTTTCCAAAAAATCCTGTAGTATTGTGCAATACATCTGGCTTATTTAAAATAACTACGTTTTTTGTTAATGTTTAGGGGAACTCCACAACATTTTGTAAAACTAACAAATATATTTTTAGGCAAGATATGGCAGAACACCATAACAATGAATTGCATTCCTGATGTAATCTTCTCTTCTCCTCTACCCATCGTTTTATAAGCAGACAGAAAAGAAAAGCATCCACCAAAGAGAGATAGTAACAACAAGGGGAAAAATAATAATTGAAATCGCAGGAACATAAATTAAACATGTTTACACCCATGGTATACTCAAAAGTAATGTTATTAATATCTATACATGTTTGCATTTTAATCATACATTAATAAACATGATTCCAATATTTATTGCTTATTGAGTTGTAAATGTAAATATTTGGGAAAAATCGGCCTTAAGCCATTATACATTTGGATAGAATTTGTATCTTATTTTTACTTAAAGTGACCTTTTTTAAGATTCGTAACTGAATTTTTTTCCTTTCGTGAACCTTTTTTTGTATAATCAAGTCTATTTTTACAAGTTATCCTTCTAGTATGACATTGATTTAAACTAAACTTAGGACATGCAAGTTTGCTTTTAATCAAGTTTGCAGTGCAAATGTGGGCACATATAAATACTGCATTTTAAAACTCATCTGGGATGTAATAAGGAATGAAACAAGCTTTAAACATTAGTTAAGATGCTGAGTATACAATAGTAGTGACTGGGTTTATTAAGCTTAAAAAACCCCCCAAAAAACGTACATTTCCAGGTCTATATCAATCATACCACTGTTAAGTGGTGTTTCACTGTAAAACATGTAATCAAATGCACACTTCAGAGGAGAGAGCATATAAAAAAGTTAGTATGCTTTATTATTTTAGCACGAATATTTTTAACAAAGTAATAAATCCTGATTGATTATTCTTTGAAAAGAATAGACATAAAAATAAAATGTACTACATTTAGAATTTCAATATCTTAAATAATTAATATTAAGCTAGACACATAAATAAATATACAGTTTAGAACTAAGAAGAAATCTACTTTACATGAACTGTTAAATCATAAAACTATGTGAATGAAAAAACAAGAATAAATACCAATGTAAGTGTAAACCAAATATCTATCATTACATTGCCATTTACTTCAACTATTCCTCATCTTCCAATTACAATTTCTACGTCTGAGAACTTTTCAAATATCCCATGTGGTTGTAAGAGTTAAATTTAAAACATCCAAATAGAACTTGAAATAAAAACACAAAAACTAAAAACAAGTTGTGTGTTACTCACCTGTCGTCGGTTCCCACACCGCCGCAGCAACTGCCACGCAGGAGAGGGTGACCCCCCTCCACCGCACGGTCACCTCCGCAGCAGCCGCCACGAAGGAGAGGGAGACCCCCTCCACCGCACGACCACCTCTGCTGCCGTCTTCCGAGGAGCCGCGCAAACTCCCGAACTGCAGGTCTTTATGAAGGCAGATTACACCACACTCAAGATGGCCGCGATTCCTAGACACCAGAAGTGACGTCATGACCATTTTGGCAGGAGATTTGAACTTCTTCTGCGGTGCCTATTTAAGCTCCTCAGACCAGCTATACCTTGCCTTCTGATGGTTTTCTAGGCCTTGTACTAGTGCCCAGATAGCGTTATACATTCCTGTTACCCGTGTTTTGACCTTGGCTTGTTTGACTACGTTGATCTCCTGAATTCTGACCTTGGCTTGTTACTGTTTACCCTGTCTTCCGGAATCCTGACCTTGGCTACGTTTATCGTTGTTCCTGCTCTCCAGAATCCTGACCTCGGCTTGTCTGAACTTTCTCTGTCCTGGAGTCCTACCTGACTACGGTGTCTCCTACTACTTGTACATGACATTGTGGTCTTTTATTTAGCTTAAAGATAACAATTACAAACAAATAAATCTGAAACATAATAATATTTACCACAAAACCCTTGGGCCAAACCCAGAGTTTCAAACAACTTTATAACTCAAACCTAAATCAAGCCAACTGCCCTTAAGCTAGAAGGCCAACTGACCGGTTACCAGTTCACTACATACATAGAGGATAGCTTTAACCCCAATAAAAGGATGCATGTATGTGTGAATGCATGTGTGTATGTAATCATGGATGTCTGTGTATAAGTGCATGTACGCATGAATGTTTATGTACAGTATAAGTGTGTGTGTGAGCACTAATGTCTATGTATAAGTACATGTGAGCACAAAGGTCTATGTAAAAAAGTGATGGCATTTATGCGTTACCACCATCAATGTCTGGCACAGTATATAGTGATGGCAGTTATGCTGTGCCACTGGCGATGTCTGGCTCAGTACATAGTGATGGCAGTTATTTTGTATCACTGTCAATGTCTGGTACTGTGTAAAGTGAGGGCAGTTATGTTGTATCAATGTCAATGCTTGCACAGTGTATAATGATGGCAGTTATGGTGTACCACTGTCAATGTCTGGCTAAGTAAATAGTGATATCAGTTATGTTCTACCAATGTCAATGTCTTGCACAATATATAGTAATGGCAGTTATGCTGTACCACCGTCAATGTCTGGCTCAGTATGTTGTGAAATACAAAGCCTTTAACACCGAATCACGTGTCAAAGTAGAAGTGAAAAAATAAAAGTAAAATACTTTCCTACTATAACACTGCCGCTGCCCAACAAAACACTCCTCTCAGTGTTCAAATACGTAATACAACAGCAATTGGGGCGCATGTGTATATAGGGAAAAAAGAAAAATGTATATGATAGTGTGATACCGTTTTATAAAATTAAAATTGTGAAAAAATATTTAGATGCACTCACAAACAGTGCCAGTACAAGAGGCTCTTCAGAAGTAAAGTCTGTTCTTTATTCTTTAAAATTCTATAGATATAAAACAGAGAACAACCACATGGTGCAGTAACTTCCTATGCTGTGTATAAGCAAGTAGAAATGCACTTACAAGATGGTTGAGTTCAAATAAATAATATATTTAAACTTAAAAGTCCGGGGTCCGGTAAAGTTGATCAGGAAATGCAGATTGATTTCTTCCGTATCTCAACGCGTTTCGCCGCTATCTGGGCTTCCTCAGGAGAATAAAAGGTGTTGAAGTAATCCGCAATATTAATCAGCAATCGTGGCGTGTGAGTGGTGATTGTGAAGGTTCGCTTTAAATGTCGTCCGAATCAGTCTCAATGCCGGTGCGTGTGGAAGAAACGTCATTCCGTTCGTGCGTGTGACACGGCGTATCCAGGAGACGTGGACGCTTGTGTGTCTCTCGGCTCCTCCTTCCTGCATGGACGTGATCCTAATCTGAATCAGTCTCGATGCCGGTACGTGTGGGAGAGGCGTCATTCCGTTCGTGCGTGTGACGCGGTGTATCTAGGCGACGCGGACGCTTGTATGTTTCTCAGCTCCTCCTCCCTGGATAAATGTGATCCTACCTCTTGTGGAGGTATTGGGTCTCGTAGAAATGAGGTTTTTACAAGCTACAGGAGTGATCCTGAGCTTATTGAACGTGTAAAAAATTGGGGGAGGTAAAAGAAGTGAGAAAAAAATTATGTGTATATCGGGTAAATGTATAAATCATATATTGAGAGTAGACTATATACGGAACTCTTGAGACAATTAAAGGTAAGTGTTATGATATTAGAGAGAGATGGATAGGAGAGATAAGGGAACATATAAATGTGTACAATTATAAATGCAGAAACTATTAGCTTCTTCTTTAGAAGCTTCTAATAAGTGTGTCTGAATATGCCTGAATAGAAAAACTAGGTATTATTATTAATATGCCTGTACCATATAAAAAATATGAAAAGTATATAAAAAGAATATATATAAAAAATATATATAAAAAAAATATATATATAATAAATATATATATATATGTGTATAAAAATGGATCTCAAAAATATTTTAATTATAATTATTAAGATGTAATAAATTAATTAGTTTTGATTATTTAAAATGTTATTTAAAGATGAATTATCTTTATTTATTTAAAAAATTGATTTATTTTCTTATTTTAAAATAATTTTTAATTTTTATATTTTATATTGTTTATTTATTTTTCTGGAATGTTGATGTTAATATGGGTTATATAAAAGTGAGAATGTCCAAATCTGTATTGAGGCCCCCTTTTTTATATGTTTGGAAATTAAAAATCCATTGGGTTTCTTTTCTTGATAAAGTGGAGATGATATTACCTCCTCTCCAGTGGGCTGTTACTGAATCTAACCCTATAATTTGAAATTCTGATAATGAAAAAGAGTTACATGTGTTACAGTGTCTGGGGACACTGTGTTTGATGTTATTGTTGCGAATCCCTCCCAAGTGTTCAAGTGCTCTAACTTTAAGTTCTCTTGTGGTCCTGCCTATATATTGTATTCCACACTTGTGTTGTGATGGCAGTTATGCTGTATCACTGTCAATGTCTGGCACAGTATATAGTGAAGGCAGTTATGTCATAGTAAGTATATTTACTGTTATATTTTTAGATTGATTTTCTGTATTTGTATATTTATGAATATAATAATGTATAATTACTTGTAATTTTTCAATTGCTGCCGATATTTAACATATATTTAATAAGTATATTTATTTAATTGATTCTTTCTCAATTTTCTTTTTCACAACATATTTATTATCTAAAAAACCCTGATGTAATAAATCAGATTTTTGTCTGTTTGGGTATTTAAAAAGGGACACTGATTTTCTGAACTTGCTCTTTAACTACCTGTCCTTTACAAAAACACCTAATACCAGAATTATTCCTCGAACAAATTGTACATTAATGTTTAACTTTGCAAGAATGTGGCCATTAACATTGAGAATCACTAAAAGCACAGCAAAAACCCTTGTTTTCAGAAATTTGATGTCACTCTCTGGGGAAGCATAATACTGACCTATGTACCCACATCTTTTATCCCCCACTGCAGGTTCTTTTGAACTGATAGGTCTGCACCTATCCTCTTTCTTTTCATCATTCACTAAAAACTCCACAGATGTAGGCAGTAAAGACCAAATATCTACATAATTATCATTCCATATCCTATTTTTATTCATACTCTGCAAACTAGAATTTTCTGATTACATAACCATAACCATTTTTTTAAACCTTATTAACCCTACCTAATAACACATTGCTGACCTCTACCTGAGCCCTGTATATTTTTTTTGCTTCCTATCCACTCCTGGCTTGCCACACCTAACTACACAATAGCTAGATAAAGGGGTGGAGCGCTCAGGCATAACAGGGGTATGTTACACATACATACATATATTCCCTCCTCATTTTCCTCACACCACCGTGCACTAATACTAATACATGCATGGTGACACCACACACTAACATACATACACTCTAACAACGTATGCTGACACACAGGCTACTATCATATAATAAAACACACACTTAAACACCATACAGTATCACCCATGCATACATGCTAACACCATATACTCACACACATCCTAATACCATACACTACCAGACATTGACTCTGTCCCCATATAACACACACTCACACTAACCCCATATGCTTGCACATGCATGCCCCCACACACACTCTCACATCATCAGTATAGCTTGTCGGCTCTCCTTCTACCTTACCACGTGAGGAGCCATGTTTTCAACGCAGACTGCACTATGTGCTGCCACTATCATAGGGTCATGTAACGCACGCCCCTGGGCACTCTCCACCACAGTTGACTAGTTCTACAGGAAGGTATTTTTTAAATGATTAAATATATATTTCCAGTAAGATATATATTTATTAGTTCATATCAATACATTAATAGAAATGATTAAATATAATGAAGCTACAGTACATTTGCAATGGCTAATACAGTATACCTCAAATGTACTGTGAAAAAAATTAAAAGTATCTCTAATATACAGAATAATACCAATAATATATAATGATTATTGTTCATTTTGCCAATATACCCCTTGTGATGACAAAAGTATTCAGGTTAAAAGTTTTTTGTTGTTGATGTTTGATCAGCAGATAAGATATACCAAATTTGTGTTAAATAGTATATCTATAAGCATTTTGCATATATAACTTCAAATATTCACTCAAATACCTAAAATACATTTGACTCAAAATACGATACTCTGAGTTTAATAATAATAATAACGTTCTTACATGTACATGTAGAAACAGTATTAATATTAACATCCTTTTTTCACTCTATAACTTATTTTTATGTACAATAGCATTTGGCACAAACACAGACAAGTGTCTTTATTCTAGGCAGTTAAACTGTCAACTTACCCTTATGCGCTGGCACTTATTAGTGTGTTTCCAAATCACAGTCAGCCTTCACAGAATATGGTTGGCAGCTGAATGAATTAGATGTTGGCAATGGTTAGTTTCAGCTGCAAGGTGTCTTCGTAAATTTATACTCTGTATATACAAAAAAAATAGGATATGTAATGTAGCATCCATACCGTGAGTTTTGTTTTGTTCTGAAATCAGTAATGTGCTATTTCAATAATACAGCTGAGAAAATCTTATTGGCTTGAATATTTTTTTTTTTCATTATGTTACATTTTATGTTACATTTTTCATAGAGGTGGAAAGGGGAGCAATTTTTTCAGCTAATGGTGGGCATGAGCCGGCGAGTTAGTGGCATTTATTGATTGGGATTAGGTTCTTTTAAGCTGACACTTGTCAGTTCTTTATTTCAGCAAAACACCAGTTATGGTATACTCACCAATAGACTTATACAAATGGACCAAAAACAATTCAGACGTTTTTTTCATTTTGTTTTTAGACCATTGATTTTCGGACAAATTTTCACCCTCTCTTAATGTCTCCCAACCTTCTCCGTCTCCTTATCTGCAGCTTCTCTTCTTGTTCTTCTCTGCGTCTTGTTCTTCTATTTCTTCTTCTCCTGATTTTTCACCGATCAAATGTTTCTACACGTCTCTTTCTCCGCAGATCCATCTGTATTATCTCAGCCGAGTGTATTACCTTCTCAACAGGTCACAGAACCTTGGCATATACCCTTTCCTCGATTGGAGAAATGGGAACTACTACACTGTCACAGAACTACAACACAAGGCCTGGATAATGTTGCGAAGAGCTGGGAAAAATGATCCACTGGCAAAGACAGAGGAAGGAAGAAAAAAAGAACAAGAAGTAAAGCAAAGAAGCAGCTGAGACATGGGGAAGGTAGGGAGATATTTACAGAAAGCGTGTAAAATAAATAACTGAGAGAACTTGTGAGAGAGTGAGTCAGTAAGAGCGTGTGAGAGAGTGAAAAAAAACCAAACGAAATGCCAACGAAAATTCAGAGCTCTTTGCTTCATTTTTATGGGACCTCTCTTTGTTTTTGCTCATTCATACAAATTGACAAATAAAACAAAATCTGTTTAAATTAAAATTCATACGAATCTTGCAAGATTGATTCTCTCTACTGGTTGGAGTTGGAGTGGCTACTATATTCACATCGCTACAAACCTGTTAATATAAGAATGCACACCAGCAGCCTCCTGTGTTAGGAACATGTATTCCACACTTCGTTGACTTCACTGGGCTATATTTAAGTCAATCAGGGGTTCCTAATGCACACAAGTATATAAACATGCCAATTGCCATTCTTTAATGCAGCGCCATCAGAAGAAGATGGATTGATTTTGTGTGTTGGTTTTCTACTTTTTTTCAGTGGTCTTTTTTTTTTTTTACTCTTTTTTCCCTTAAGACATAAATTGAGGACCATGGGCTTTGTGCATGATCCTTGGCTAGGTCTTAGATTTTTTTTTTCTACAGGTGATACCCTTTGGGTTCCCCTTACCAGGTTCACTTAGGGTTAGGGAGGTAAGTATATTTTTAATTTAACCCCTTCTATCCCACAGGGCAATGATGGATGGGGCCACATAGAACTTGGGTCTTTCTTTTTAATTAACCCTTGATCCCACTGGAAACATTTTTAGCCAACTTACAAGCACTTTAGTAAACAGACCTGACCATGTACCTCCATCTATCTATATGTATATATGTGGATAAACAGAAAAACAGGAAGACAACTGATAGGTTCATTTCTATTTTGTATTATTTTCTATTCATAGGTGTTCGGAATATCAGTTTTGTATGATCTTTGAACAGAAGAAGCAATGAAAGTACCAGCACACCTACAGAATGGGAAAAGGCTTTCAATTCCTGCCTCAATTGACTGAATCGTTGAAACTGTAGTATTTTTCCACTGTTTTTGTAAAGTATTAAATAGAATTAAATTAATCATTTATACTTGGGAAAGCCTTAATATTTTTATCAAGCCTACCTTAATTCCCAAATGGATCTTGCTAAATTATCATAGGGCACACTATCATATGTGAAACTGAGAGGGGAAAATAGCAACAGATTATGAAAAAGCTGCTTTACAGACTTATATGATAGGAAAAAATAGTTAGAGAATTGTCATAGAGCTCTACTGCCACCTTCTGACACTTTTTTGTATTTAACCTTAAAGAATCAATTTTCTACATGATAACATTAGTCACAGTCTTTTTATTATAATTAAATAATTAGGGATTACACTAAACATAGTTTTATTTGGAGTTACTGTATATCATTTTATCGGAGTGAATGCTTAACTTGCTGAATATACTGGGCTTTTTTAAAGCAAAAACATTATAAACCTTTTAATGGTTTGCTGACAGGAAAATGAACCTTGTTTATTTTAATTTCAATTAAAAATGTATAATGGTAGCAAAAATTATATAATTAAGCAACACAAATGTTCAAACAATATTCTCTTATATTATATAGTATAATGATTTTTAGGTTCAAGGTTTGGGTTTTAGGATTAAAAGTAATGTATGGCTCCTCTTATTTCAACTCATACTCTTCAACTAATCTCAACTAATGCATTTGTCTGGGGGGGGCAAAGGGAAATCTATGGGCGTGTTCATTTTCTTCTCTCTGATGAGAGTGGCCATGGCTCGATTTCACTGGTGGGAGGCAACAGAGAAAGGAGAGAGAATAGTGAGGCGAGAAAGGAAAGAGGATAGGGAGAGAGAAGAGAGACAAACGAAATCACACATTGGGAAAGGGGAAACAGAAAAAATAAATGAATGAGAGAAGAATGTTGAAGAAAATTAAAAGTCAAACAGAATGAACGTACAGAGGATAAAAGAGAAACCCGAAGAGAGATATAGTAGAGATAAAAGTGGGAGAGAGGAAAGATAGGAGAGAGAAGAAAGAAAGGAGAGAGCAGCACAGCATGTAATAATTTCATATGTTTTCCGAACCCACACTAAATTATGTCACACCATATACCGTATATGCACTCAGTCCTGCTAGGCGCAGAAATCGGCTGCTGTCATTTGTCCAAAGGCTGTTCAATCAGCCCCTTGAAGAATGCTGATTTATATGAACACTGTCTCAGTAGTTAACAGGACATAAAGGTATACATCTGTGATCCAAGACTTATGTCTATATTCCGAGAATGTCCAAATGGAACCTGGACCATGCAAATGTGCTCCAGTGCATTCAAAGAAGTCCAAATTTAGGGACTTTAGTCTCCCTTTAATAACAGGCCTTCTACAATTGAGCTGTACCCACTCAAATAAAACCAACATTAATTTTCCTGTACAAAATGTATATCTCTGCATGTTTCCTTTATAACAGTTAAAATGATGCTAGAGCTAGATAATAGTAATTATCTGTTTATGCCATCTCTATATTGCAATTTATTAAATCAAAAGGGTCCTCCATCTGTTCACGTCTTCAAACTCTGTCATATAGGATGTTACGTGGTCATCAATAAGGAAGACTGTCAATGTTCTGCTAGCCAAGTAGCCCAATAATCTAGTTAAAAAGGCATTTGGAAGACCTCAGAATCAACATGCACTATTAACTACTGTACAACACACATTTCACATAAAGGACTGAATAGGAAATCCATAAAAAAATGTATAAAGATCACATCTTCAAGTTACTTTACACATAGTGGTGGTGACGTAGTGGTGCAAGTAAAACAAAATAAAAAATGCTTGTTGTTCCCAAAACTTTTCAATTTTGGTAGAGCTGGATACACTTTATTTACAAAGCACCAGCATATCCTGTAGTGCTACTAGAATATATTTCATACACAACACTTTTCTTCAAGAGTTTATTTGTTTTAGTTAACCTAGTTTTCCAGCAATTAATGCAAAAGACTCTAAATATAACCATATGCAAATAGACACTTTATAGTACAAACCTATGAAATATCATATACCCTATTTGCTCGGTTATAGGACAACCATGATTATAGGACGACACCCCAAAATTTGAAAAGAATAGGAAATAGGAAAAGAAAAGCCTGACTATAAGAATATCCCATAGGAAAAATGTATTACTAGTAAATATTAATTCACTTGTAAACTACCGTATTTTCTCAATTATAAGACAAGGTTTTTTCAGAGCAAATGCTCTGAAAAATACCCCTCGTCTTATGTTTGAGGCCGTCTTATAATCAAACCTTAAATAGAGGTCTGACTACAAGAGTAAGATCCAGATCCCCCGCAGCGCTGCAGGGGACCTGGATCCTCCTGTCTGGTAACCCCCGCTACAGCTGGCACTTGACAGAGCGCCAGAGTGACATGACCTTCCCAGGCTCCTTTATAGAAGCCCCAGTGGAAGTGCCGGCAGCAGTTGAGGTTGGCTACGCGCTTTGCGCATTCACCTGCTGCCAGAGAGGAGCATCCCTCGCAACGCTGCAGGGGACCTGTATCCTCCTCCCTGACAGCCTGTGAATGTCTGCGCGATGCTCACAGACAACCTCTGCTGCTGCTGGCACTTCTGCCGGGGCTTCTATAACAGAGCGCCGGCATGACGTGACCTTCCGGTGCTTAGTCATAGAAGCCCTGGCGGAACTAAAGGGCAGCAGAGGCATCTCCAATGCAGGATATGCCGAGTTGACGTTACCAAGGGGCAAAGATTCAGGGCTGGCAGTGAGGTTTACAAATGGTTAACAAATCAGGTCAAGTCAAAATGTTTTTAATATTTTCACAATATACAGACAAATATACACACACTCAATATATATATCATGGTTATAATATATCCTATTATTTAATACACTTCTTTAGCAACATGTACATTTTTGATTGTCTCAGTTTTACTTGCAAAAGCTTTTTATTTTCATATCGTAAAATATCTGCAAAAGTTAGTTCCCATTAGGACCCAAAACATTTCTTATTTTTATAGTTAATGATATAATGACCATTTTTATAACCAGGTTTTGGAAGCCACGTAACAGCTGATACAGATCAAGACACATAAATACATATGCATCGACATATAGAACTAATAAATGTGCAGGGCAAAGTAATTACGCTATTAGCATTACAAACTTGCTATTTTCCAATTAAACTAAGCCTATGTCTGCATCCATTATATCCTAGCTGATTAAATAGAACACCAACACAATATAAATTGAATATAGACATTGTTCTTTTTTCTGAATGTGGTGTATTTTTGTCATTTTTCAAGGTAATTTCTTTATATTGTACTAATGCTGTCATTCCATGCACTGAATGGTTATTTTTAGCATTGTGATAACAGATAAGTATGCAACACTTAAGTGTTCTAGACAATTATGCTAGCGGTAGGCATTGAATGGTATTTCCTACTTTACTTCATCGTCATTAATTTATGTTGTATATTATCATGCAAGTATATCTCAAGCATAGTCAATTACACTGTGTATCAGGAAACTAATTTTAGGTCTTAAATTCTACAACTTGATGGAATTATTGTTGTTGCCTGCAAAGTGATCAGAGCACAAACTACTGCAATCTGAAGGGTATATTTTTTATGGGTAATTTCTTGCATCTCTTTAGTAGCAACATTAGAATGTTTTATTAAAGGGGTATTAATGTCCAAATTTATCTTCTCTGGGATCATTTTTGGTCATTTAGTGCATTTATTAGCCAGACCAAACAACTCTTCCTATAGTCATGCTGAATTAACTGAGATGAAATGATTTCATTCACTGCAGTTCACCTAAAAATGTACAGTTTAAAGACTATTATGTAAATAGAATAACCAAACCGCAAAAAATTAACAGAAAATAAATCTGTGTGTGGTAACCATCATACTTTCTTCAAGAAAGTAAGGATATTAAGGATATTTAGAATGTAAGGATACTAAGGAGGTACTTTTACATACATAGATTGATGTTAGATATGTGGTTATTTACATGCTGTTGAACATGCTTGTAATTATATACATTGCTATTTCAAATGTCATTTTCAAAGTGATAGAATTTTGGAGATTTATTGATTATTCATTAGTTATTATTTGTACTCTATACTTTACTAAGCAAATATACAATAGCTGGTATGTTTTAACTTCAACTGAAGGTTTTATCATATAAGAACAATACAATCTTAACCTTTGCGATGTTTCCAACAACAACAAAAAAAACCCACATTTTATTTTGATGAAACTGTTTGTTATTCTTGTAGATTATTTTTAAAGTATTTATCTTTACTTGCTAATTGGTAGAGACATATATGAATATTTGGGCAGGTAGCTTCAGACTGACATATAGGTACAATGGGTTTGATTGAATGGACCTGACTAAATCTAGTTGAAGTCAGAAAACACAAAACAATTGGTCTTTTTATAATATAAATGTATAAATTCAATGCCCCTGATCATCCTTATTTCACATAAGCAGTAAGCATGTAATCATGTAATTATGCAACAATGTGGGCTGTAAGAATGGCCAAACCACTTAACCACCAATTAGATCAAAGGAAAAATACAAAACAATGTTTCCGGTAACCTAAAATAAATTAATGCAAAAACTGTAAGACAATGGTATGTATATGGGTGTTCTTTGAGCTACAACACGGAGGATATTAAAGCATAGAGTAAGGGAGAACATTACACAGTAAACTACACATTATTTAAACAGTGTGATTGTTGGTGTTATATAACAGTGATATGTATGTGACAAGACTTGTAAGCATACTTATTAATGTGTATGTAGTACAGTAGCAGTGTGGATGACAGCTTATACCGTATTTGCTCGATTATAAGACGAGGTTTTTTTCAGAGCAAATGCTCTGAAAAATACCCCTCGTCTTCTAATCGGGGTCGTCTTCTAATCAGACCTCAAATAGAGTCTGATTAGGAGACTAAGATCCAGATCCCCCGCACCGCTGCAGGGGACCTGGATCCTCCTGTCTCACCCCCCCCCCATCATACACACACTTACCGGTGCTTCCTGCTGTATTGCCGGGGCAGCGGGTTGACGTCTACGCGATCCGCGTAGACAACGTCCGCTGCAGCCGGAAGGAGGTGTGGCTAGCAGCGGGGGTTGTCTGCGTCCGTCGCGCAAACCTTCCCCGACTGTCAGAGATCAGAGTTCCCCGCACCGGTGCGGGGAACTCTGATCTCTGACAGCCGGGGAAAGTATACGCGACGGACGCAGACAAACCCCCGCTGCCAACTCCACCTCCTTCCGGCTGCAGCAGAAGGCGACGTCAACCCGCTGCCCCGGCTGGAAGCACCGGTAAGAGAGGGCTGAGAGGGGAGGGGAGGGGAGAGTGTGTGTGTGTGTGTGTGTTAGTTAAATGGGGGTATAGGGTGTGTGTGTGTGTGTGTGTGTGTGTGTGTGTGTTAAATGGGGGCATAGGGCATTTCTGGAGTGGCGTTAAGGGGGCATTTAATAGAGCACTCTGCCTCCTGAAATGCCTTATACACCTATATGCCACTCTGCCCCATAATATGCATTTTAACCCCCTAAATGCCAGAGTGGCATATAGGGGTATAAGGCATTTCTGGAGGCAGAGTGCTCTATACAATGCCTTTTAACTCCCTTAATGCCACTCTGCCTCCTGAAATGCCTTATACCTCCCTATATGCCACTCTGCCCCATAATATGCATTTTAACCCCCTAAATGCCAGAATGGGATATAGGGGTATAAGGCATTTCTGGAGGCAGAGTGGCATATAGGGGTATAAGGCATTTCTGGAGGCAGAGTGGCACATAGGGGGTCAAAAGGCATACCATGGGGCACAGTGGCATATAGAGGGTTAAAAGGCATATCATGGGCCACAGTGCCATATTGGAGTGGCAAGCCTGGGGGTAGATGTGCGTAACTGGGGGACAGGTTGGAAAATACAAGAAATAAAAACAAAAAAAATATTTTTCTCAATCATAGCTTTTATTAAAAAAAATAGTTTACATGAATTAACATTTACTGGTAAAACTTTTTTCCTTTAGGGTCGTCTTATATTCAGGCTTTTTCTTTTTTTCCTAAGTTAATATTCAGATTTTGGGGGGTCGTCTTATAATCAGGGTCGTCTTATAATCGAGCAAATACGGTAATTCATAACGTGTCAGCAATAAAAGGGTTACATGCCGTTGGTAAGGCTTATTTTTTCTTGACTTCGCATGTGCAGTGTATTTGATTTTTGTACAGTGTGTACATTTAGTTTGGCTCGGTCTTGTTGAGGTTACAAGAAAGATTTGATGGTCTGAGATATACATCAAAAATGTATCCATCTTACTCGTACACACTGTGAACCTCATTGAATCACTTTAAGGGCATAGTTCTTTATGGTTTTAATGAACTTCTGAGGCTGAGTGCATGAACATCTGAGGCTGGCACCCACGAGAGAGATCCTCTGGAACGTATGCTTTCCCATGGACCAGGTATTGCAGGTAAATCTATGTAGACAGGAATCTTGTACTTGTCTTCTGAGGCTGAAATGACAGGACCCAGTAGTAGGGACTTGGTAGTAAATCTTTTGCATAAAAAAGGCTTTAGAAGAGAAACACAAAAAGTCCTGGGAATTCACAGGTTCTTAGAAAGAGAAAGTTCATAAATCACCGGATTTCACACAACTGGAATTGGGCAAATAAATCTGGGCGTAAGCTTCACAGAAGGTGTTTTCAAATGAGGATAACGAGTAGACAGCCAAACCTTATCACCAACTTAGAAGGTGGCTCCTTTTTGTCTTTTGCGATCGGTTTGAACCTTTTGCTTGTCAGATGCAGACTGTAAATATACAAAGGTAGTTTTCACCAAAGCCTGATTATTCACAGCTGGAACATCGGATATGAGAAGGCCCTTAGGGAAGGTGGTCGGATGGTAATCATAAGCACAAACCATGGTAAGTATTGTACTAAATTGATTAGAGGAAGCAGATTTACAATGAAATCCTTTTTCAGATGTGTCCAGGGGTGAGTAGGAATGGGAAGGGGATGTAGTAGGCTGTATGGAAAACTCCTGTGGGTCTTGGTATTGGCACACACCTGACGGGCCACAACAAAATTGGAAGTGTCCCTCCTCCAAGTAGGCCACTGAAATAGTCTACCAATCAAGGATACCATTTGTGAGATTCCTGGATGTCCAGCAGTTTTATTAGTGTGACAAAGTGTGAGAACTTCTTTGCTAAATGGTTCCAGCACCAGTAGTCTCCTGAAAGGGGTATTGACTGAAGCTGTATGTTGAGCCCTACTGAATTCATCAAATGAGATAATATCTTAATAGTTAGAGCTGGAAAAATACAGTGTTAACAATTGGTTCTTCCTTTGCTCATCTTGTTCAGTGACAGTATACATGCATGACAGGACATCAGCCTTAGTGTTTTTAGATGCTGGACCAAAAAGCTGGCTAGGCTCAACTAGCTTCAGGCGATCAATTCACCGTCGCAACACCCTTTTTGGTAGTAAGGCGAGCCACGAATGAATCTTCGATAATAAATTGAAAATTCCAGAAATCCTTGTAAAGAATTAAGTCCTTTCGGTTGAGGCCACTGAGGAATTGTCTTAAGTTTCTCTGGGTCCATCTCAAAACTTGTGCCAGTGATGATGTATCCTAGAAATATAACTCTTGTAGTTTTGAATTCACATTTCTCCAGTTTGTACGAACATGCAATTTTCTCTGAGATGTAGTAAGACTTTCTTAATGTGTTCCTGGAGGATAGACCAGTCAGGTGAGTGAATCAAAATGTTGTCCAGATATATAATAACAAATTGTTGAAGGTAATCATGGAAGCACTCATTGACAAACTCCTGGTAAATTGCAGGAGCATTGGACAGGCCGAAAGGCAATAAAAGGTATTGCTGGTGTTGAACGTGGTTTTCTATTAATTTCCCTGAAGGAGTCTAATCAGATTGTATGCTCCACGTTTGGTGAACACATGTGATCTTTGAAGTCTACCCAATAATCTAGGAATTAAAGGTAGTGGATAAGTAGTTTGATAGTAATACAGTTTAGGCAATGGAAATCTATACAGGGTTTGAGTGTTTCATCTTTTTTCCTGCTAGAAATGTGGAACAATGAGTAAAGCCTTTTATAAAGCCAGATAGACAGTACACCTTACTACAAAGAGTGTTCGTTCCTGGCAAGAAGTCTATGTCAAAAAGGTCTGTGAGGTGGTAATTGATCTTCTTGTCAAAACTTTGCGAAACTGTTAGTAGGCGTGTGGTAATTTATTCATAGAGGTAAACTGGAACCGGAAACAAGGGTGTAGAACAGAGTCATCGTAAGGAAGTTATCTATTTAGTGTCCCAATTGATGACGAGATTGTGATGTTGAAGCCATGTGTAACCCAATGCTGTGGAAGCAGTGGATGATGAAATAGCATTCAAAGAAAGGAGTTCTGTGTGAAGGACTCTTATGCTAGTCTCTTGTATCGCCCAGGGGAAGCAGGAACGCAGTAGAGTCACGTGACATGACGTAATGGTGCGAACAGCAGGCCCGTGTGAAAGTGATCGCAGGGTTGCTGCAGCCCCGCTTTAAAGATGGCCCTCGGGATACTTATCCTAATTAATCAATAATGTTCCTATTCAAGGCTAATTCTGGTCATTTCCAACTATGATACTGGCAGTTTTACACAATAAATAGATCATGTTATGTGCTACTAATTACATTAAATTGTAAAACTATCAATTCCTGTCTCTTAAAAGTCAAAGCAGTGCAAATGAAATAAAATTATCACTAACTAAGACATAATCAATATATCATGTCTTTGATCATAATTAAGATAAATCATATGATTCTAAATGGCTATATCGATTCACATCACATTAGTAAAGATATAAACAAGAGTCGTCTTTCCTATAGTAGATGGTTAGTAATTTCTAAGGCATTTTACTTGAATGTATCCAACAAGTAGAAAACATTTGATGCTCAATATACTAAAAATGCAATTTAATGTTAATCTAATAATGACACTATTATAAAGGGATACTGTATTCTTTATAAGTGTAAGAATGGAATGTAACAAAGAATTGTTCTAAAATTGCTGCCCAACCATATCTCCCCATCATCTTTAGAGTGGGATGATGAAAAATAAAATTTTATTTAACCTTTGGAGAAGCATGGGGCTCATCCGTCAACTCCATCTCTTCATCCTGTGCTATGCACAAGTGGAAAAAATGAAAGTGGTCTCTCCCTACCTCTTCATATGTATGCATCCCAGGTACAGGATGAGGTCCCCTTATATCTAACAATTACCACTTGTAAAAAAAAAAAAGACAGTGTATTACAGTGTTCTAACTTAAGCCCCAATATTGTGTATATAAACAGCAGGAACTAAATACCAAACAGTTATAGAAATAGCTAATCTTAGGTCATTAGCACACCTCCCAAAACAAAAATGCCCTTATTAGGTCATCTGAAATGTTGGGCGGTATGAAGCACTCATATAAACAATGAATATCACAAGTAGATTAACATTATATGCATGCTTGATGTTGTATTACTTGAGGTTGGTATTCTATCTAAAAAAGACATTTAATTACTTTCCAGCCCACAAAGCAGATCCACCCCAGAGCCACATTTTCCCAGATGAATCATATTTAAATATTAGCCCTTTCAATTCATTGGATAACTTTTTGACACATCTAGGAAAAAATAAAATTGGCTGACTCACATTTATTGTTATTTTCTCAGTTGCTGAACCACCTACTGAGATTTAAGTACTCAAGTAAAGTCATAATCGACTGGCTCCCACCTGTGAGGAAATTAAGGTTGTTTCAATGCAATGTACTGTATGTTAACAATGATTATCAAAAGAAATAAGGTAAATCCTAACATAATAATAGAACCGGTGAGGAATATGTCTTAAAAAAGTGAAATATTTCTGTCATGGGCACATATTAAGAATATTACAAGTTAGGATAGTTTACTTGTAAGAAAGCTGAATTCAAACTGCTTATAAAGGGAAAGAATACAATATGAAATGGTTTCACACACAGATTCCTAGTTTTATGGCTGTTTTTTTCTCCAAATAACAATCTATTTACCAAACTAAAACTGGGAAACTCTTTTTCTTAATGATGGTCATACCATTTTTTCGACATTTCTTACATATTCATGCAAATGTCTATAACCTTTGAGCATAGCTGTGTATGCATTTTACAGTATATATACCATCAGTTCAGTGCATCTAGTCACCTATTAATTAGCAACACTGCTTCTTGTTTGATATTTTAGCTTTTGTTATTTCAAAGATATTTGGATTGGGATAATTTTTAGACATGTGTAAATGGGACGAAAACTATTTTTAAAATGTTTTGGTTCTTTTTTGGCCTATTCGTTTCCAGGCAAAAAATACATTTCCTGCGTATTTGTTTTGGACGTAAATTTAAGGGTATTTTTGATTCAGAAATGAAATTTGTTGCCTGTGCCTAGATTCACTCTGTCAGACTCTCATTCTCGTTCAGTCTCTCACGGTTTCTAAATGTTTCCCTACATTCTCTGCCGTCCGCTTCAGCGTCTGCCAACCACTTCCGCTTTCACATCTTCTTCATCTTCTATCTTCCCCCGTCTTCCAAGTTCTCTATTCTAACTGCAATCTTTAATCCTAATCTCCTTCTTTCTTTGTCTGATGACATAATCTCCCAGATTCTTTCAATGTCTGCTTCTCCGTAGACATAACCTGGCAGCAACTTCTGCCAAAATGGCGCCATTGCGGTGACAGTCTTCCAAAACCGAGGACATCACCTCACGCTCCCCCATTTTGCCTTTAGGTGAACTGAGGGCAATATCGCAGCACTTGCAACAACATCACCTTCTAGATCCTCCATTCTTGGTAGAGCAAGTGCCGCCATGTTGGCCTCAAGTGAACTGAAGGCAATATGGCAGCACTTGCCATATTACGATACGATAGCCAATGCCTAATAGAGAAAGGCCACCACATTTTGTTAAGGGATGCCAAAGAGAGACATTTGACAAAATACTATACTATGTTTGCAGATATATGCATGTGTAACAGTGAAAACATCATATGTACAATTTGTGTGTTGCTCTGAGTACTGTCTTTTCCTTAGTAATAAGATTTGGTGTACTGTATGCATACGGGTTGGCCATGGTTAAGTTTACCCCAAGAAAACAGGGCTGAGGGATTTCATGGGCGTGAGATAATAAGAAGTTGGCCCGAGCGCAGGAATTGCATCCTCCTTGCTCCCCCTATCAGCCCCTCTGGATCTTTTCCATTATTCTAATCCTGTCCACGGATTCCACCTACTCCCCAATTGTTGTAGTCTTTTTGCAATGCCTGAGTAACTGTAAATGTAGCTGCATTGAGTAGGAGGATCATTAGGAATATTTTATATTGCCCATGGGTTTGTGGTGTAGTAGAGCTGAAGCTGGGGTTTCTCTAAACCTCATGTCAGAGATATGTTGTACTACGTTAGTTACTGTATTCCAGTAGCACTTTATTCTACGCCAGATGTAAACACATGAGCCTGGAGCTCCAAGAAATCTCTAACACCTGTCAGATCTATCAGACTAATGAGATTAATGAGACTAAACATGGTACCACTAGGTCAGTAGTTTATAGGCTACTGCTGTTGAGCATTTTTGGGTCAGAATTAGTATTTTGTTCAACTGGGCCTCTGAGAGTTCAAAGTCCCTGTCCCAAATTCTCATAAATTATGAAGTAAAGGATGATAAATAGAGGAGATCAACCTGGTGGGCTGCTCGTGGGCAATACACAACTGTTCAAATGAAGTTAGATCTAGTGGGACATTCATGTGTTTCAGTACTTGTCGTATATTGTATGTCAGTTTGTGGTAGGCAAATTTAATTAGATATGACGGTGTAGCATAAGACTGAAATTCTTCAAGAGGTATTATGTTCCCACTTTGGACTATATGTCCCAGTTTAGAGAAATTTCTAATGTTATATTTAGCTATAAAACTTATAAAATCAGTAGGTGGAACAGTAAATTTAAAAATTGAGAATAGTATAAAAAAGAAATACTTTTTAGCTAGTGTTACTAAGATGATACACAATCTTATTACATTGTATGTGACTGAATACCTCCCTTACACATAAGCAGATAATAGATATGTAGATATATGTAAAGATTGATACATTGATGTATTTTGGCCTAGACCAACTAGGCCTAGGGTGGCAGGTCCAGGAGGACTGCAAGGCCTTTGTTGTGCTACTGCTCAATGGGTGGATCTCCCCAACTGGCCCATTTGGAGGGCTGAGCCAAGTCGGCACATCCTCCATGTAAACACACATTACATTTCCAGAAGCAGAAAACCAAAAGAACTGTATGATATATAGAGATATTCTGACACAATCATAAAGTTATATGCTAATTCATCACATTAATCCACTTTTGCTATAGAAAATAACGCATCTACATGCAGTCATGTTAATATAATGTAGAACAAACATGTTTAAACTACATTTATAGCTTCATTTTGCAGAAACTCTGAACTCATAATGCAATTA
Organism: Spea hammondii; assembly: GCA_029215755.1. Lineage (NCBI taxonomy): Eukaryota > Metazoa > Chordata > Amphibia > Anura > Pelobatidae > Spea > Spea hammondii. Next base: position 45,130,741 of record JARDYJ010000001.1, on the reverse strand, counting down.
CTGACAGCTGGAGAAACAAGCCTTAATGGCTAGATGGCAGTCTGACTGCCTTGTACCATCTGCATATTTATATCTATTTATGGAGTGGACCAGCTGTAGGTACTAACAGAGTTTATAATGTCTCTTATATATAGGTGTCTTTATTTAATATTTATTTTTATAAAACATGATATTTTGTATATAACATTGTGAATTCATAACTTACAATTCAACAAGATGATTTATTATTATTTTTTAATCATAAGCTTAACTTGCACTGTGGAAACTAAACTCTCATAAACTTTTATGTTTTTTCTCATAATGTTTTCAGCTGTAGAGTGTCCTTGCCTATGATAAATCAAATAACATTTTCTAGTGATGAATAGTGGTTTATAATTCAACAATAATAATTATTACCATTAGAACAAATGTTTATTGACCACATTCCCACAATTCGAAAGTTAGATTGTATATTATTTGAAAGGGATATTAATGGGGCTGTGAATTGTGCGGCGACGTTTCATTGTCAGATATCATGATAAAGAAGAATATTATAGAGCATCAATAAAGAGATAATTGTGTTCATTGAAAGCGTTTCCTCAGTTGTGATAGAGAGACGGCACAAAAGCTACCATGATTGTGTAATGTAGAAAGAATTGTCAAAGAGAGATATTGCCACTGCTAGCTCCAAGGTGAGCAATTATTGGAATTGCACTTAACGGTAAATAAAAACATAGTAATTTCTATATTTACCTTTTATAATTAGTGATGTTACATGTCCTAACTTTAAATGATTAGATTAGTAAGGAAACCCATTATAAAGGGACCTTCCAAGCTTAGGAACATAAAGGCAATACACACAAAAGAGCATGTTAGATTCATCAGATATGATTCCTGGAAAGAGTTAACAGATGGAGATTGTTTACTAAAAAAAACATGTTTTTTGAGATAGCAGTAAGAACATCAAGTGCAAAAGTTTAGTCTTATTGGTTTCTGGAAAACTAAAACAAATCTTTCCCTTCTTCAAAAGGGCAGGTTGTCTGGGGGAAAAAAAAAACACGTTTAGACATTGGACCACAGAAAATTTGTATTATGCTACACAAGATCCAGTATAAAAGGTCTTTACCCATTCCAGAGATGATCAGACTGGTGAATGATTTTAGACCGGTGTTAAAACATGGGCAATTTGTATCACATGCTCATTTTCAGAATGGAAAAATAATAATCAGAATAAACATGCCCAAATATATTTTGGCATATTAAGGATGACTTAATTACTGTATTTCAATGGTTTTCTAGTCTGTTCCTCAACCATGTTCATCTTGCAGAAAAAGAAACATGTAAGCCTTAATGGCTGTACAATACTGCAGCATTACATTTTGTTGTGAATGCTGTCAGGAAAATTGACTCATTAAAGTGGTTACTTTTCCTCAATGAAGAAGAAACAATTGAAAAAAGAAAATGAGATAATTGAGGTAGCTCTAAATGAATGTGTCCTTGATTTTAAAGTCATTTGGAATCTCTCGTTTTACATTAAAGACCCTTTGGTACATTTGGAACACAATGGAAAGGAAAAAAACGTTCAAGTACAAAGGCTAATTGAAGTTATTCACTAGAATGCAGCATTAGAAATGTTATTCAATAAATTGAAATTGGGTGGATTTATGAACAAATGTAATCCTCTTATTTGTAAGATAGGGGATAAAACAAACTAATGATATGTAAACAAACTTTGCATGATTTCCCTAGTTAATGAATCAGGGCCTTAAGGGGAATGAAAACATAAATACCTATTTGCAGATTATTTTTAAAATTGTAAATTCTTAAATGTTATGAAACAAAGTGTATCCTTTCAGGTCATCATAATAGAAATGCTTAAATTAGCTAATAAACAAAAAGAAAATGAAAACAAGTAGAATCTTACTATTGATTAGGTCAGTGCAAAAATAACGTGGAGATGCAAAAACAAGGAGAGAGTTAGATGACATATAAGTAGTAGCAACCTATACATTAACAATGAAAAAAAATAAAGAAAGAAAAATTTTCCGTTTAGTCTGTGTTTGTCCCATGTACCAGAGCTAATGTCTGACCAGCAATGTTTTCTGTCAAGTATTAAAATTTTGTCATAAATCCAACCAAAAAGATAATACTACATACTGCAGTATGCATTCTTTCTATAATAAGGACACATCCTTCAACTTGTCCTGCATTGGTTTTAAGTGTATACAAAAAACCGCCTTCATTGTATGGAATATTTCTCGCTATAACAAAGATTCATTGGAAAAGGTCTCTAACCATAATTAACCTGTTAAGACAACTATGAAACTAATATAATGTTTCATCAGTGCAGTATTAATACAGACATGCACTCCATGAGATGCACTCTGGGAGGTGGCTCGATTTATCTTCCACCCTCACAGTAAAATAGAGTAAAAGTCAGGGAAGGGATGGATAGAACGTCAGTCTGGCACTTGCCCCTTATATTACTCTGATGTTAGGGTTTGTGCCACTAGATTTTCCTTGTTCCACATACATTCCCCACGGTTTATAGACTAACGGTAACTTTTAACATGCCAAGGTTTTCCTGTGCTGTTTGTTTTTCATCCTATGCAGTAGGTTTTGGTGAATTTGTATTAAACAGGCCTAATGGGAAATGCTGTGCGCTGTTACACTCGCATTTGCAATAATGTTTACAAATGTATGTGTCATTGTTTGTAATAAAATTTGACCATTGTGAGGGTGGTGATTCTTGCAGGAGGGTAAGTGGTGGTTAAGCCAATCACAACTACAGTCAGCACTTCTATTTTTTTTCTATATTCTGTGGTAAGAAGGCACAAGGAAAATAAAAATGCAGCATTAGGTTTTTATATGTGTGGAACAGCTGTATGCACATCTTGCATGTTTTTCTGAGGCTTTAACAGTGTATGGGAAACAGGATGGTACAGCAAGATGCAGCAAAATTGAGCTTTTATTTATGGAATAGTGCCAACTATTTATGGAATTTAAAGAATAGTGCCAGCTGCCAAGAACTAAGATTTGTTTTTGTTTCTTACAAGAGTCCAATTTGGTATAAGTAAAAAAAAATATAATAACATAGGTTTTTAGAGATATACAGACTCCTTGGACAAGCAGAGGAGTTTGATCACTGACTAGATGAGGACGTAATTAAAATGTCAATGAACGGTGAGGATATTCGATATCCTCGATGTGGACTGGAAAAAACAAATAGCTGGGTCAGCCAGGAGTAGAGGGAATTTTTTTTAAAGGAATTATGTAAGCAATTAAGCAATTGATAGAAAATCCAACCAGGAAGAGAGTGCGCCAGGTTTAGCATTCACAAATGGTGACTTGATTTCAGATGAAGTGGTTGGATTCAAGTGGTCATCACTTGAGTTGCAGCAGACTAAAACTAAGGTTTTAGATTTTGAAAAGGCTGATTTTTCTAAGCTAAGCTTAAGGAGGCAAGTGCATTTTTAGATTCCACAAAGCACACACAGAAAGTTGCGACTTAATACAAACAAATATAATTATATATTAACATGTATAATTTAAAGGAGATTTTTTTAAGTAATAGTAAGACAAAGTAATCTCAATATTTATAGCTTGGAGAAGACAAGAGAGAGGGGGGTGAGTTAGAAACAATTACATACACAAAGGGATTTAATAAAGTACAAGAGAGAAGTATATTACAAGGGAGGAGAAATTGGACAAGATATCATAGCCTAAAGCTGAAGGCTCAGAGGCGTAGATGTAAGGATGTTTTATATTATTGGGAGGTTGGTAGATACCTGGAACAGCCTCTTAGCAGATGTTTTAGCGGTTAAAACAATGGGTAAGCATATGGCTCTCATGAATACAAGGACCATGACTGGAGGAGGGCCTACCTGGCTTCCCCCTTTTTCCCCTCCTCCCATAACCACAATAACAGACGTACACCAAATGTAATTTTAACAATTGAGTTTATTTATTTATTTCTTAACAATGTCAATAAAAGTCAGATATGGATTAATTTGTCCATGGTGCAATCCAACTTGCATCTCGGCACCGTGACACTAATACAATTAAAGTGTCAAGGGTTAAGTACCATTCGTAAACTTCACACCAATGTGTTGTTCGCTTAACGAACGCCCCCTTTTAACAATTAAACAACCACCATAAAACTGAAACAGTAACCAGTGAAACCGTCAATGAATAACACCATCTGGCATAGGCGTGTAAACCGTATACCCGCTGTGACTGACAGCGTCCCTTGCCCGTCAGCCCGTGGCACTAATAGGAATCTCAAGGGCCCCTAGCCCAAAGAGTGTCTTGCACTTAGGCCCAAAGGCTTGTGCACCACGAGCCAACCACCCCTAAAGGTGAATAGCTCTAGCACCATGCCAGCATAAAACCTCCACAAGAGAAACAAACACAAAAGGGAAGGGTGGGAGGGAATATTTCCTGACAATAGCCAGTTAAAGAATAATGCACTACCCTGTAAGGAGGTAAATTTATAGTCCATATTAAGGGGGTATCACAGGGGCACACCCTAGTGACCCCCTAATCAGAGATTTACATATAGCTGGGCAGATTAGTATAGTTAACTACAAAGGGCAAAAGGTGAAAGTGGGGGAGAAGAGGAAGGACAGCCCAGGCCCCCCCCAGTCATGGGCCCCTGCATCCATTTCTCTACCTCCGGGGCTGTGCTAGACCAAGGAATAATTAAGAGTCTTCACAGCAGAAATTTTGGGTAGACTAGATTGGCTTTAGAGGAATTTAGCAGCCATGCCCCTGCTGTGAAAAAAATATCAAATGGCAACATTTAGATGTTTTTCCAGGTATTCTTGAAGCAAAGAATAATTGTTGATGGTATTTTTGCAGAAGTGTGTATAAATGTCACACGGTTATATTAAAAGGCTATGCTTTCATAATTTACCTTTGTTACCTTATACAAGTATTACAATATATTCACAACTGATAAACCATTACTAGAATATGACCTCATTAATTTTCCTCAAGTCATTTTAATATGTATGTATGTTCACTTTCATTTCATGCGTATTTTTCAGTAATAGAACTTTGGGAATAGATGATTTATGGCGTTATGCCTTCTTCTGATTAACAATTAGTTGTAGTGTCAGGTCTTATTAATAACCAGACATTTACCATTTAGTTAGAAATGTGAAAACTGGTGATCTGTATTATTAATTCATTACGTTTCTTTTGACATACTAAATACTAAGCTCAAATCTAAAATACGAGACAATACCTTAGCTCAATGCCTTATGACAGTTTCCAACCATTGTTTTATTCATCATAGAAAATCAAACACTGTGGCAAATAATAAAACTGCAAAACGGAGTAAAACACACACTGTTTGCCAATATCAGCAGGGTATTTTCATAACGTTTGTGTTAACTTGCCTTTTGGGATTCATTCATTTTCATTTGTTAGGCTGGAATGATAAATATTTAACTGTCATGAGAAGAACACAATGATAGCCAATGACAATCAATGCATTGAAATAATCAATGATCTCATTTATTTTTAATACAAACCATTTTGAAACTCATTGGTTTACTTCAAAGTAATCTTTTTCTCTATAAAACTAACAGCGGGAAAGTCTAATAAAAGAAAAGATTTCCTCCAGAGGAAACCGAAAAAGAAAGTAAGCTTTTTATGCACTGTCGGGTCAGGTCAACATGGCACATAATGTCCTTTTGCAATCCTTAAGAGGGGAGATGAGTTTCCTAGTTGTGGGTAATGTAATGATTTTAACCTTGAAATGAATGCCACAAGATGTTAAATATGGATATATTAAACATAAATAGAAAATAAATCAACAATAAATATGTGTAAGGGCTTACTTAGTATCTAGCCTATGATACAATGCAGGAAAGAAGTATAACATAAGCAAGCCTCTGGATTGATGTCAACCATGGGTCATTTTCTTTAAAAAATAATCTTTTTTTGTTCCATGTTAAGATCATATCTGCAAATGTATTTGGTTAGTTGTGCTGGCCTTTAAGATTCCAATATTCAACAAATTTCAAGGCAATGTGCCATTTCAGAACAAAGCAGACATTGTACTCACTATCTGTGTCACTGTACTCAATAAGCTATACTTTCACTTTGGTTTAAACTATATGTATAGACAAGTATACTGTTTCTTTATTAATAGTATGTGACTTAGAACAAGGACAGGTAATATGTCAAGGTACCTTCTTATACAAAAGCCGCTGTAATGTTCTTATTGATGATCTGTGTAATTAGAATACAGCTGGAAAAATATCCAATAATGTCTATTAACTTGAATACAATTGTTATTCACTCAAGCCTTTACGGTTTTAACAACATACTCAAGATACTGGGGACTTACATACCACAAAAACATACATACCAAAGATAAAGCAGGTAATAACTTTCCATTTTATATGTAACAGTTTAATGGACTCAAACCAGTGCAATTTATTCAGTAGTTATTCCAAAAATAATTTTTGAGGTTTTTATCAGACTAGCACTGTGATGGTGAATGTTTTGGGACCTGAATGTCTGCATGAAACCAAGTTGCAGACCTCAAAGTGCCAACACTGCATATTAAACATAGAAAGGAAGTTTTTGCGGTACAAAATTACTTTACACAACAGTGTGCGCCAATTTGCCTATATAAATTATGTTTGTTTTTTAAGCATAGAAACATAGAATGTAATAACTATTTAGCCCATCTATCTGTCCAAGCAGAAAAACACATGAAAAGGATTTTTTTAAATTATCATTAGTATTTGCAATGATATTATATCAGTGTATAACTAAAATAAATGGAGCATAACAATTCATCGTACTTGTCCGGCATAGTCTGCCAATACTCCACTACATGAGGATCAATAACTTTACATTACTAAACTTTTTAGCAACATTACTAAAAGTAAAGAGAGACATATGAAGAAAGTAGAAAATAACTGACTCATTTGAAATCTAAACTTTCCTCTTGCTTCAATGAGTTTTCAACAGAAAACAGCTATGATTGAAGTCACAGTAAGTGATCAGAAGCATAGATGATGACCCCTCTGTCCACTAGAAAATTATTTTTAATTTCATGGAATAATGCAAGTTAAAAGGCATTTTCCATAACTCTCTGTTCTTATATACTTGTATATACAAACATCTGGAAACATCACTGCAGGCCTGGATCAACTGACTTAGACATACAAATCCTGTATTTGCAGATGTACATAAATAATATAGCATTGCACATATAGATCAACAGAATAACACACAAACCCAGCTTTGCAGGTATAGATCAATTGGAAATCACATGTAAACCCAGCATTAAAGCTATAGATAAACCCCCCTAAATTACAGGCATATATCACAGGTAGCACCCTCCAAAGGCCAGCCCTGGTGTCCACATAGCCCACATGGAACCTGACCAGCACCCAGATTACACACATAAGACTTGCCATCTTTGTCCCCAAACAACCCAGCATGAGTCATATTTGACCCCAGACCAGCGTGAACCATCTTTGCCCCCAAACAGAGCAGCGTAAGACATCTTTGTCTCCAAATAGCCCGCCTTTGTCCTATAAACACCCTGCTTGTGCCATCTTTGCCTTTCCCCAAATCACGTATACAGCTTCACTGCTGAGCGCTGGGGTATGGCGTCATATTCTGACGCTCAGGTTGAAATGCTGGCACCACGACCAAGACAGAGGCCTCGCGCTTCCACCACTGCAGTCAGGGCAGCATCAAGGTGGGTGGTGGCAGGGAGTGGAGGAAACAGAAGGGCACTGAATGGTTGCGAAAACTTTTTCATGAGTGACCACTCGGCGTCCCTGGGTGCCGTGCTTCCTGTGCACCCGCCTCGGCGCGGCCCTGGCCTTGGTGATAGGACGGCCACTTGGCACCCCTGCTGCTATGACACCCTGTGCTCACACAACCCAAATGCCGGCCCTGACATTCGGCAACCTGGCCGCATGCCACAACTGAATGCTTATTTGGCCATTGTGACACACGTGCCATAGGTTCTCCATCGCTGGTCTAGCAAATAAAAGGGTCAGTAGAATTATATTTACATTAAGTTTTAAGATTGGAGAATAAATGCATACTAACATTATGGAGTTTTAGTTCTATATAAAAATGTATTATTATTATTATTATTATTATTATTATTATTATTATTATTTGTTAAATCATATTATGTTATGTTAAATCTGTTACATAATGTTACTAATTATTGTCAACCCTTTACAGTAAAACATGGTCTGTCTAGGCTCTCCACCCATTGTGTAAATTTCAGTTTCTGTGTTTCCAGTTCTCAAGGTTAAATGCCCTTTCCGCTACACAGTGGAAACTGTTATAAAATGCTTAATTAATTTACAATACATTGTGTTTCTATCATGAAGTAGCCTTGTTCACTTGTTTGCATCATCACTGTCAGTGAATTATGAAGCATTACTAATATATTAGTGGTTTACCATGCAAATACATACAAAATAAATGGGACTAGGACCCTAACGATCTAATGTGTTTATATAGATTATTGATAATAGGAAATCAAATCAATTTTTAGAAAATAATTCGACGGTGGGTAAAAAAACGGAGTAATTATGTTACAAATTGGTACAAATTATGCTCACAATAGATGTAAGTTTATTTCGTGGAAGTAACTGCCAATAAATCTGACTGGTACACACTTCTAAAGACAGACTACCAAACAAAAACCAAAGTAGCTAAATGAGACCATCTCTCTTTAGGTCACATGGCAAGCCTCATGCAGGAGAATTAGAATCCTTAAAGGTACAAACAATAAAAGACCAAAATAATTACATTAGAGATAAATATATAAACATGGTCTATGCATTATAGAAAACAATAGAAAATGTAAGCATGTGTGAGCATGGTAAGAGTTTATAGTATGTGCAAGTGTAAAAATGTCAGATAATAAAGAAGAAACACAATCTTTTTTTCTAGATCATAAAGCTATAGAGTAGAACAAAGATAACTGTCAATCTAAAAAAATTGACAAAATGCTTCTTCAGAATTTTCTCCATTAAGCTTTGTTATGGGTATAGTATATATACAGTGTCTGGAAAAACTGTGCTAATAATTCACCGAACCCAGAAAAAATGCAATTGACTTTGATTTTATGGTCCAGGTGCTTCCCTTATGTTACTTATTAGTGGTTTTGATGCCATCTGTATTGAACATATGCCCTAAAAACTAAAAAATCGATAACAAAAATGTACTTGTTACAAAGTTAAAAGTAAGGGTAGTTCACTAACTTAGGTAAGACAAATTCTTACAGGCATTCTTCTCACTTGATGTCATCAAGTAAACATTGCGAGCCAGGAATTCTAAAGTTTTCTGCTACAAAGCAGGAACTGTCGAAATGCCAAAAAAACATAATATACCGGTAAATATGTAATGTAAATGTGTGTATTAATGGTTAACTGTCATTGGGACTTTTTATATACTTCTTTTAACTGTGGGTAAGCATTATTTAAATCAATCTTATTGAAAGATTCTCCTCCTGCCAAATTTGAGAAAAGTTCATTAGTTCTCACTAAAGAGTATTTGTCCACCAGTAACTCATTGTTTAATGCAAAGAGAAAATTCCCACAAATCCAAATCTCTCCTGAGATCGCTTCCCTCTTGTACTCTGCTTCTATATTAAAATCAATCTATTGTATCTTTACCTTTTCTCCAAGCTATATGCTGTAAATTGAGAACCTTTAATCTTTTTTTTTTTAGTAATTTTAATTTAATGCATGATTTTAGTTGCCATTCTTTGAATTCAAATGTATCTATATATCTCTGGAGATTAGTTTAGCAATACTTTGCACTAAACTTGCAACGATATTCTGCTAGCATTGACACATGAATATATATATATATATATATATATATATATATATATATATATATATATATGAAGGTGTAATATATATATATATATATATATATTACACCTTCATATTCCACAACACTGCAAAACAGGATATATATTGCAAGATTATATTGTATTACTCATAACTACCATTTGTTTATACATATTTTCTTCATAATAGCATTGTTAACATTGAGAAGCCTTAAAAACTATATGTATACAAACAGTTCATTAGTTGCAAAGGCAGTGCAATTTATATAAAATATATATTTTTTCCAATGAAATTATTTCTTTGACATTATTTTTTTATAGTTTGAGAGATGCTCTTTGAATATTAACAATATTGCATGTAGTAACTAGAAGCAAATTATAATTAATAGTGCATCTAACATTTTTTTTTTACAAAGGCTTTAAAATTTTTATTTGAATATTGATTTAAATAGTTAGCTTTCTTATATTTAGCTAAATATATTTATTGTAACATAATTTCTCTTATGCCTGAAGTTGAAAGGATTTTTGTTCTGTATTCTGTACTATGCATTTTTACTTTTTTATATATTTTACAGTCATAACTTTTTAAGATATCTATCATTGAAAAATGTGATTTGGCCCACCCACTTGATTGCAGTTATGATCAAAAGTTTGCATACCCTTGAAGAACTGGCAATATATGTACCATTTTTAAAGAAAAGATGACTGAGCAGCCACAACACATTTCTTTTATTTCTTTTGGGATTCATATTCAACTGTAGGTTATAACAGAATGGCACAATCATAAAACAAAACATGGCAACAAAGAAACAAATGACCCCTGTTCTAAAGTCTGCATACCATTAGTTTTTAATACTGTGTATTACCCCCTTTAGCATCAATGACAACACGCAGTCTTTTGTAAAAGTTGTCTATGAGGCCCCAAATTCTTGCAGGTGATATAGCTGCCCATTCATTATGGCAAAATACCTCCAGGTCATGCAAAGTCTTTGAGTGGCTCTATGATAATAAAGCCAAGAGACTGTGTTGCTCACTCCCGAGCTTTCACCTTTTTCTGTTGTAACCACTGGAGGGTCAACTTTTGCTTAGGGTCATTGTCATGCTAGAAAGTCCAGTCTGATAGTATTTTCATGCTGCATTCATCTTGCCATCAATTTTCAAAAGATTTTCTGTGCCTTAAGAGCTCACGCATCCACAAGACATCAGTGAGCCACCACCATGATTCACAGTAGGGATAGAATTATTTTCGCTATAGGCCTTGATGACCTCTTTCCAAACATAGCGCTTATGGTTGTGGCCATAAAGCTCTTTTTTGGTCTCATCAGTCCACGTTACAGTGTGCCAGAAGCTGTGAGGTGTGTCATGATATTGTCAAGCATATTGTGGGGGGGGTTTTGTGGCATTGGCGCTGTAAAGGCTTCTTTCTGGCAACTTGACCATGTAACTCATTTTTGTTCAAGTATTGTCCTATTGTAATCCTGGAAACAACCAATCTGTCTTTTTCCAGAGCAGCCTGTATCTCTCCTGAGGTTACCTGTGGGTTTTTCTTTTTATCCCGAACAATTCATCTGGCAGTTATGGCTGAAATCTTTCTTTGTCTACCTGACCTTGCCTTACTATCAAGAGATTCCTGAATTTTTCCCTTCAATAAGTGATTGAACGGTACTGACTGGCATTTTCAAGGCTTTGGATGTATTTTTATATCATTTTATATCAGTATAAAGTTCCATGACCTTGTTACGCATGTCTTTTGACTGTTCTTTTATGCCCCCATGGCTCAGTATCTAGTATCTAGTGCATCCACATGATAGCTAACAAACTCTTTGGCGATTTATACACAGACACTAATTGCAATTTAAAAACCCACAGGCGTGGGAAATTAACCATTAGTTGCCATTTTAACCTGTGTGTGTCACCTTGTGTGTCTGTAACAAGGCTAAACAGTCAAGGGTGTTAAAACTTTTGATCAGGGCCTTTTGGGTGATATTTGTTATTATTATTTAAAAAAGAGCCAAACAACTATGTGATAATAAATGGTCTCATATGATCACTAGCATTTAATAAATACAATGTTTGCATGATCAGTCATACTTTCAAAATCAATGCCAACATTTCACAATTTCTGCCAAGGTATGTAAACCTTTGAGCACAACTGTATAGTAATCTTTTTCTGAGTGCAATCATCAAAACCTAATCATAACACCACTTGCATGACACCGATTCATTATTGCATCATAATGGTTTTAGTTCCAAAAACCACAAAAACACAGAATTTGATGGCAGATAAGAATGATTTGGCCCATTGAGTCTACCTGTTGATGTAAAGACAGACTTCAACCAGTCTATGATCTCATCTTACAATCAGGATAGCTTTGTCTATCCCATGCATTTTTTAATTTTGGTTTTGTGCTGCCCTAGGCAAGACTAAACTCGAGCACCCCCCTAATCTAAAATTGGCCCATCCCTTCCTATCATGACCACACCCCTTCCTGATTAAGACCCGCCTCTTCCTCTGTAAACTCCACCTGTTCCTCTCTGTACATTAAAAGTGGATACTGAGTGCCTACATATCTTTAAATAAAATAATGAAAAGTGTAAATTCCACCATTTTTACAAAGATCAGTCATCCATATCAACTATACTGTATGGATCACAGACACCCAAATTGGTTGAATTAGCACGTGGTCAGTCCACACCGAGGCTTCAACCGATGTTACTGGACATTCATACCCCATTTGCACCATTCATGCAAGACAGTGCAACTGTACATATCAACGCATCCAATCTTTTATACTACCTAGCACACACATTGACACACATTCACTCCCTACTTACATCAATCAATCAATCATGAAACAGTGCAGCATAACTATTATGAAGGAGAAACACCGACGGAATTGGCGGCAGCGGATGTTGTCTACGCACATCGCCGCAGCCGGTGCTCCACCATAGAAGCCCCGGCAGAAGTGCTGGCAGTTAAGGTTGTCTACGTGCATTGCACAGACGTCCACGGGTGCCAGAGAGGAGGATCCAGGCCCCCTGCAGTGCTGCAGGGGATCTGGATCCTAACCCTGCTGCTGAATGAAAAAGAAAAAAAAGCACCCGCCCGGCACCCGGAACTGCATGATACAAACGCCACATGGGCGTGGGATGATACAAACGCCGCATCCCTGATCTAAACTCCAAATATAGACCTCACCCCCACTTTAAAGACCTAAAGTGGGGGGAAAAGTGCCTATATTCCAGCCACTATGGTATATGAATATTAAATACAATGGTTAACTACTATTATTAGAACTAGACACCGTAGTATATTCTTTCACCAGAGTTTATATCTTGGCAATATTTGGATAATTTCAGCCAATGCAGTTTCCCACAAATAAGAAGAAAGAAACATACTATGTCAACTTTTTCAACATTTAAGCTAGGTGAAATATTGCAAAACTTTTTTCGCCTCTGAATTCAAAACTCTTTAAGTGGAACCCAATATTCCAGTTGTTAAATTATTGGTGCATTTTATCAATGAATTTACACTTAAACCATGAATACATTTTTTGGCAGTTTGCTCACCTCTGACTTTCCAATTTGTCTTCCATTTTACACTAGGCAGATTACATTAATTTCAATTAATATCCTAACCAGACACTCTATGGTTTTTTCACATTTACTGCTTATTTAACCTTAACTGCCCTATTATGTGAGTGAGCTCATGTTGTAACTTGTACATGGGGGATAGGGATTTTATATACAGGATATTTTATCCAAAGTAATAAACAAAATAATTACAGAAACTGATTCTCACAATTAAAATACATAGATCTCATGGTATGACCACTCATACCATGAGATCTATGTTTTGAAGTGCTCTTAATTAAAATTAAAGGTCTTTTAGAATTAAAACAAAACTTAGAATTAAAACAAAACACAGTTACTAATTGCTATGATCTATGTTTTGAAGTGCTCTTAATTAAAATAAAAGCACTTTTAGAATTAAAACAAAATTTAGAATTAAAACAAAACACAATTACAAGTTGCTAATTAAATGTGAAAAAAACCCAAACCTAATGAACATGCTTGAATGCATCTACCTGGTGCTACCCTGTAAATTGAATCTAATTAGAGGTACTACAATAGCAAATAATTATGTTAACAATTAAAATTAAAGTACTTATTATGCAATGTTTTCCTATTAGAAAATGATAGGTTAAGGATTGCATACAATTCTATAAGAATGCTAATCTCTATTTGCTTTAAATGATTTAAGATACTTTTTAAACGGTTATTATAATAAAGGACAGTTTAGTGTCTCTGACATTCCTACTATTAAATAAATATCAATGTACTCCAAAGCAGCCAGTCAGTGGCAAAATCCCATTGAAATCACAGGCTTTCCCCATCAAATGCGTTAAAGTCTGCAGGAGTGTTGACTGCGTGAGAGCTGAAAAAAGCAAGCAAATTGCAGATTTACTAACATGCAAGTTGCTGGTTAAAAAAGCAAGTTGGAATTATGTTCTAACTCGTAAGATTCACCTAGTATCCCCAGACAATTGTAAGGTTACCGGTAAGTCACCTTCACTTTCTTCTCTGACACAGGGAAGCTATTTTGAGACGAAGATGGCACAGGGAGGCTGTTTGGGGACAAAGAGTGTACAGGCATGCTGTTTGGAGACAAAAATGACAGAAACATGCTGTCTGTGGACAAAGATGGTAAATTCTATGGGTCCAATTTGGGTGCTGCGCAGGTCCTGTGAATGCAATATGAGTGCTGAGACAAGTCTTATGTGTGCAATCTAGGTGCCAGGAATAGCCTTGGAGGTTTGCGACCTGTGATCTATACCTACAATTTAGAATTTCCATGCATTATTTATTTACTCTACACCTTTAATGCTGAGTTTGCTTGTGATTTGATCTGTGATTGTGATTGTATCTATACCTGCAAGAGTGGGTTTGTACAATTGCTCTGTACTTGCAATGCTGTTTCTTTTATTATTTATTAATACCTGCAAATACAGAGTTTGTATGTCATATTCAGTTTATCTATACCTGCAATGCTGTGTTTCCATGTGTAGTTTATTTTTCTATACCTGAACTGCAGAGTTAGTGAGGCAAGTACTTTTTTTGTGTGGTTTTTTTTTGGTGTTAGAAGGCGTGAAGGGAGTGGGGGTGGGGAGGCTTGGGTTGTACACACAATGCATCAAATTTTGTTGTGTATGGGGCTGCATAGCCACAGATCAGTCAGGGTGCCCATACTGACCCCTGTCCACTGCTGAAAGCCCCTACAATGGGCATAGGAACTGGACCATGGAGCAACGGAAGTTGGCCTGGTCTGATGAATCATATTTACTTTTATATTACATGGATGGCCTGGTGCATGTGCATTGCTTACCTGGAGAACATATGGCACCAGGATGAACTATGGGAAGAAGGGAAGCCAGCGGAGGCAGTGTGATGGGAAACCTTGGGTCCTGCCATGCATGTGGATGTTACGTACCACCTACCTAAGCATTATTGCAGACCATGTACACCTTTTCATGTTCCCTGATGACATTGGGCTCTTTCAGCAGCATAATGCACCCTGCCACAAAGCGAAAATGGTTCAGGAATGGTTTGAGGAACACAACAACGAGTTCAAGGTGTTGACTTGGCCTCCAAGGTCCTCAGATCTCAACCCAATTGAGCATCTGTGGGATGTGCTGGACAAACAAGTCCAATCCATGCCACCTCACAATTTACAGGACTTAAAGGATCTGCTGCTAACGTCTTGGTGCCAGATACCACAGCACACCCTCAGAGATCTAGTGTAGTCCATGTCTCAATGGGCCAGGGCTGTTTTGGTTGCAAAAGGGGAGCGTAATTACATGACTGGGGCAACACCTTGTTCCTTTCTTCCCGTACTGGTTCAAAATTATTTAGAAAGGGCTCTTTCGACCTGGACCTTTCTTTTTTTTTTTTTTTTTGGACCTTTCTAAACTATTGGCACAGGGAGACAGGGACATACAGTAATCAGGGTCACTTTACATCAAGTGTCCCTGTGGCAAAACAGAGGCTGCTTGCACAGTGAGACAAAGCTGCAGAAGCTGTAAAAGTTCAGCTGGAGGGAGGTGGGATGTGTGTATATGCGTTTGTGTATATGTATGTATGTGAGCATGGATGTGTAATTGTGTGTGAGCATGGATATATAATTATGGATGTGTAACTGTGTGTGTGAGCATTGATGTGTAATTGTGTGTATGTGAACATGGGTATGTAATTGTGTGTGAGCATGGATGTGTAGGTGTTTGTGAGCATGGATGTGTAAGTTAAGTCAGATGGAGTATATGTTAGAACGAATGTGTATGTGTGTGTTTAGTGAGTATGAGTAATTGTGTGTAATTTGTTTAAGTGTGTTTACATATGTGCGCAGAGCCAGCCTTAGGCGTTGTGGCGCCCTGTGCGGACTACTCCTCTGGCGCCCCCCCTCACTACCCCCCTCTCTGCCCCTTCAAACTACCCGCCCTCTCTGCCCCTTCAAACTACCCCCCCATGCCCCTTCAAACTACCGCCCCTCAAACTACCCCTTCAAACTACCCCTCCCCTCTGCCCCATTCAAACTACACCCCCCCTCTGCCCCTTCAAACTACCCCCCCTGCCCCTTCAAACTACACCCCCCTCCCTCTGCCCCTTCAAACTACACCCCCCTCCCTCTGCCCCTTCAAACTACACCCCCCTCCCTCTGCCCCTTCAAACTACACCCCCCTCCCTCTGCCCCTTCAAACTACACCCCTCCCTCTGCCCCTTCAAACTACACCCCCCCACTTACCTTGTTGCCGGAGTCCTGCGGTGAGAGCGGGAGGCATCAGTCTTCTCGCTCTGCCGCGGTGCCGGCATTTCATGTTGAGAGCCGGAATAGTCCGGCGCTCAACATGAGATGCCGGCACAGCGACGGAGTCACGGAGAGTAAGGGGCGCCGAGCGGTTGCCGAGAACTTCACGAGCAACCGCTCGGCGCCCCTGACCGGGACATAGATTTAAGCATCGTTTTTTTTTTAAAACTTTATTTAACATGAATGATGTTAAATAAAGTTTAAAAAAAAAACACAAAAAAAAACCCCGATGCTTTAATCTAAGTCCCGGTCAGGCGCCACTGCAACCATGGCGCCCTGTGCGGTCGCACAGGTCGCACACCCCTAAGGCCGGCCCTGTATGTGTGCCAGAGTGTTTCTTAGAAGGGGAAGGGGCAATGATGGCACTGCACATATTAGAAATTGATTATTTCAAAATCTGTTGATTAATAAGTGTTAAGTGTTTGGTTCCATTAAAATGTAAAAATATGCAAGGAATATACTGCTTTGTACTCTTCTACTGAAATATATGTTTTTTTTAAAACAGGAATAATAATTATTACATTATTGTGGTCTGATTTGAATACCACATAGATTTTCCGTGAAAAATGCTAACCTTTCTATTGTGGCTGAAACAGGGCAGAGCGCTACTTTTTTTATTAACATTGGCAGGTGATTTATTACTACTGTTTCTACTTCAGTAAAACCACATTAGGCTGTGTTTGATGTGTCATTTGTTATCTTCTGTCTACCCACACATTTTCTGCATACATAATCTCTCTAAAAAGTAATTTATGAAGCTAAACAAACTGTAAATATTATAATTTATATAATAAACATGTAATATTTTTCATTTAGCAGAAACACCTTTTTAAAACAATATATAATGCATCAATATATATATATATAAAAATCTGTTCATTTACATGGAAAATAAGTAAAGATGAAACAAATCTAGAAGAAAACACACAACCTTGCTCAATGCTTGTAGGACATCAAAATGTATTCTGTTATTCCTCCATAATAGTCGAAGACAGGGCCGGACTGGGAATGAAAAGCAGCCCTGGAAACATTTGGAGACTAGCCCCATATAGCTTATCTCACGGTTGAGCTCTTATACCCACACGCACCCCTTATACATACCATACGAATAACTATAAAACATTCTTTTTATCACATTATTTGTATGAAAATGCCAGAAAGCAAAAGTGTTAAAAGGCCCTAATAAATTAATTCATGTAAACTATATTTTCTTATTTAATAAAAGCTGTGATTGAGAAATTTTTGTTTTTTGTTTTTATTTCCTTTTATTTGCCCACCTGCCCCCCAGTTATGCACATCTACCCCCAGGCTTGCCACTCTGCCCCCAAAAATTCCCCCCATATAACACGCCCCCGACTTACCACTGTTTCTGACTCCCTGGTGTCTGGTGGGGGCAGCGGGTGGAGGCCGTTGATGAAATTAAAGAGGCCAGCGTGCACGCACTGCGCCGCCCAATGGCCGTGCCTCAGCTCTTCGTCCCTCCTCTTTTAAGACGTGGGACGAAGTGCTGAGGAACGGCCATTGAGCGGCGTGGTGCATGCACACCAGCCTCTTTAAATTCATTAGGCGCCAGCGGCTGGAGGAGGCGGCTTTCAATCCCGCTCCCAGCCGCTCAGTGGCTGTTTTGAATGTCGGCCCTATTTTTATACATAATCCAGACCATAATTAATCATAATTTATAAGTGGCCTGGACTTCTGAGGTTCAGAGGGATTCCCATTTGGTTCTCTTTTATAAGAGGTAAGTGCATACCAGAGGGGAGCATTGGAGACATCACCTAGGTCTGGACATGATCTAGATCTCATTTTACTTGCATATTATGAATAGGTTTAATCTGGTGATTAAATAAGGGTTAGCTGATAAGGTGAAGCAACATTGGAACAATTATAGAAAAGAAAAATTAAGTCACCATGAACAACTTTGGGATACTGTAAAGGTTCTTTGTGGTCAAGGGCCCCATTGAACAAAAATGTTAATACATTTAAAGAATGTACTTTTGGCTTCGCAAAGTTATACCTCCCAACAGTACCAGTTTTTCCAGGACGGTCCCAGTTTCCGGCACTGTCCCACTGTTCTTGGTATCTGCCCATTATTCTGTTCAAATTCTTGTTTAATTTTATTAAGTTTGTTAAAAATCTGTTCTCTCTCAAAACAAATATTCACCTCTTGATATATTCCAGAGTTTGCTGGAACAGAATTAACAAATGTACTGTTTCTGGGCAACTAACTATTTCCTTTTGTTACAGTTCTGATGCTTATATTGTTAATTAGTTAACAAGTAGATCTTGAGTCGCACCATGGTTAAGCAACAATGTCACTATTAAAACAAAATTAATCCTTGTAAATAATATACCGTATTTGCTTG
Organism: Spea hammondii; assembly: GCA_029215755.1. Lineage (NCBI taxonomy): Eukaryota > Metazoa > Chordata > Amphibia > Anura > Pelobatidae > Spea > Spea hammondii. Next base: position 45,111,681 of record JARDYJ010000001.1, on the reverse strand, counting down.
ATTATAAGACGAGGTTTTTTTAGAGCAAATGCTCTGAAAAATACCCCTCGTCTTATAATCGAGGTCGTCTTCTAATAAAAAAAAAAATGTCCGCTGGGGCCAGGCTGCTTACCGGTGCTTTGGTCGCGAGCAGTGTCTCTTCTAGCAGCAGGAGAACAGGAAGCTAGCAGAGTGTCACATAATTCTGCCTCCCCCTCCTTCCTCTGGGGGCAGGGCCATAGAAGTTGCTCGCACAGCTGGGCCCCTGCAGAAGTCTTCGAGTGAGAGATCTGCAGTTTAGGTAAGGGGGTGGGGGAGGGTTTTTGTGATTAATGTGTGAAGTATGTGTGATTAATGGAATGAATGTGTATTTAAATGTTTGTGAATGAGTGTGTGTGTGATAGCATGGATGTGTAAGGGTGGTGGTGGTGGTAGCATGGCATAGGGAGGCTGTACTCACACTCCCATCATCCCCAGGTTCCAGCATGTACTAGCTGCCTTGGCTTGATAGGAGTGTGATTGCTCTTAGCAGTTTATATATATATATATATATATGAAGTCCAAAATTAACAATTGCACACCAATCACCACTTTTTTAGCCCGGTGCCAAGTAGCTGCAACAGCAAATCATATAACATCCAAAAATAGTTACCGGCACTCCAGGGACTGTTTTCCAGGGACTGTTTATTAGACTTTCATCAGGACATGATAAAAGTCTAATAAACAGACTGAAACGTTGATTAGGAAACTGCAGTTTCTGGAGTGATTATTTAAAGAAGTCCCTGGAGTGCCGGTAACTATTTTTGGATGTTATATATATATATATATATATATATATATATATATATTTCTCCAGAAATGCCTTTTAACCCCCTATATGCCACTCTGGCATATAGGGGGTTAAAAGGCACATCATGGGGCAGAGTGGCATATAGGAGGGTATAAGACATTTCTGGAGGCAGAGTGGCATATAGAGGGTTAAAAGGCACATCATGGGGCAGAGTGGCAAATAGGGGATATAAGGCATTTCTGGGGGCAGAGTGGCAACCCTGGGGGCAGATGTGCATAACTGGGGGGGCAGGTTGGCAAATAAAAGGAAATACAAAAATATATATTTTTCTCAATCATAGCTTTTATTAAATATGAAAAAATTGTTTACATGAATTAATATTTACTAGTAAAACTTTTTTTCCTATAGGGTAGTCTTATATTCAGGCTTTTTGTTTTTTCCCTAAATTAATATTTAGATTTTGGGGGGTCGTCTTATAATCGAGCAAATACGGTATATACTTTTCTTCATGAATGTTGAGGAAATTGTAATGTTATTGTCACGTACAAGTAGTTTGGAGACACCGTGGTCAGGTAGGACTCCAGGACAGAACGGTTCAGACAGGCCGAGGTCAGGATTCCGGAGAACAGGATAGCCGGTATACGTAGCCGAGGTCAGGTTTAAGGAGATCAGGATAAACGATAAACAAGCCGAGGTCAGGATACAGGATAACAACGAGGTCAAACACAGGAATCAAGAAGGTAAACGCTATCTGGGTGCTAGCACAAGGCATAGACGACCATCAGAAGGCAAGATGAAACTGGTCTGAGGGGTTTAAATGGAGAACTGCAGAGGAAATCTGAATCTCCCATCAGCCCCTCATGACATCACTTCCGGTGTCTGTGAATCGCGGCCATCTTGTGGATGGCGTAATCTCCCTTCATAAATTCCCGCAGTATGCGAGTTCGCCACTAGAGGGCGCAACAGCAGGACGCCATGTACCAGGAGGTCTGCCTCTCCTGCGCGGCACTTCAGAGGAAGGCAGTGGAGGGAGCCTTGCGGTGGAGGGAGGTCTCCCTCTCCCTCGTGGCGGCTGCTGCGGAGGTGGCCGTGCGGTGGAGGGAGGTCTCCCTCTCCCTCGTGGCGGCTGCTGCGGAGGTGGACGTGCGGTGGAGGGGGGTCTCCCTCTCCTTCGTGGCGGCTGCTGCGGAGGTGGCCGTGCGGTGGAGGGAGGTCTCCCTCTCCCTCGTGGAGGCTGCTGCGGAGGTGGTTGTGTGGTGGAGGGGGGTCTCCCTCTCCCTCGTGGAGGCTGCTGCAGAAATGGCCGTGCGTGGGAGGGGGGGGTCTCCCTCTCCTGCGTGGAGGCTGCTGCGGCAACATGGGAGCTGAGGGCAGGTGAGTAACAGTACCCCCTCTCAAAAGGGCGCCCTCAGGGCGACCACCAGGGCGAGAAGGGCGTCTAGCGTGAAAAGCGCGTATCAATCGCGGAACGGAGAGTCGTGCCGCTGGTATCCAGGAACGCTCCTCAGGACCAAGACCTTTCCATTGCACCAAATACTGTAGGCTGCCTTGCTGCTGCCTGGAATGGAGGATGACCTGAGGAGTGCGCCCCTCCGAAGCCCTTCTGGCAGTCTCAGCCGTGGAACGTGCACTTCGGGTAAACTGGTTACAGACCAGAGGTTTCAATAGCGAGGCGTGCAATACCGCGTAGACAGCCAAACCCTATCGCCAGGCCGATACGAGGGGTTGGGAGAACGTTTCTTGTTGGCCTGACGTTGCTGGAGCTGAGCGGTGCGTTCCAGTGCAGAGTGAACCGAAGCCCAGGTGGCACGGATGGAAGCAAGCCTCTCTTCCAGATCCGGAACAGGAGAAACTGGCAACGTCTCTGGGAGAGACTGTGGATGGAGACCATACAGGCAAAAAAACGGAGAGATCCTGGTAGACTCCTGGAGCGTGTTATTCCGTGCGAATTCTGCGAACGGCAGCAGATTGACCCAATTATCCTGATGGCCATTGATGAAGAGACGCAGGTACTGCTCCAGATGTTGATTCGCTGTCTCCACTAGACCGTTCGTCTGAGGGTGATAAGCCAAGGAGAAGGCCAAGGTGATGCCCAAGGACTTAGTAAATTCGCGCCAGAACCTTGCTACGAATTGGCTGCCTCTGTCCGACACGATTTCAGACGGCACTCCGTGGAGCCGAACAATCTCTCGGATGAAGATATCAGCCAAGGTGGAGGTGTTGGGTAACCTCCGTAGTGGAATGAAGTGCGCCATCTTCGAGAAACGGTCCACCACCACGAGGATCACAGTATGTCCCCTGGACGGAGGCAACTCAACAATAAAGTCCATGGTCACATGAGTCCAGGGAACCGAGGGACAAGGAAGAGGTCGAAGCAGACCAGCAGGACGAGTTCGAGAGGACTTGTTGGCTGCGCACCTAGTACAGGACTGGACGAAAGCTGTAACATCCCTGCCCCAGTGAGGCCACCAAAAGGTCCGAGAAAGTAAGTCCTTGGTGCGCGCCACTCCCGCATGTCCCGAGGTTCTGGCACCATGAAGCGTGCGTAGGATAGGGAGCCGCAAACTGGGAGGAACATACAATCTCCCTGGAGGCAAGGAATCCGGAGCTTGACCTTGAGAGCGGGTGATGCGATCCAGCAGGGGAGCATACCCCCGCAACCGAATGACGGCAACGACCTTGGTAGAGGGGACAATGGGTTCCGGTGCTCTATTCTCCTCGTCTGGTCCTATACATGCGGGACAGCGCGTCCGCTTTAGCACAAAGGGAAAGCGGGAGAGGAAGAGAGCCCACCTGGCCTGACGAGGGTTGAGACACTTGACCGACTCCATATATTGGAGATTCTTATGATCAGTTAGGATCAACGTAGGTACAGAAGCCCCCTCCAGCAGGTGACGCCACTCCTCCAAGGCCAGGTTAACCGCCAACAGTTCCTTGTTCCCGACATCGTAATTCCGTTCAGCTGCGGAAAAGTGCCTGGAGAAGTAGCCACACGGATGCAGTGGTCCGCTGTAGGAAGCCCGTTGGGAGAGTATAGCTCCAACTCCCGACTCAGAAGCATCCATCTCCAGAACAAACGGCAGAAGAGGATTGGGATGCCGTAACACCGGGGCTGTCGTGAACTTCTCTTTGAGAAGAGCAAACGCAGAGATGGCCTCGGAGGACCACTCTGAGACATTGGCCCCTTTCTTGGTTAAGTCTGAGGTGCAACAATCCTTGAGTAATTACTGATGAAGCGTCTGTAGTAGTTGGCGAAACCAAGGAAACGCTGAAGTGCCTTGAGGCCTATAGGCCGTGGCCAGTCCTTAATCGCCAGTACCTTAGATGGGTCCATATCGAACCCCTCAGGAGTGATAACGTATCCCAGGAAAGTCACTTTGCGGGTCTCAAAGACGCACTTGTCCAATTTGGCAAACAGGCCGTGATGTCGCAGACGACTCAATACTTGACGAACCTGTTCGCGATAGGTGGGTAAGTCCACAGAGTAAATGAGGATGTCGTCCAGATAAACGACAAATTGTTGAAGGAAGTCCCGAAGACAGTCGTTGATAAACTCCTGAAACACCACTGGAGCATTACACAGACCGAACGGCATGACTAGGTACTCGTAGTGTCCGGAACGTGTGTTGAATGCTGTTCTCCATTCATGGCCGGCACGGATACGAACCAAGTTATAGGCCCCACGAAGATCCAACTTGATAAAGATCTGGGCCCCACGTAACCTATCGAAGAGTTCAGAGTTGAGGGGAATAGGATACGAATTGCGTCTCGTAATCCTATTCAGGCCCCTATAGTCGATACATGGCCTCAGCTCCCCGTTCTTCTTCTTGACAAAAAAAAAAACAGCGCCCGCCGACGGATGAAACCCCGCTTCAGATTCTCCTCGATGTATGTCTCCATGGCCTTAGTCTCAGGAACAGACAAGTGGTAGACTCGGCCTCTGGGTGGCATGGTACCCGGAAGGAGATCAATGGGACAATCGTAAGGTATGTGCGGGGGCAACTTTTCAGCCTCCTTCTTGTCAAACACATCCGCAAAGTCTCGGTATTGACTGGGAAGGGCTGTCGCGACAAACTCCGGCGTAGTAGACACCATGGCCAGTCTAATGGGTTCGGTGCAGTGTTCCCCACAGGTTCGACTCCAAGAAGTGATCTCTCCTGTCGTCCAATCGATGGTAGGATTGTGAGTCTGCAACCACGGGAAACCCAAAACGACTGGAGTAGAGGGAGAGCAGATAACTAGGAACTGAAGTCTCTCGTTGTGAAGCATGCCTACGGAGAGTGTCACCGGTATAATAGTCTGTGTAACCTGAGCCGGATGAAGCGGTCTGCCGTCAATGACCTCAAGTCTGACAGGCGTGTCTTTAGGCATGGTGAGAATGAGCTGCTGTACACAAAAACAGGCATCGATAAAGTTCTCTGCAGCTCCTGAGTCCAAAAAAGCCTCTGTGCAAACGGATGCCTCAGGCCAGGATACCCGAATTGGCACCGTCATCCGAGTGCCGCTAGAAACAGAGGACAGACCCAGCATACCCAAAGCAGGTCTTCTCTCACGTGCTCTCAAACTGTCCCGTTGCACCTGACGCTCGCGGAGACGAAGGTCGATCTGAGTCACGTATGAAATTACAGAATCCAGATCGGAGGGAAGATCTCGAGCAGTGATCTCGTCCTTCAAAGTCTCTGATAATCCATTCAGAAAAGCTGCAATAAGTGCCTCACCAGTCCAGTTCACCTCCGCCATAAGGGTGCGACATTCAATAGCATAGTCCATCAGAGGACGCTCCCCTTGACGAATGTTAAACAGAGAGGAAGAAGCGGTAGACCTCCTGCCTGGCATGTCGAATACGGAGCGTAGTGCGGAGACAAATTCCGAGTAGGAGCAAACTACTGGAGTACTCCTCTCCCATAAAGGAGATGCCCATGCCAGAGCCTTGTCGGTGAGGAGCGAAATAATGTACCCAACCTTAGCCCGGTCAGAAGCAAAGGCATAAGGGGAAAGTTCAAAATGTATTTCGCACTGATTCAGGAACCCCCGACAGGTAGCAGGATCTCCTCCGTAACGTTGTGGCGGTGGAAGATTCATAGGAACATGTCGGAGAAGGAACCGGTGGGGACGCTACTGCTGGAGAATGCATCTGTAGTCCGGAATCAGTGCGCTGAAGAAGAGTCTGGAGCGCCTGGGCAAACTGATCCAGACGATAATCCATCTCATCCAGACAATTCTCACAGGAACCTTGAAGTCCCACCGAAGCGGGTCTCATGATGGCCTTCTGATTCTGTCACGTACAAGTAGTTTGGAGACACCGTGGTCAGGTAGGACTCCAGGACAGAACGGTTCAGACAAGCCGAGGTCAGGATTCCGGAGAACAGGATAGCCGGTATACGTAGCCGAGGTCAGGATTAAGGAGATCAGGATAAACGATAAACAAGCCGAGGTCAGGATACAGGATAACAACGTAGTCAGGCAAGCCGAGGTCAAACACAGGAATCAAGAAGGTAAATGCTATCTGGGTGCTAGCACAAGGCATAGACGACCATCAGAAGGCAAGGTGAAACTGGTCTGAGGGGTTTAAATGGAGAACCGCAGAGGAAGTCTGAATCTCCCATCAGCCCCTCATGACATCACTTCCGGTGTCTGTGAATCGCGGCCAACTTGTGGATGGCGTAATCTCCCTTCATAAATTCCCGCAGTATGCGAGTTCGCCACTAGAGGGCTCGTGCGCGCAGCAGCAGGACACCATGTACCAGGAGGTCTGCCTCTCCTGTGCAGCACTTCAGAGGAAGGCAGTGGAAGCGGCCTTGCGGTGGAGGGAGGTCTCCCTCTCCCTCGTGGCGGCTGCTGCGGAGGTGGACGTGCGGTGGAGGGGGGTTTCCCTCTCCTTCGTGGCGGCTGCTGCGGAGGTGGCCGTGCGGTGGAGGGAGGTCTCCCTCTCCCTCGTGGAGGCTGCTGCGGAGGTGGCTGTGTGGTGGAGGGGGGTCTCCCTCGTGGAGGCTGCTGCGGAGATGGCCGTGCGTGGGAGGGGGGTCTCCCTCTCCTGTGTGGAGGCTGCTGCGGCAACATGGGAGCCGAGGGCAGGTGAGTAACAGTTGACAATTGCCGGTCCGGGCACGTCGCGGAAAATCAAGGCCTTAACAACCAATGACGTGCCAGGACCGGCACGTCTTTAAACGGGTGCAGAAAGCGATCTATTTTCACTTTCTGCACCGAAACGGTGTTGCTGTAATGCCTCGGCCTCGACCATCTCTGGCCCCTCCCCGGGGCGCCAACATCCGCCATACTTTGTATGACGGCGGACGCCCGTTTTAAAAGCGTTTAGGAGGCGATCAGCCGCAGCTGCCGGTGATCTTCGCCATCTGCAAGATGGCGGCGGCCCGGGAAAAAAAACAATAAAGGTGAAAAAGTTCGCTAGATGGTCTCCAGACCATCTAGAGAACTCTGGCTCCACTTGCAGGTTGAATACAGGTACTGCATTCACCATGCAAGTCAATGGAGCCCAGCTTTCTAATCACAGTGTGATTAGTAAAAATAAATTAAAAAATAAAATAAAATTAATAATAATTAGAAAAAAATAGTTAAAAAAACAGCAAAATGTAAAAATAATTTCCCACTGATGTCACTATCAGGGGAACCTTCAAGTTGTAAATTTTATTTAAAAAAAAAAAAAAAAAAAGGCAAAAATAAAATAAAATATATATATATAAAAAATATATTTTTGTGAGCAAGTCCTAAATTGGCATATTAGCTTAAAACAATTCTCGCATGGAAAGAGTTAAAACACTGGCATATTAAATGCCCATGAGGTGTCTACTTTAAAAAAATGTATGATTTGATGGGGTAAATTGAATTGGCCGGGTTCAACAATGTCCCAAATAACACGGGGGGAAGGATGGCCACACATCTAATTTCCAATTAGAAAAATGCACACGTACCAAATGTGGCCTTTTAGTTCCCCCCCAAAAATGACAAACCCATGCATGTGGGGTATCACTGCGCTCAGGAGATGTTGCTGAACACATATTGGGGTGTCGTGTGACAGCGGCATAAACCAGGAGCTGTAAATGCATACATAAAGTAGGTGTGTGGGGGAAAAATACACACAAAAAAATACTACTACAAACTTTGAAAAAATTCTGGTGGTAAAATGTGTGCATACAAAGAGTTAAAATACCAGCATTTAAAATACCCTGGGGTGTCTAGTTTTCAAAAATATATGGCTTTATTGGGCACACGAGAACCTTTTAATTCATACCTGAAGTAAAATGTGTGTGGAAAAACAAATGCAAAAAAATGACTACCACAAAGTTTGACAAAGACTGGTGGTAGATATGGTGCATGGAAAGAGTTAAAATACTAGCATTTGAAATACCCTGGGGTACTAGTTTTCAAAAATATATGGCTTTATTGGGCACACTGAAATGGCCCGGCTCAAAGATGTACCAAATAGGGCATGAGCAGTGGATCCCCAAATGCCAAAGTTCAACATTGAAAAATGCGCATGCCCCAAATGTGGCCCTTTTGCCCCCAAACAGCCAGGCAAAATCACTCATGTGAGGTATCGCTGTACTCAGGAGATGTTGCTGAACACATATTGGGGTGTTTTGTGATAGTGACATATACGAGAACCTTTTAATTCATACCTGAAGTAAAATGTGTGTGGAAAAACAAATGCAAAAAAAATGACTACCATAAAGTTTGACAAAGGCTGATGGTAGAATTAGTGCTTTGAAAGGGTTAAAATACTAGCATTTGTAATACCCTGGGCTGTATAGTTTTCAAAAATATATGACTTGATGGGGTAAATTGCATTGGCTGGCTTCAAATATACCCGAAATGGCACATGGGGGGAAGAATTACCAGATTCAGAAAAAATGGCTTTGAAATAGCAAAACGCTACCTGTACTTATTGCCCCATAATGTGTAGAAAAAAGCAAAAAATATTAAAAACATAGGGTATTTCTAAACTCAGGACAAATAGTAGAATCTATTTAGCAGGTTTTTTCATTACCTTTTATAGATGAGTAAAAGATTTTTCAACTAAAAGTTAGAAAGTCATTTTTTTCTAAATTTTTCACCATATTTTATACTTTTTTTAATAGTAAATAATATGATACAATCAAAACAATGTCATCTAAAGAAAGCCCTTCTTGTCCTGAAAAAAACAATATCTAATGTGTGTGGGTTCAGTAAACGGGAAAGAAGAAAATTACAGCTAAACACGAGCAGCGCAGAAATGTTAAAAAGGCCATTGTCACGAAGGGTACAAAAAGTAAAATCAGTCTTTGTCACGAAGGGGTTAAATACTGATAAAAACGGGATTGTGGTCATTATTGCCATAGCTTGTACCACATACATGTATAGATATACTAAAATTTAATTAAAATTACAGTCTCCATGTCTATAGTAAGAAGAATTTCATTAAGTAGATGTGATTACCATAAAAATTGTCCAAGATTAACACAGTCATATGTTCATTGACAAAATATTAAAAAAAATATGTTTTGATAACTTGGTTATATAAACTAAAGGTTAATAATAATAATGTTGCCAGAAAGAAGTGGATCCTCAATATTCCCTGTGATTTTGTTTTAATGTTTGTGGTGTTAATAATGGATGTTTCCAATTAAAATGAAACGTATATGGTTTAATTCCGAACTTTTCTCAATATTGTCCACAATTTTTTTTAAAGCTTCGTTTTTTTTTTTTTTACTTTTAGAAGTTTAAACAGAGTTTTAATCCAGTACAAAAGGTTATATATACTGTTTTTGTAAGTAAGATCACTGCATGTTTTAACTGCTATTACTCTATCTTGTGCCGTAATTATCACAGCAGGTGCTGTCAGTTGTACTGCTCTATTTAAACCTGATTTTCCAGTTGTGTGCTTGTCTATAAATAAGTGTCATTTAAGTAGGAAACTCTCAGTATGTCTGTGAAGGTAATAGTGGATACAAATTAGAACTCATGCTCTTAATAACAAGTATGAAATAACTAGAATGCAGATCATAGTGTCAAAGGCAATGGGTCAAAGGTCATCCAGCAAGAGAAGTTTGATCCCCTTGTAGTTAACAGAATGCAAGTTCTTTTTCTTCCATATGTTTGAGATACTGTAGGGAATAGAACGAGCAAAGGTCAGAATGAACATTATATAATTATTCTTTTTTTTCTCAGTTTAAAAATATATTTTTCTTTTCCTCGTCTCATTATAAAGGAAATAATTGATTGCGTGTACACTGGTGCTGTAGAAAATAAAATATTTGCCTTCTTGTTTCAATTTGAAAAACATGACAAACATATTGCATTAAGACAATGTTTCTCTATATTATTTTTTTTTAGTGTAATTATGAAGTGAGGAACTTTTTATAAAACAAAACAGAACAAAACAAAAATATGTTTTGTTATATCAGAAATTATGACAGTTATGTAAACAAAAAATTATGCCTAAATCATGTAAATCTTTTGAGGTTTGGGCAGAGTTATTTGTTTATGCCATAACATGAACTGATTCCATCTAATGCCCAGTCTCTTGACATTGCACTTATTGCTTCATACAGTTTTTTCCAATTAAAGTCTACATTACCTTGTCTGGTATCTGACCATGTAACTTTACGTTAAGTGACCCCACTGAGTGTCTTCCTCCTAGAATGGGACAGTCAAGCAATAAAGGTCCTGTTTGCCAGCCCTGCTTGAATATCTTCTTATCCTTTATCAATGTTGTATCTACGATTGGAGGAAGAACACAATAACAATCCCCTGAGATTAACAAAATCCATTTACTTACTTTATCTACTCATTTTTTTTTTCATTTTTGTATCTTTGTATTTTTGTTTCATTTTTTTTTAACAAGTTTCTAATTGGCATATTGTTAATACTACATATAGTACCAAAAATATATACTGTACCTTCCTTCAGGGTCAAGCTCCCTGTAACTTATTTCAACTTTGAAAATATTATAGCCACTCTCTTTTTATCTACTAAGGAAGCATATATTATATTAGAATACATTTTTCCTACCATCTTAGTTCATCCTCTTTTTTTTCCAATGAGTTTCTTGAACAAAACATAGCCTTTTTTTATTTAATAAAGTTATCTATCCCTCTCTTTTTTGGGGAATTCAACCACTGTACATTATTCATTATATCTGGATCTTGTTTTCTTTAGATCTCTTCCTTTGATTATAGGACATACTGCAAATACGTAGAAAACACATAAAACAGAGATGATACTCATTTGTCCAGAGTTTATTGCTCTTACTCTAGAATTTTGGAAATGCTCTCTTAACAAGAGAGCAGAGAAGATGTTAATATGGGATAATACTTGGCCAGACCGTAACTTGATTATACTAGAACTGAATGAGATGTCAACAAGAAACACGGAGGTTGAATGATAATTTTTCTATGACATGAATAAAATAAAAAAAAAACCAGATGACTGATACATATATATATATATATATATATATATATATATATATATATATATATATATATATATATATATATAATTATTTGTAGCTGGTTAAACCTTCAGAGGAAAGAATAAAAGTGCAAATACATTTTGTTGTTTAAGTAAAATAGCACCTTTAAAACAGTGACATTTGATGTCCATCATTACTAGGCTTTTCTGTAATGCTTACTGATGATCAACAAGGAACAGTAAAAGATGTACCAATTGTCAGGGTTAAAGGTTACTCAATACTAAGGATGACACATTTTATGAGGGAGGAATTAAAATACAAAGAGTATGAGAGGCAGTAATAAATGGTACAATAACAAAGGGTGTTGATAAGCGCAGATAAACAGTGAGTTTGCTTAAAAATGTATTATACCACAGATAAATCCTATGTAAAAGTGCTAAACACGATATAGGACAATCTTTGTGGTAAAGGAAGAGATATATAATTGTGGAGCACACACAAAAACACACACCAAAAATTCAGATCTTGGTAGTAATATCCTGTTCACACAGCTCACAACATTCTTAAATGCAGCTTCAGATCGCAGTAATTCTTCATATATCAAAATATCTCCCAGGCAAATATCAGAGATGGAGAAACAGAATAAAGTGGAAAGTTTCAATACATTAAAGTAAAATCTACTTTTATATATAAGTAAGTGGAGATGTATCCTCACTTTGTATCTACTAAATGTAGTTCAGTGATGGTAGCTAGTGTCCACTTCCAGATAAGCTCCTCCCACTACCTAACATCAACACGTTACAAGGACTCCCCATTGGCTTCATCAAGGTGCATACTTTGCTTTTCTACCTTCTCCTCTTTATGGCATTTTGTAGTGTTTCACTCAGGTGATGAATGAGATTACTAATTCATTAACCCTCTATGTGTTGGGACATTTCTTTTTTATTTTATTATAGTCCACTAAGTGAAACTATACCATGAAGACTTAGGAAATAAGTAAAAAACATTCACGTCTTTACCATCATATAGAAGGAATAACACTCAAACTTGCCAGTTATAAACACCATATATTTATCTTCATTATTATCATATATATCCAATACAAACAGAAAGTTAATAAATAATTCATAAAATGACATTTATTTTTTAGAAATGTGATGAACTTATAACATAATATTAATATTTGTCTGTTTATATATAGAGTATTTTTATCTAGTATTCTGATTACACATTTATCTACATTACAGGCTTTGAATACATTCTGTTAATTACCGAAAACAAAGCTGATGCTCAACTCCCTTATCCTTTATTCTGTTTATGTTAATAAAATATATGTAATAGAAACATGGAATTGTTTAGCCAAACTATGTATAATGTATGCATTAGCCATCTCTCTCCAATTTTGTTACAATAACATATATTAAAATTAACAAATGTATGTTGCTTCTAATTTTATCACTTAGTCTTATAATGTAGTTATGCAGGGGACTGATTCACTATACCAGCATATATATTACCGTATTTGCTCGATTATAAGACGACCCCCCAAAATCTGAATATTAACTTAGGAAAAAAAGAAAAAGCCTGAATATAAGTTTTACCAGTAAATGTTAAATCATGTAAACTATTTTTTTTAAATAAAAGCTATGATTGAGAAAAATATTTTTTTTGTTTTTATTTCCTTGTATTTTCCAACCTTTCCCCCAGTTACGCACATCTGCCCCCAGGCTTGCCACACCAATATGGCACTGTGGCCCATGATATGCCTGTTAACCCTCTATATGCCACTGTGCCCCATGGTATGCCTTTTGACCCCCTATGTGCCGCTCTGCCTCCAGAAATGCCTTATACCCCTATATGCCATTCTGGCATTTAGGGGGTTAAAAGGCATATTATGGGGCAGAGTGGCATATAGGGAGGTATAAGGCATTTCAGGAGGCAGAGTGCTCTATTAAATGCCCCTTTAACGCCACTCTGCCTCCTGAAATGCCTTATACCTCCCTATATGCCACTCTGCCCCATAATATGCCTTTTAACCCCCTAAGTGCCAGAGTGGCATATAGGGGTATAAGGCATTCCAGAAATGCCCTATGCCCCCATTTAACACACACACACACACACGCACACACTTACCGGTGCTTCCAATTTCCTGATGTATTGCCGGGGCAGCGGGTTGACGTCTCCTTCCGCTGCAGCCGGAAGGAGGTGGAGTTGGCAGCGGGGGTTTGTCTGCGTCCGTCGCGGATACCTTCCCCGGCTGTCAGAGATCAGAGTTCCCCGCACCGGTGCGGCACCGGTGCGGGGAACTCTGATCTCTGACAGTCGGGGAAGGTATCCACGACGGACGCAGACAACCCCCGCTGCTAGCCACACCTCCTTCCGGCTGCAGCGGACGTTGTCTACGCGGATGGCGTAGACGTCAACCCGCTGCCCCGGCAATACAGCAGGAAGCACCGGTAAGTGTGTGTGGGGGGGGGAGACAGGAGGATCCAGGTCCCCTGCAGCGGTGCGGGGGATCTGGATCTTAGTCTCATAATCAGACCTCTATTTGAGGTCTGATTAGAAGACGACCCCGATTAGAAGACGAGGGGTATTTTTCAGAGCATTTGCTCTGAAAAAAACCTCGTCTTATAATCGAGTAAATACGGTAATTTACTTTCCAGATATCAAATTATATTTTAATATGCAGATGTTTCCACATTATACTAACAACTGGATTAATAAATTATATTATCCCGCAATTTATGATATGCATTGTTTATTCTAGCAACTTGCTCTATTTCTAATCTATTTTACTATTGTACAATCTGAGAGGCTTAATGTGCCACGTAATTTAATTTGAACAATATGGCTTTGTAAATACTCTCATTATTTTGAATGTTTCTCTAATTATAAGAGCTGTTATCCTATAAACTTACTGAGCTCATTAAAATATACATTTTAATCACTATTTTTATTGAGTTTACAAAGTGCCCTTTTGAAGTGATCACGTCTTTTTTTAGCATAGATTTTAGTGTAATTTTTTACAATTATCCACGCAAAAAGATTACAATGATCATTGTAATCTGTTATAGAATATTAGGAGAATTGTATGTACTACAAAGAATGTGAAATCAAAACATGGTACAGTTACAAACTACAGTCTACGCTGTAACAATTAAATGATATGTAATATATCGGTGATTTATGAACATGTGAATTATTCTATTCAAATAAAATATAGTACCAATTGTTTCTAAATAATAAAGGTTTTCTAAAAGGTTTTCATTATTATAATTATTAATACTATTAATACTATTTCCATTTGTTTTTAGTTACCATATATTATATTATTCCAGGTAAAATGTTGTTTTGCATGTGTTCCCTTTTTTAACATGAAGATTGAGCTATGTGGTATTAGCTGCAAAGAACCAAACATTCTTAATTCTGCGAAGGAGTATTCTTGTTAAATAAATAAAAAACACAGTATAATACAGTATACTACATTATCTGAAACAAATCAGAAGCTATACATTTTCTTATAAGATAGCAGTGAACACTTACTAATATATTTTTAGAAAAACAAATACTCGATTTGCTCGATTATAAGACGACCCCCCAAATCTGAATACAGAAATGCCTTATGCCCCCCATTTAACACTCCCCCCTCCCCAAACTTACCGGTGCTTCTGATTCCACCTTCCCCGGCTGTCAGAGAGAATTCCCCGGTGCGGGGAACTCTGAAACCCGGGGAAGGTCTGCGCGATGGACGCAGACAAACCCCGCTGCTAACCGCACCTCCTTCCGGCTGCAGCGTAAGTTGTCTACGCGAATCGTGTAGACGTCTACACACTGCTCCGGCTACACCCGGGGACTCAGAAGCACCAGTAAATTGGGGGGGGCAGGAGGATCCAGGTCCCCTGCAGTGTTGCGGGGGATCTGGATCTTATTCTCATAGTCAGACCTATTTGAGGTCTGATTATAAGACGACCCTGATTATTAGACGAGGGGTATTTTTCAGAGCATTTGCTCTGAAAAAACTTCGTCTTATAATCGAGCAAATACGGTATATATGAACTAGAATCACACAGAATTACTGCCATAAAGTGCAAAATGTTTCATTATTTTTGTGACTGAATTATATTCCTGGGCTGGAGATTCAAGAGCATAATTTGAGAATGCTAGATGGGCCTTTAAATATATGAGTGCCACGAGGATGGACAGTCTACCCTCCTGGCACCCAGAGGGTGCTTGGATGGACCTCATTTCTCCCTATCTTGGGGACTTTTACTTTTATTGGAACTTTTTCAACCCACATGTCATCAATGGAGAGAGGGGATGAGGCAAGGGATGGAGTCCATGCTTCTCTAAAGGTTATTTTTATAGCACTGTAGCCCCTTCGACCTCAATGAACAAGTGGTGAGCAGAGGGTGTATAGATGCCTCCCAAGGGTTTTCTATTGTAAGGAGAACCAGGGGGTCTACCTGAACATCCCAGCTGCCCTTCTCATAGTGAAAGTCTGCCACAAGATGTGTGGTCATTCTGGTCCTCGGAGTAAAGGTGTACCTCCAGGGAAAAATGGACCTCCCAAAGAACCATACCATCAATAAGACATGACACACCAGTCAGGATGCAAGAGGAACTGGGCATGGTTTATGTAGCGACTTTACCAGCAGGGAGGAAATTAACATACGTAGAAAACAGGAAAACATTACTATACTAAACACATAGCACAATGGCAAAAGAATTACAGAGACTAATTTCCTCGCACAGACTACATCAACTAATATACAACAGAGGTAAAGGGATTAGAGAAGTAACACTTAAACGTGACAGTAGGTAATTCTTAATATATATATTATATATTTATAAATACAAATGGGAATTAGAGGGTGAAAACACATAATATTACAATATAAGCCCTGGAAGCAATGTCATATTGAAGTCTCAATAATTTTGAAAGTCTGGCCATTCCTTTCTTCTAACAACATCACTGACGATGGAGAAGGGGAATTCCTGTAATGTGGCAGGGACTTGCGCATCTGTAGAAAAGAAAAAAAAAAACATAAAAAAATATACATATAAAAACTTTTTAAAAATCCTATCATATCTATCCCTATAACAAACCTATAAAAAAATTATATAATTTGCACTAACTAAGAAAGAGGGACATTACTGCTGAACAGGGACACAAGAAAATTGCTGCTTTCCTGTAGTGTAAAAAACCTTGGTCATTTAAGGGTTAAAACACCTGTGACCTATTACCTTATGTTATTTTAACCCATCATTCCAACCTGAGTTTCAGGTGCATTTTTGTTCAACTTGCATGCATTTGTCACAAACTTGCTAATTTAAAAGTCAAAAACAATTGCATGCCCTCGCAAACAACTTATAACTAATACACAAACTGTTTTGAGAGTGATATTATGCAAAGGCATGGACTTGAAGTTATGTCTGGTCAATCTAGACAAATAACCACTTGAATTCTTAGTAATTAGACCTAAGTGTACCAATAAGGAGATATAAAGAAGTAATATCACTCAGCTGAAAAGCTGTAGCAATAAATATCTGTGAGACTTTGGTGAGACTACTGTACCAGCATCAAGTTAACCCATTCAGTGTCACCACAGAAGAGGTTACAGTCTAAAACTAGAGAGTCAGAGGTTTTGATGTATTTTAAGGTAGTTTTACTTTATTGAGAGCGTGGTAGATAAGTTGAACAGCCTTCTTTCAGAAGTGGTAGAGACTTACACAGTAAGGAAATTTAAACATTTATTGGACATGCATGCAACTGAACCTAAGAAAGAACAGTGACTGATTAAGAGTTACATCTGAAAAATGGGCAGACTAGATGGTTCTTATTTGCCATCAAATTCTATATTACTATGTAACTCATTTATAATGGCATTAAAAAGCTACAACTTTTATGATAAATTATATCCCATTTCGTAAGGAGTTACATATTCCTAATAATTACCATACTATATTCACAGTCATTTTCAAGGCTCATATGCTTTCACTTTTTTCCCCACAGTATTTGATACATATATGTAATTGCTTATGTTATTATTTTCTTTTAAAAACTTACCTATTTGTGTTTAAATATGAGTTAATCTGCAAAGTATATTCACATAACAAAGCTATAAAGAGTTACAAGAAATGTCAGACATACAAATACTTAGTACTAGATAAACCATATTAGCCGTAATGGACTTCACCGTTGTCCTCGTCATCCTTTAGGGACCATGCTTATCTTAGCCCTGCTTTTATTCATTATAACTGGAACATTTCTCCATCCAGCAGTATCACCACACTTAATTTACATTGCTTGCTCACTACATTCTTCTCCCCTTCTCTATCTCCCCCACATTCTCCTGTCCCTCAAACTTGTTTTTTCACTAACTCTTCTTGTGCTTTAAGCATGATCTTTCTTCTTTCCTTCCTTCCTATCTCTATACTGCTATATATTTCAGAAAACCCAATAATTGTATCTATGTATCTTACTGCCCTCCCTTCTGCCTTCCCCATCTTTTCATATAATGAAAAACCTGATAGGACAATATCCCAATCTAGCAATATACCTGAATTTTGTGTAGTTGCTTATTATCACTCTCAGATCACCTCCAGAATATCAACTACACTTGGAAAATGTTGTAGTTGCACAAATGCTGCCCATCTACTTGCTAAATAATATATATGCTTACACAAGCCTCCACCCACTTCTTGTACCTGGTTGGCAGTCAGAATAACAATTACAACAATAATTAATACTGGAATGTTTCACTAAAGTCTACTTCAATAACATTTTCCCTGTTAGCAAATACAACCGACCAACTCTCTACAAAAATATCTACAAAGCTCCAGATTCAATTTGAACCATGAAAAAATCAGTCAATATGCAGCCAATATGCTCATGAACTAATGCTTATCTTTACGAATCCTTAGTTCAACAAGGATCTTCAGCTAGTCATAATCATGAATGACATAAACATGAACTGGAAATGCTCCAGTAAAATGATAAACATTCTACAGACTTGTGGGGGAAATGGGAGAAATGTAGTAACATTTACAATTACCTGTACAATATTCATTAAGGTGCTTTTGTTTGATGTATCCTCAGAATATAATTACTTTAAATTTTCTTAAAATATACTCAGACATGACTGACCAGAATAGGAATGAACATGAATGGACTTGGTGTTACTATTAAATTACTCAAAGATCACATGATTATAAAAGCAAAATCTCATAGCATGTAGCAATTTAAAATTTGACTTCCTGTCGGTGAAAACATTAAAAACGTATATTACTGTCAGTTCTGATTTTGACTTGAAAACCTAGAATAAACATGTAAATAAATACATTCCAGAAATAGCAGTTATTATATTCTCTCACATATGCCAGTAAGATGAATTCAATGCCTGGTGGATTCTGCAAAATTGAACACAGTGTTTATTTCATTTGGAATAAGCAATCCTGAATCTTCTAGAAGACCTTGAATAGTATGACCATTTTGTTTCTTGAATCTGTGACAAATTATTGTCCCAACTATGTTTTGCTAGAAAACTATTTTTTTACACTTTTTTACACTAATGCTTGTTTAAAGTCTCTTTCATAATGTCTACTTCGGGTATCCCAAAATAACGTTGATTCATAAACATAGTCCAATATTTTAACCACAAAATGCCATTGCAGTACATTGTTTTAGTCGAAACCAACCACAGTCCTGTCAGTGTCAATGTAAGTTTTATGACTGCTTAGACCTATAGCATTGTCCAAACCAACCAAATAAAGGATATCAAATTTTGTGGGTTGGTTGTTTGCCACAAATTTATTAATATTAACTTCCCAAGCCAGCCACACATATTGAAAAATAAGCAAAATGAAATAACCTGCCAGCTGCCAAGCCATAGGCACGATGGCAGTTCTTTGAAGTAAATTAAAAAGGAGGTTCCATAAGCACCCTGCAGGACATCCCTCCCTAAGCCTGTTTTAGACAAACAGTTCTATGGGCATAGAATTCCACAAAAAGTTGATGTACATGATCCAATTTTTACCTCTCTACATTCAAAAAACATGATATACTATGGCATATGTGGCGTTGCTGAAATCAGGACCAATACTTAAATATTGTTATGTCCACTGTCTATGTATAATTTGGTTTAGGTGAGTCTGCAACAATTTGTCTTCATTTTTAAAAAAAATATTTGTTATTAAAGACTTTTGTGAGTTCACAATATAGCCTCATATATTTTTCAATTATTGCATTACACTATTGGTCTGTTTTATTTTTTTCTCCCTATGTATATGCGCCCCAATTTTGTGATGAGTTGTCTATCGAAAGATAGCATTATTGCTTTATTACAATGTATTTTATTTTTGTTAATTTCTTACCCGTCGCGCTATTTTGGTTATTTTATGGAAATTATGCTTGAAAAGATAGAAAACTGGCTAAAAGTGTAAAAAAAAGACCTTTAGTCATTAAGGAGTTAAAGTCAAATTAGCCTTTTGGAGAAGCACATAGATGATTGATACAACGTCTCCCCTCTCTCTGTCTCCCTATGACCTATTTTAGAGTAATCAAAAAGCTAAAAAAGACACATTTATTAAAATAAAATAATATTTTACTCACCTCGACCACCTTCTTTTCCTCCCTTATTCACAGTGAGGCAGAGGCACAAGGACAAAGTTGCTCTTTGTGCAATCACATGCAGGAAGTGACTCCTATTGGTTGCTGTAGGTCTGCTTGGGTCCTGTCACTGATTAAGCCTGCAATTAACCGCTACTGGTCACAGTTGAGTGTGTAATGTTATGTCCTTGGCCTTAAATGGTGACTTTGCTGGGATGTAATATTACATTATCCATCCTTAAGGGGTTTATCCCCCAAAAAGAATTGGGAGGGTGATATAGGTGAGTTATGTATTCCCCACAGGTATGCAAGAAGGCTCTGAGTCTCCCATGGGTTTATTTATTATGATTTAAACTCTCTTCGCAATGAGCAAATTATAGGGGTACAAAGGTGAAAGGGATTCCTAACAACCTTGGGGGTTATCTTATTACCTTGAACAAAACAAAAATTACAATTACAATTACAAAAACATTTCATCTCATAGTTTGAGCACTCCCACTGAAGTAAATGAGATTAGCAGCTTCAATGACTCGATGACTTGATTTCGATGAGAACCCAACTCCCATTGACTTCAATTAGAATGCTAAAGAGCATATGCAGGGGACATAATTAAAAATGCCCAGTGGCGTCACAACACCTTACAGGGGGTGACACCACACCAGGCAGGGAACTCTATAAGAGTGTAACCCGCCTGGGATCATCCTACCATAGCGCGGCCGCGGCAGTGCAACCGGAACGGAGGAGGCAGAGCATCACTGGACGGCGGAGGAGGAATTACGGCACCACGCACGTCGAGGGGGTGACACCATGTGTAATTGCACCGTGTGACACCAACCCTAGTGATGCCACTGAAAATGCTGCCTGTTTATGATAAAGAAAGCTGAGAAGAGGACAAAAAAGAGAAAATTCTTATTTTTTAACGCAAATAAGTAAAATATGTGCATGCAGTAAAATAGGGCTGGAGTAGTGCTCTAGAAAAGATGATTATTTTTGAAGAAATGACAAACTTAGTTCCAAGAAAATTGTTCCTATAGATCTTTATACAAAATGACCAATTAAAATACAACTAATTCCATGTTATTACAAAATATTTTTTATAATGTAATAAATGTATTTCCTTACAATTAACACTGGTCCATGTTAAATGCTAAATAGTAAATATAGGCATGATTATACAACACTGAAATTAGTTTCTATAAATATTACAACATATAACATAGCTAAAAAATATACATTAAGGCCAATGAATTATGGCAGGTAACTGTACCTTAAATCTGATTTTTTTTAGGGATTCCTTATTTTTTTAAGGATTACTTTTTTAAAAGATGTTTTTTAAAATAGCTGATGCTATTGGTGTACAGTGAGGAGAGATTGGATGTATGGGATCAAAATTAAATTTCACAGCCCAGCGAGTAAGTTAAAATAGCTCTTACTTTCTATACATAGGATTGATCAGGGAATTCTATTCCCTTTATTGAGAGGAGTGGGGACTAGTAGGATCAAATAATAATGTGGAATGAGGATACAACTTTTATTCATATTAAATACAAGCTTTATATAGAATAAAAATAACTTAAACCAAACTTCAAATCTATTGTAAGAATAGGAACACTAACAAAATAACCACTAAGATTTGATTTTGTTATGTGGACACAATTGACCTTATATCTAATTTATCCTAATGCAGAAAAAACACTTCCCACTGTAATTATCTGAAAGATTTATTGTAAACTAAATTGTGCGCTAAATTTCACATGGGAGATATTGTCAATATTGATCTAGAATAAAGTGAGCAATAGTCATGTAATTATACTTCCACGTCATAAAAACATATTTGTAATAATGTTTTATTGAAATAATTAAATATGTATGTGTTTTGAATTTATGAAAGTGAGTCTAAATAAAAATAAAGACATTTACTATTAGTACAGTGCGAGCATACAGCAGAAACTTTACTCTAAAGTGGCGTCGGTAGTCTTAAAGCTGTAATCATAACCTGTATTTGTGAAGTCTAGATGCAGTAAGTTCCACAAAGCTCTGTGGTCTATTCATTAACTAACGAGGGCAGCAGTGATACCTCACTTCAAAGACCAACTACCTTTCTATAGTCCTTGTGACTTGTGAAGGCAACAGACAAGTAAAGACGTGCAGATCTGCCTTGCATGGCATACATTTGAGCCAAAGATTTTTTACTTCTATGGCTAATTGCACATTAATGTCTTTTCTCTTTTAATGTAGCATATGTTACAAATGTTTTACATGTTTTAGGTTGTTTTGTATACCTTAACTAGAGTACATTTTTATTATTGTTATTGTTTTAGGTTTTTTTCTGCCTACTCATCAAGGAGGAGTCTGGACTCGACTCGACTCCAATTACATGCTAACTCTTGCAAAACAACTTACAGACATAACTATCGTGTTGGGTACAGTTACTGGCCGTTGAACAAAGCTCACGCAATAGCTCTAGCCCCCCTACAAAGTTTAGACCAAGATTGCCTTCTATATATAAAACATGTCTGACAGGAACACAACATTCTGCAGTACTTAGAGTTCCAAAGAAACATAATGAAAACTCCCGATGCCTGGCCAGAAGGAATTTGCTGATAGAAAAAAAAAGTCCCTGTGACAGATTGGAGGACACAGAACTGATGGGCCAACCAGTGTACCTTCTCAATTTTCCTAGAATTGTTGGTTTGTGGTTGTTTGAGAAGGATATTGGGGACTGAGTGGTAATCAGAGACCTCATATTCTTTTCTTTTTTTCATGCTATTACTGGTAATATTAATACATGTGGGTATTTAATCCCTTTTGCCTTTCGACCAGCAGATTTAACACAGACAATATTTTACATTCAAAGCAGATAATTGAACAAATCCTAAATGTATAGATACTCTAAACTTTTCTCAAATAACTTTTATGTTAAAATAAAAAGGTGGCACACTTGACATGGTTTTATATAATACATTCAACATCAAAAAAGAAATATGTGGCTGTGGGGTGTTTTTCTTTTTTTATTTCTACATTATTTAATTGATTGAGGTTGGGGTGGTGGCTGGCTGTGCCATTTTTTCTGATTTAACTACAGATTAGCTGGAAGTCTGCTGATACACTTTTTACATTTTATTTTATAAACAGATGACTGTGGAATTTAATTTATTGATTGTCTTCTAGGTTATGCTAACTGGGCTTGGTCCATTAGAGCGCACAGTAAAGGCAATGCATTTAAATAATGGCCCCTAATCATATTTTGTTAATATAGTGAGATACGCACATATCTATTCTAAATATAGTGTTTAATACATCACAAAGGTCATGTACCTTAACACCTAGTATGTATGGTACATCTAGAGTCATAAACTCTGTTCCTGTTTATCACTGGTGGGAGCTTGCAGATTCATAAAAAAACAACAACTACATCATAACATATTTGCGACATGGGGCAGGGTAAAATATTTTAAGCCTTTTTTTTTAGTTTTGCGTTCTATACTTTAATTTAAACTTGGAGGTCTCCCATACCTTTGCACCCAAATAATCACAAGTTTATTTACTTCCGTATATAATACCATGTCAGAATATTGTAACATAGTCTTTCCAAGCTTCATTGAATAGAGAGAGAGCCTCAAACCATGATGCCAATGTTTTATGATATCAGTATAGGGTGTATGAAACTTAGCTTATGTCTGAAATTGCACTTATAACAACACTTTTGAGGCATGTACTTTAGCAGGCGGAACTTATTTTTGTAAAACCAGCTAGGCCTTATGGTTAAATCCCTTCACTGTTATAAACTTTAGTAGGGCTGCAACTAACGATTATTTCCATAAACGATTAGTTGGCCGATTATGTTTCAGATTAATCGATGAAAAAAAATAATGTAAATTTATGTATTTAAAATAATTTAATAAACAAACAGGATGTTAAAAACAAACAGCAGTTTTTATTTCACAACCTGCCCCCCCCAGTTATGCACATTTGAGCCCAGGCTTGCCACACTGCCTCCCAGATATGCCACATACCTCCAGATATGCCACCCCACCCTCCCCACATATGCCTTATATCCCCTATATGCCTTATACCCCCCAGATATGCCACTATGTCCCCTGATATGCTTTATACCCCAGTATGCCTTATATCCCCAGATATGCAACTCCGTCCTTCCCAAATATGCCTTATATACTCTATATGCCTTATACCTTCCAGATATGCCATAGTGCCCCATTCACAGACTCATTCACAGACTCATATACAGCACACTGACACAATACTTTTATAAATAAATACAGGATTAATCTTCACTGCCCCCAGGATTTAGATTCCTCTTAGTCTGCCCCGCGTTACCTCTATCTGCACCTTAAGTTAACTTTATTAAATTAATTAAATTAACTCCCAGTCCTCAGCATTAAATTAACCCTAAAGACCCCATCAACCATAGCTGCCCCTAAATTAACCCAAAAGACCCGATCAACCATAACTGCCCCTAAATTAACCATAAAGACCCTGTTAACCATAACTGCCCCTAAATTAACCCTAAACACCCCATTAACCATAACTGCCCCTAAATTAACCATAAAGACCCCGTTAACCATAACTGCCCCTAAATTAACCCTAAACACCCCATTAACCATAACTGCCCCTAAATTAACTCTAAAGATCCCATTAACCATAACTGCCCCTAAATTAATCCTATAGACCCCATCAACCATAACTGCCCCTAAATTAACCATAACTGCCCCTAAATTAACCCTAAACATCCAATTAACCATAACTGTCCCAAATTAACCCTAAACAGCTCATTAACCATAACGGCCCCTAAAGTAACCCCCACCTCCCCTAACTTTCAGCAGCCCAAATATTACTTTTATAAGTAAGGAAAGGGGCGGGGCCAATCATCAGTGTGACTGCAGGGAGTGACTGGGAAGAAGAAAGGGGCAGGGCCAATCATCAGAGCATTTGCTCTGAAAAAACCCTCATCTTATAATCGAGAAAATCGAGAAAATCGATTAAACTAATCGATAATGAAATTCGTTGGCAATCGATTATTATCGATTAGTTGTTGCAGCCCTAAACTCTACCACCTCTGCTCATAGGCTGTTAAGACAGTGGTAGTGGATAAATGGAACAAACAATACAACCTTACACCTAGTAAGTGATCAGACTTGTGATGTTGTGTCACAATACTTACCTAAAATGCCAGACTAAAATGATAATGTATTTTTTGCCTTACTAGATTACAATTATGTTAGCTCTCAACATCATATGCAGTGGGCAAGCTGCTTTACCACAATTTGGAGTAACTGTTATGCTTAACTGTTGTGATAATCCAATCTACACACAACATAGTAAGTATCCCATATTGTTTATGTGAGTTGTGATCAGACTTAAAACAATCTATACTGTTATTTATGTTTAAATGACAATTTTCTTTAAGTACATGATATTATTTCTGTTGATATTATTGTATAGAACTGTCCATTGTTTGAACTTTAAAAGTAAAGTAACTTTTAAATACAATCTGTGTATGTGCTTTCTTCATCTCAAGAATGGGTTGGAAATTATTCTTTGTCCAAAGGCATATGGAAACTAGAATCATTTCACTTTTTATTCAATATAAATTGCTCCTGGCAGATGAAGGCTATCAACAGTCGAGCACTGGTTCCACAGCTCCAACAATTAGGAGTTATGCCACCACATGAAAGTCAATACCAGGGATAAGGTGACATTTCAGGTGATGATACAGAGGATGATGAAGCACTGTATTGTTTGTGTAGACATAAAAACAACCCAGATGAACCATATGATCAATGCAATCCCATATGTGTTGGCTATAAAGGATATTGAAGATATTAAAATAATGTCACCATGATTGTGTCCTTTGTGCAAAGAAAAGAAAATATAAAAAATAGAAAGCCAGATTGCAGTATAAAAACAAACAAATATTATTAAAAACTTCCAATGCTACAGAAAAAGATAAGGATCCATCCAAAAATTCTGAAAATGGGAGTATAAAATATACCACAGTGTTTACATTCAAAATCATCTCTCATACATCAATTCCTAGCTGTTTATATACAAAAATCATTTTTTTATACAGTCGTGAGCACATAGGTTTTTTTTTAAATGAACATCCATGGCTGTTTCTATTTAAGAAGTGGCTGTGTAGCTTTCTTTTTTATATAAGTGAATATAACAAATTGTGTGTAATAAAATTCATATACAACAGAGTGAAAACATCTCATTACTGGTGTGTAAAAGGACATTGAAAATGTAATGGATGTACAAATTACAATATCACTACTGCAAAAAAACAAAACCAAAAGAAAAGAGGGAAAGATATTCCTTAAAGGGGATGTCTCCAGCACAATCAATCATTTAAATAAAGAAACCTCCAAAAGGAATACATGTGGGGACAAAATAAATGTTCTGAAAGCACAGCTGAAAGTAACAAGACCAATGCTTTTACATACCCCAAAAGATTTCTAGAGAAAATACACATCAGTCAATATTTAGAAATATAAATGCTGTAAAAGCTATATAACTACATTGAGAGCACTCTAGAGGACAGGTTGGACAAGAATAATGTTTTGACTGTTTATTAGTACAAATGACATCCTATATCACTAAAACATGCCTAATACAATCAATAGATGGGCATGGTGTCATTTGTAGTAAACTTATACAAACACTTAGCCACATATATTTAAAAAAAATTTATTCTGGCAAAGCAGCAATATTTATCTGGATGCAACAGGAACAGTGATAAAGCCAACACACAAGACATTCAACAAAAAAGTATTTTAGTGTGCGTAGTACCTGTTGTAGAAAGGCTATCATCAGATCAGATTGCTGTAACCATACCAAAAAAAAAAATTGTATATGTCGGGATTTTACTAATATTTGCAATACAAAAACCTGCACTCCAAAAGTATTTATTACTGAGGTAGATTTTACCAGGCCACTTATTCATGCATATATATATATATATACATTTAATCAGATGTGTCTCTGTTTGTAAAGGGAAAATTGGTTTACTATTTTACATTTGGGCAGCACAAATTATAAAACTTGTTAATTCACAGGGCAAATGTTGGGAAAAAACAAAAGGCATTTTTATATTTATATTAGAAAATACAGTTCAGCTACAGAAACTTGATAATTTAAAAGAGCTGCTGGATGACATCACTGATTGTGACTCTGACAATTCAAACATAAAAACTAAAGCAAACATTCACTGCAAGATCCAGATATTTGCTGCACCAAATCATTGTTTTGGTTTTTTTTTGCACTTGTTTCTATTATAGAAAACTATGCAGCTACCATTAGTTTGAAGACAGGTATCATGCAAAAATGTTCCAACCAAGACAAGACCAGAGACACAAATTCTGTAGAAAATTAGCTTTGTGTAACAAAAAGGCGATTGTAAGACCTTGACGACAATTGACGTGCCAAGCCCTCCATGGAAATACATCCCCTTAACGACAATTGATGTGGCTGGCATGCCATGGGGTTAAACAAGCGTATAAAGCAATCAACTATTGAAAAAAAATGGCTGTGTAAGTCATCTTGACCATTAGTTTGGTATGAAAGTTACTTTTGGTCGTCTTTAGCAGAATGAAGCCTTTTTAGTTATGATATGTATTACCAATGTTTAACAATGCAAAAAAACAGAATGTTGCAGAATCTTGTAATACCTTTTTTATTGGACTAACAGTATTTAAAATAATAGACGAGCTTTCGGGAGTCCTCCCTTTATCAAGTCAAAAGCATTTCTGACCAAGCAAGTGAAAAACACAGTTTAAAACTGACCAGTACATGTTCTGATACAGGGTTAAAATAGGGGTTAAAACAACACGGTAGAGAATTTGCAGACAAAAAACTAAGAGGGTCGTAAATAGTAAATAGTAGCATATACTGCACAGATAAGGCTAGAGGGGGAGCAGGGGTGAGCGTGTAGGAGAGAGAGAAGAAGAGAAAGAAAAAAAAAAGAAAAAAGCACAGGTTATAGGAAGTTTTGATAGTGTGCTAAGAAGCTCAAATCCACATTAAGTCCTCTGTTTTTACAATCATAAAAATGTATCATTTTGGCTTCAAATGTCTTTCTTTCTTGGGTGTTTTTGAAATTACCTCTCAGTGTTTTGATTTTAAGGTCATGTATGGAGTGACCGGTTTGGGTGAAGTGGTGCCCAACTGGAGTGCAAAGGTTTTCTTCATCATGATGATTGATGGAGTATCTGTGCAGATTCATCCTTTTATTGAGTTGCTGGCAGGTTTCACCGATGTAACACCCTATAGTACATTTGGTGCATTGAATCATGTATACAACATTTTGTGAAGTGCATGAGTATGATCCTTTAATATTGTATGTCTTGTTGTTGTGGGTGGCTGTGTTGCTGGTACAGATGTGTTGGCAAAGTTTGCATCTGGCTTTGTTGCATGGTTTGCTTCCATTATCTGTGTGTGTAGTTTCAGTATGTAGTTTGCTACTCACCAGCTTTTGTTTGAGATTAGCTGGTTGTCTGAAGGCCAAGATGGGGGGTTCAGGGAAAATTTCTTTTAACACCACATCCTCTGCTAGCATTGGCTGCAGATCCTTGATGATTTTTCGGATTTCTTCTAGGGCAGGATTGTATGTGGCTACTAGAGGTATGCGTGAGGATGTTTGTTTGTCTGTGTATTGCAACAGGTGTTCATGTGGTGTTTGTAGAGCAGAGTTAATTTTTGTTAACTCTGCTCTACAAATGTTTAACCCTACATGTTTTTTTTATTTTAGTTATGATGGCTGTTTTAACATTTCTGTGGTGTTTGTGTTTAGCTATAATTTTCTTCCTTTTCAATTACTGTACTTACACAAACTTTACATTGTTTTTTCAAGGGTTTTTTTCAAATACCAATATGTTGATCATATCTGATTTACTATAAAAAAAAATAAAAAATGTGTTGAAAAAATCCACAAGTAAGGAGTTTACAAGTACCAAGTTTGTGATATTTTTTTTCACACACATTATGTAAGAAATGAAGGCTGCCTTTAAAATGTGATATTATATTGAATACATAAATGTATGCTTTTGGGAAAGTTTGAGTGTACGTATCTGCCATCACTTTCTATGTTTTTATATTCAGCAACATCTCCTGAGTACAGTGATACCACCTAGCATAGGTTTGTCAGGTTGCTTGAGAGCTAAAAGGCCACATTTGGGAGGGGGCATTTTTCTAATTTGGAGTTTTGACATCTAGTCATCAAGCACCCATGTACTTTTTGGGACAAAGCTGGCCAATTCAACTTACCTCTATGATATATTTTTGAAAACTAGACACCCCAGGGTATTTCAATGGTGGTATTTTGCCTATGCTGTAGCCTTAGGCTACTGTATCAAAACAACACAGTGGTTTGAACCAATACAGTGGTTTGAACCATCTTCTGAGAGACATTTTGTGTCCAGAGAGCGATCACACGGCACCATAGATTTTTATTTTATTGCTGTAAGCCTCAATCACCAGACATTTCATCACTTCCTAAGCGCTTTACAGCAGCATGATGCCGCCATATTTGATATGTTTTTTTTGTTTCTTTTTAAACTTCTTTATTACACGGAGAAGACAAAGCATATAGCATAATGACAAAGTCATATACAGACAAGATGACAAAATAGGCATATACAGATACAAGTGATGCACAATATAGTATCACAGACAGTGCAAACAATAATCCGAGTGACCAAAAATAAAGTTAAGCAAATGACAATCATGGAATCGACCATAATGCGTAGAAAAAAAAACCAAACATGTTACACACATGTACAAACCCGTCCGTCAATAAGATCAAAACCCTGATATGGGGCGAGTACCTTTCAAGACCTGAAGGCAAAACCACCCAGTAGTATTAAAGGTTTGAAACAACGACAGCCTGGTATCGCCATCCAGTGTCGCAATATACGGGGACCAACGATTAAACAAAAATTTAACTTTGCTCTCTTTATGAAGAACGGCTTCAAGCCAATCCATTTGAAACAAAAAGCGCAACCGCGACAGGACCAAAGGCAGCGTCGGCGGTTGGGGAGCAATCCATTGTGACAATATAGCCCGTTTTGCAACTGCTGAGAGAATGAGCAGGATAAATTTAGCTCTCGCTACAGTGGGAGGAACATGGTCAGGAAGTATACCAAAAATTGCCCATTCTACAGAGATCGCAAAACGAATGCCCAGGGTGTCTGTAATATACAATTGCAAAGCATTCCAAAATGGGGTAATAGAGCTACAGGACCAGAGGCCATGAAGAAGATCGGCCTCAGGCAAGTGGCACTTAAGACACCGGGAATGGTCTGATAAGCCCATTAAAAACCGGAGCTTGGGGGTGACATATGCTTTATGCAAAATCTTAAGGAACATCTCACTGTAGTCCCTAGACACCAAGACTTTAGAATTGCACGTATACGCCTGGAGAACCCGTTTTGGACTCAAATTCGGAAAATCAGCTTTCCAAGAGGTAACACCTGTTCTGTGGGACTCCCAATCGATGACCGGTCTGATCAGAGTATATATTGTGGACATTGTGAGCATTGCGGCGGGGGACAATATCGTTATCTGGTCCAAAGGGTTATTGGAATTAGCCCCAGAAAGGTAAGGAAGTAGAGTGTTAACATAATTACGAAGTTGAAGGTAGTGAATAGGGTGAACCTGAATAGTAGAGTATTTAGATTGGAACTGCAGGTAGGACAGTAATTTCCCCATTCGCGGGTCAAGAAAATCACCCACAGCGCGACCCCCCGCCCGGGCGAGTCGTTTAAAGACACCATCCTCCCTCCCATGCTGAAACTGCGGGTTACGGACCAGGGGCAAAAACCGAGAATAGTGAACCTCCAAACCCAGGCGACGTCTAACACGCTCCCAGGCCTTCAACGTATGAAATAACAATGGATTGGAGACAATGTCCGATGGTAAGTTAGCTTTAGACAGATGCAGGAGAGAGGCCAAAGAAATAGTTGGAGAGAGTTGTTGCTCCAGAGTCACATTAGTGAATCTAGACCTGCCACGCAGCCAATCCGCCACATAACGATAGTTAGACGCCAAATTATAGTCCAGTAGGTTAGGTAAATTCACCCCACCATTATGAGCAGGCTGCTGGAGCTTTACCAACGAAATTCTAGCTTTTTTGTTAAACCACAGGAACTTACGCAGCAACGCATTATGACATTGGATGTCCTTCTTCTTCAAGGAAATGGGCAGCATATGAATCGGATATAATAGTTTGGGGAAAAAGGCCATTTTATATAGGTGGCATCTACCTAAAAAGGAAAGATTAAATTTGGACCAAGATCTAAAAGAGTCTTCCATTTGACGCAACAATGGGGGAAAGTTTAGTTTATAAAGATGTGCCAAATTCGTGGGAATAGTAAGGCCCAGATATTTCAAAGAGGGAAGTTGAGTCCAATTAAAGGGGAACGACCCACCCCATCCACGCTTAGCCTGGGGGAAAATGGGAAGCGCCTCAGTCTTAAGTTTATTTATCAAGAAACCCGAGGCCTTATGAAATCGATCAAATAAGTCAAGTAGGTAAGGCATCGCTGCTTTGGGGTTAGAAAGATACAACAAAAGATCGTCAGCAAAGGCAGCAATCTTTAACTCAACATCACCCACCCTGATTCCCTCAAGCTCGGCGGAACGCTCGATGACACGTATTAGAGGTTCAATTGCCAGATTAAAAAGTAGAGGGGACAGGGGACAACCTTGACGAGTACCTCTGCCAAGGGAGAACCACCGGGAATTCATATTATTCACCGTAACCTGAGCCATCGGCAAATGGTACAATGCTCGAAACATCTGAATGAAAGGTAAACCAAAATGATGGAATTTAAAAAAACTAACAAGGTAGGGCCAGGAAATTCTATCAAATGCCTTATCAGCATCACAACTAATTACGATAGAGGCCCTACTATCCGTAAGCTTGGCAGTAAGGATAGCTGAGATAAGGCCTCTAATATTTTGAGTGGAGTGGCGCCCTTTAACAAAACCAGTTTGGGAGGGGGAGGTGAGTTTCATTAGGATAGGTTGCAATCGAGAGGCCATAATTTTGGTAAATATTTTTAGATCTTGGTTCAACAAGGAAATGGGGCGATAGGAGGAGAGCAAGGTAGGGTCCCTGTGAGGTTTGGGAAGGACTATGATGCGGGAGGCTGTAAATTCTCTCGGGGGAATCCTTCCTTGCAAAAATCCATTATAAACATCAGTAAGATGTGTCGGCAGGCACGTAGAAAGAAGTTTATAGTATTCAGGCCCCAGGCCATCCGGGCCTGGGGATTTGCCGTTAGGAAGGGATTTTATAGACTTAGAGTGACGGATAAGATTGCCCAAAAGCTTGCCGGATCTATTGCCCCAGCGGAAAAAGGTATTACGAGTATAATTATAAGAAAGCTGCGCCTTTTCAGTGACCCAAGCATCGTAGAGGGATTTAATTTCTTTATACGCTTTTAGGGTATCTGGACTTGGGTGAGTTTTATGGGCAGCATATGCCCTGGAAAGATCATCCGTGAGTCGGACAAGTTTGGCTTCGGCTTCTCTCCTGCGCCCCACAACATAAGCAATGATATGTCCCCTCAAAACCGGCTTAGAAGCACCCCAGAATAGATCAGGGTCATCGAGATGTTCATGGTTATCATCGACATAGTCATTCCATTTTGCAATCAGGAATTGTTTAAACGCCTCCGAAGTATATAAATAAGTAGGAAACCTCCAATTACGGAACACCTGATATGGGGAAGCCAGACAGATATCTACCCAGATAGGGGCATGGTCAGAGATTACAATTTGACCAATGTGGGCATCCTTTAGCCTGTGTAAAAATAACTCGGGTATGAACAGGTAGTCCAGCCTAGAAAAGGAGTTATGGGGATGAGAGTAGAATGTATATTGTTTATCCGTCGGGTTAAGAAACCTCCAAGCATCCCGCAAACGGAGGTGATCCAGCATAGGTAAGGAGGTGAGGCCGACAGGGTGAGAGGAAGGGCCAGATACATCTAAGGAAACGTTGGCCACTAAATTAAAGTCACCCCCCAAAATAACGTTAGGGGCCGAAATTTCCAGCAGGAGTGAATAAATTTTGGCCAGAAAAGCGGGCTGATCAGAATTGGGAGCATATATATTGACAAAGGTGAAAGACTCCGTAAACAATTTAACCCTTAGAATAATATATCTTCCCTCCGGGTCACTACTCTCAGACTCTACAACAAAGGGCAACCGTTTGGAGAGGAGGATAGTGGCACCTCTAGATTTTTTTGTATACATGGCGGAGTAACAAGCTCGAAGCCATGGAGCTTTTAGCGCATTTTTGACAGGGTCACACCAATGGGTTTCTTGGAGATAAATAACATCCGGACGCATACGTTTAAGATGGGTAAGAACTTTTTTACGCTTAACAGGTGTATTTAAACCTTCCACATTCCATGATACAATACGCAATGAGGATGGCGCATCACATCTAACATCTGACGGTAGCACAACAACAGTGACAACGGAGCCAGGAGTTCATCCAATGCCCCGCTGAGGAAAAGATAAAGCAAAGAGTGAGTCGGAACATGTTGGCTTAGGGAGGTCCCAGCCAGCCCCCCCAAACGCCCAACAGACCATGTAGAGAACAAAACTGTACATCACTAGCTGTAAAGTGCTAAGCTTCTCCCATTTTTTGTTTTTTTGCATAAACCAAAACGTGGCACAATGAGTCGTGTGCAGAATAACCAAAAAAAATAAGCATAACTAAGAACCATCAAAACAGTGTACAATGACAAGTAAAGGTGAGCCGGAAGATACCTAACCAGACACCAACGGTTTTCAAAGATCTCGAGCCCTAGGAGAGACAGGCGGTGAGGAACGAGGCAGAGAAGCAGGGCGAGAGCGAGAAGAGGGAGGGGGGGAGGCCCCAGGCACTGCCGAACTTCCAGTCGGAGAGGGAGGAGATCTGAATCCAGCGTGAAGAAATTCCTTGGCCGCTTGAGGGGTGTCAAAAAAGTAGGCATGTCCCTCATGGGTAATCCTGAGCTTAGCAGGATAGAGAAGAGCGAATTTCACACGCTTGTTGTAAAGTTCCGTACAGATTTCGGAGAACTGGCGTCGCTTGGCTGTGACCGCCGCAGAAAAATCCTGGAAAAGTAACAGCTTAGTTTTGTGATAATAGAGTGATGTAACCTTTCTATAAGCGTCCAGGATCTTGACCTTGTCAGAATAGTTCAGGACCCGAAAGATCACCGCCCTAGGGCGAGATGTAGTAGAAACTGGTAATTGACCAATACGATGTACTCTTTCAATGATCAGTTCACCTTGAGGAAACACCAGGTCCAAGGACTTGGGAAGCCAGGTTGTTACAAGGTCATGCAGCGCTGTGCCCTTAACTTCCTCAGGCAGACCAACCAGACGCAGGTTATTGCGCCTACTACGATTCTCAAGATCATCTATACGTTCCTGTAACGATGTAATTAAATGATCCTGTGAGCGGAGAGACGCAGCCATGGAGACGTTCCCATCTTCTACGTCAGAGACCCTGGATTCCAAAGTAGTAATTCTCTGTCCTTGAGAGACCAACTCAGCGAGAACGGCATTAATGGAATCAGACAACTTTTCAAGCTTGACATCCAAGAGTGGAGATATGACACCAATAAGGTCTTGAGCCGTCAGTGGATCTTTGGAGGAGGCGTCGGACAAGGAGTGACCCTCCGCTACAACAGAGCCCGGCCCAGGAGGTAGAGCCGGTTTGAAGGACGCTGTGGATTTATCTCTTGTCTTGCTTTGTCGAGTGGATGTTTTAGGTGGTGGATCCATATATTTCTCCATGCGTAGACCAGAGGCCGTAAGGAACTCACCCCCAAGAGTAGGAAAGAGCGAGACAGCACAAGGAGATACGACACAAAACTAAAATCTGATCACAAAAATGTTGATAAGGTTAAGCAATCAAACATACATATATGCATGGATATAGCACAAAAGCAATAAGTGTATCACAACAATGGGTAAGATACCCAGGCGCAGTCACTCCAAGGTATGAACCCGCGCGGTCAGAACGTGACGCAGTCCTGCTTGACACGATGCACACCCCTTCCAAATTGGGCCCAAACCACCCAACCTAACTAGAGCCCACCCGTAACCCTAACCTAACTAATGATGAACAACAAAAAAAAAGGGGGCCAACAGAGTCCCGCGATGAGTAGGCAGACAATTCAGCCGAATATCCAGCGACCCGAGGAATAGTGAAATGGAAATAATAATATGTCCCCAATATGTCCCCAACACCCCTTCCTAACCCTCCCGTACCCTAGCTAACTAATGGCAAATAAAAAGAAATAAAAAAAAAAAAAAAAAAAAAAAGGGGGGAAAAATAAAACAGTCAAAATAAAAATAGACCAGCCCTGCAGGTACACTGCTGGGGCCTAACTGACCAGGTACCGAGGTCAGCCGCAAGATGCAGCACCGTGAGGTGCAATTTAACGTAGGGCCGTCGAGCCGCAGCAGAAGGAGTAACACAGACTCCGGCACAGCGTGGTCGTCAGCTTTAGAGTAGCCGGGCAGCAGTGGCCCTCACCCAGCGCACGCGAGGAAGGGAAACAGCCCCAACCCCGTCGCCCGCCACGGAGGACCACGGCAAAGACAGAGCTCACCACCGGAGCGGCAGAAGGCAAAGGGAAGGACGGCACCGGTGCAGCGGCCGGATCCGGTAAGGCAGAGCAGAGGAAGTACCCCTCTCCAGGCCTAGCATGTGCGGTCGTCATACGGCTCCCGGGGAGTGAAGAAAGAGGGCAGCGTGGCCAATAAACCCGCGATCCAACGCCGAGTAGGTACACCTCAGCAGCGATGGTAAGTTGGTGCAAAATTTACGGGCCAAACGCGTGGATGGATGCCGATTGTGTTAGCCCTCACGGAGCTCGTCTAAAAAGCGGCCATCTCAGGGGCCCGCCTCCCGGAAGTCCTCTTGATATGTTTTTTGATGTTGCTGAATGCCTTGATATCAAGGCATTGCATTAACACTGGCTGAACAAACCCCACATTGACTCCAGCAATAAAAATCCCAACTAACATTCAGCGCTAGAGATGGACTCCTTCACTGGCATACATAAGTGCAAGCAGCCAGGGGGGAGCCTAGGGCTAGTGACACCAGGGTCCAGTATTTCCTTTGAGCCCTTCACCTCCCAGTTACTAAGACACAAGCTCAAACCAACACACAATCTTGCTTTAACACTCACACACTCTAACACAATATACTAACTCATTAATACTCCATATGCTGACACACTTACATGCTAATACTTAATATATACAGTCGTGCCGAAACCAAATACTCACACACACTAACACCATGCACTTACACATGTACCCTCAAACAACATTGACATACATACTCTAGCACATACACTTACATAAACTCATAAAGGAGAAGGGAGAAGATAAAAGACAGAAGATAGAATAACATGTGGAAGTGGTCAGCAGAGAAGGTAGGGAAACACTGAGAAAAGTTTTGAAGGGGAAGGGGTCCATACCTTTGCAATAGGTGAATGTTGCTAGTCAGCCCCTGTATTAAGTGTGTTTTTTGTATTTTATTTTCCATTTATTATTTAATACATGTTCATATTGTTTTACTATTATTATTGTGTAGTCATTAATTATGTTTCTACCTGGGAATCCTGTCCACGCCCTGGATGCCCAGTCAGGTGGAGGAACTGCCAATGCTATGTACCCCAACTCCCGTATAGCGGAGGCTCATGAGCACCATGAAAACAGGAAGATGTAACTGAGGAAGAGGGCCAGGGAGGTTTCAGCCACCGGGGCAAAAGTCTGTTACACATAATTAATAATCTTTATATCGTAAAAACAACATGTTATGTGTTAATAAATGTATGACGTTCAAGCTAATTTGTAAGTATATGTTTAATAAAATAAGTTCTATGTAGTTTTCCTCTGATTACTTTAGTGTGGTAAATATTTAATTAAATTATTAGCATACTGACTAGAACACAAAACAAATATATGTGGTTGAATCAGGAATGGACTGGAAATTAATATCAACCATGACACTTGAAGGCCAGTGGCCATTATGTGACATACATGCATCCACTTGCTGTACATGCATGACCACACCGAAGAGCTCGGTCTGTGGCATGAGATCACAGGATAGCGAGTGGCCCCCTTAGGCACTGGCCCAATGGGCATTTGCCCAGTTTGCCAGGTGGTCAGTCCAGACCTGAGCTGAATCATTTACCTTAAAATGGCAATATCCATGTTAAAAGGTAATGCCAACAGTAAGTTTCTTGCATAAGTAGATAATTTAAAAATTAAGCATAATAACAATAATGCAAATAGTACATTAATAAGAGCATCAATTTAATTTATTTTACAAAGCCAAAAGCTGCCATTGTTGTTAGAATATAACTGCTTGCTGGAAATAAAACATCAGCATCCTCGCTCCTTAGTCTCATTTGGTGTCTCATAGAAGCTGCTTAAACTTTAGAATCAACCAGAACTCTATATTTAATAACTGCATCCATATGTAATAATACATATGTATTTGTGTATGTATATATGGAAATGTGTTTTATGTAGAGCATCGAATCTTTAGTATCCAATCCATACTGTAGGTGGGGCAATGTAATTTAACACCACAATTCTCAGTTCCTTATCCAAAATGCTTAAAACACAATTTTTGAAACCTATAGAGTTTAACCTTTAAAATCATCAATTTGTATTTTAAATAATTAAAACAAATGGAAAAAGTGAGCACTCTTGTTAAAGGTAAAAAGAGGTGTTTGTAAAAATGTGGGATTTATGAAGGGGCATGGAGCTGTATCATGATTGGAACAATGGAGCTTATGATGCAAAGCACAGGTGGTTTAATATGGCATCCTGAAACCAAAAATGATAACCATCTTTCAACAAAGATTTTCAATGTCAGTAGAATTCTGGGTACGTATGGAAAACATCTTTGAATATGAACACTATCTTTTTAACACTATTTCAATGGAGAAATGCCTGAGGAACCAGAATTTCATGGAAATATTATTTGTGTTTAGATGTTTTCTAACCAATTTTCAAATTGAATGCTTTGGTATAATATAAACTCATCTTACATTACGTGTGGTTACATTTAGAGTACTGTATATATGTTATATTAAGGTATAATTTTATCAAATAAGAGAAATAAATCACAGTTCAAATCAAGACATTAGTGACAAGTATAATCTCATCCTAGGATATCAGCTTGATGTAGTGTGACGCAGAACTGACATATGACTATCCTGAAATGCAATGTGCTTTCCTTGTTTTAAATCAATGGAATCACTGATTCATGAAGCAACAAATATTGATAAATGACAGACATGTATGTCATATTGTACTCAAATATCTTTTTTAATGATTTCTCATCAATGTTATCTACGGTTACGCAATTTGGAAGAAAGAAAAAAAAATAGCATATGGCTACAATCCAAGCAAAAGAAAAAAAATATCCTTTACAAATTACAGCCACTGTGTTTAATTGTGTGATTATGCACTACATACAGCAAAGTACTGGACAACAAGTGAACACACAGTAGAAGAAAACAGATAACTCATATCCCTTCATGAGACATTATAATAATAATAATAATAATAATTAAAAAAAAACATCATACAAAAAGGCATGGTAAAACCTGACTAAACTGGTTGCAACAGTGTACATTTCAGACCATCCAGGTTTTAGTCTATTCTCAACTACACCTGACCAAACTAAATGTAGACACTGTACAAGAACACATTAAACTCACTGCACATGTGTAGTCAAGCAAAAGTAAACTTTACCAAGGACGCATAAACTTTTCAATACCTTCCGATGTTATGACCCATGGAATATATCAGTGCAGTCTTCCCTCTTTCTGACTCCCCAGTAATCATCTCCAGAGTCCCTTTGTCCCCTCATTCAATATGCCACACCTTTCTTTTACTTGTAGTTCAGGTATAGATCAAATAAACAACACATGGAAACCATACTGCAGGTATTGATCAACTGAATAAGACATACAAACCCTGTAGTTGCAGGTATACAAAAATAAGTTATGGAAACATAGCATATCAGATATGGATCAACAGAATAACTGTCACGAACCGGGGGAGCAGGTCTGATAGGAGCCCAGGTGCAGGGGATACGAGGGGCTCTGTCTGTACCCCACGATGCATGCTGGCCTGGGGTTGTTACAGACAGGCGCAGGAAATAAACTACAGACAGAAGATCAGGATTAAGAGTTGTATTGTATATGATGGTACAACAATATAAACAAGGAAAGTCACTTGGCATGAAGCCCTCTGGTTGGGGCACACACGGCAGGAAGCCCTCTAGTTGGGGCACACACGGCAGGAAGCCCTCGGGTTGGGGCACACACGGCAGGAAGCCCTCGGGTTGGGGCACACACGGCAGGAAGCCCTCGGGTTGGGGCACACACGGCTAGAAGCCCTCTGGTTGGGGCTCACACGGCTAAAAGCCCTCTGTGCCTTCTCACTATCTACACCCCCCTTTTCTTCTCCCCTACTCACTATCTACCCCTCTCCCTCCCTTCTCTCACCCTTCTCACTTTCTACCCCCTCTCCCTCCTTCCCTTCTCCCTCTCCACCACCACCACCAGCCTGTTTCCGGGGTTTTCCGTTCTGCTGCTAAATGTGTGGTCATTGTTACAGGCCCTGGTAGCCACAGCAGAGTAATTACACTCCCCACCTGCCAGAGGCAATCACTGCTGCTCCCAGAACCCCTTTACACATGTCTCTGTGTGTATATGTACGTATCCTTGTTAGAAGTGCATATATTTTATAAATACTGTATATTGTGCCAGAGTCAGTCTATGTCCATGTGTAGTAGGGTGTGGAGTTAATGTGTATGAGTGTAGGGTGTTCTATGTGTTTGTGTTACTGTGCGAGTGTATATTAGCATATAGTGTTGTACATTGTGTGTATTAGTGTATGGTGCGTGTCTATTAGTATCTGATGTTTGAGTATGTCAGTGTATGTTAGTAACAATTTTACAAAAATCAGGCTCCTACATTTTCTAGATCCAAACCAAATTGTTTAGTATGCATGACTGTATGATCCCAATATATATTATGTCAAACAAATGCCAGCAAGAAGAAGCCATCTACGGATAGGACTTCTAATATTATCCAAAGCTGAACGACCAAGTAAACAGAACATGTTCAAACTTCAGGTGTGCAGGAATGTTTTATTTTTGGAGAGCAGTAACCTAGTTGACTCATGAACAGAGATATTAACCAGTTTCAAAGATTCCTGCAAGCCCTTAGTTCTTACTCTTGAGCATTCTTAGTTATGCCTTAAGTGATCTTGGCTGGGCGCCCACTTCTAGAGAGAGTAGCAACAGTACTAAACCATTTTCATTTATAAACAATTTGTCTAACTATGGACTGATTAATATGTACCCCTTCCAGATTTATGTGAATCAACTATTTTTTTATCTTATTTTTTATTGCAAGGCAAGGTTTCCATCAGCAGATGCTTCTTGTGAATAGCAAACTCAAAATGTTTGCCAAAGCAGCTCTTAAATACACCTCCAAACCTATTTCATTGATTAGACTCCAAGTTCCTGACTCCAATTAGCTTTTTCTGAAGTCATTAGCCCACAGGTTCACATGCTTTTTCCAACCCACACTGTGAATGTTTGAATGATGTATTCAATATGGATAGGAACAAAGTAATTTTTTAATAGTTAAAATAGATTGTGTTTGTTAATTAATGAAAGTTAAATGAAGATTAAACCATATTTTAAGATAAATTAATACATAAATGCTGTTAACTTCAAAGGATTAACTTTTTTCTTGACACTATATAACCTAAAATGGGAAGAAATCTAGTCTTGTTTTTTTTTAACTCCTTCATACCTCTTTAGACATATAGGTACAGCCATAAAGAGGAGGAGCCTAAATGAAGTATCTGTATGTCCTAATTTTTGTTCTGACAGGTCTGGACTCTCAATAGAAGCCAGCATTGCGCTTGTACACCATAATAATATGAATGCACGATCACACAATCAAGTATTTCCTTCTGGTAGCAGTCACTGAGGGAGCTACAGGCCACAAGAAACACATGAGGTAAGTGGAGAATGCAGTCAGAAAGAGAATACAAAATGTAAAAGACAGACAGAAGATGAAAAATATAAAAGAAAAAAGCAAAGAAGATAAAAAGAAATTCCGAAAGAAGGAGATAAAAATTGAATAGAAGGAAAAAAGACTGCAAGAAGCAGAGAGCAAAAGCTTTATAACAAACTACACACATGCATAAATTTAGCATTAGCCCACCATTTAAATTAAGTTAAATTACTTTAATGTATTTGATAGCTGTGTGGTTAGATTTTCATGTTGTCTGTTTTAATAAAATGTACTGATGATATATATGAGTGTGTGTGTAAAATTGAATGCTTTTTTTTACATAATATGCAATATTTGCTTATGTTGTAGAGCTCCTGTGTGTCCAACAAATTAGAAATTATTCTAATTAATAAAGCAACTAACTCTGGAAACACAAATACAAAAATCTCAAAGAAAAATATTGAAATTATACAAAAAGTTCATCAATGTCCCTTAAACCTATTTTATAAAACTTTCCAACTCACTCTGCATTACAGCACGGAGTCATATCACTACCACAAACTGATCCCTGTGTCGGTTTTGTATTATGTACTATTGATTAATGTATTAATTTACTTCTTGCTAGGGTTTGTGCTTGTACCTGTCTTATTTGTCATTTCATTTTGCTGCGGCCAGCTTTCCCTCCACTTTATCGTTCAAAGTTGCTGTATTTGATGGCTAAACATGTAATCCTGTCCGCTTTCAATCTATCCTGTAATGGAAAACTTATCACTGTACATCAACATACAATTCCAGAAGAGTTCTTTCTCACTATCTTTCCTCTGTCAATAACTTCATATTACTTGTTATGTCACAATTCAAATAACTAAAATATGAAATTCAGTATATGTAAGAATTAGAAAATGTGCGAACATTATATATATAATGATATATAATTAATACACTAAGGTATTTGGCATTAGATTAAGGCTTACAAATAATTATTTTTAAAACATACGTTTAACAAAGTTTAACAAAGACAATTTACAATTGACAATAACATTGACACACTTAAAAATATCATTAGACACAATTGTAGATCTGATAAGGTAATTGATTCACCCTTTAAGGGGTAGAGAGATAATTGAAATCACACAACACTATAATGAAACATTTAATAACCCCCTTTCTTCTCTTTCCCATTTTGTCAACCCTCTTTCTCCTCCATTCCTTGTATGCTTTTTTATTACTATAGTTAAAGCACCAGAATCCTAGTCTTAGGAGTCATAAAAAAATATGAA
Organism: Spea hammondii; assembly: GCA_029215755.1. Lineage (NCBI taxonomy): Eukaryota > Metazoa > Chordata > Amphibia > Anura > Pelobatidae > Spea > Spea hammondii. The sequence goes on along the minus strand of JARDYJ010000001.1, from coordinate 45,069,524 downwards.
GGTTATCTAACATAATGCTGTAGTTCAGTTTTTGATATTGTAGTTTTATTTTAGCCTGTGGGTATGTCTAGTGTATATATTGATTTGTCAAGAAGCATAGACTATCCAGTATACAGAGAAACTTACAAATATTGTACATTACTACCCATTATGTCTTTGTTATATTATTGCTTGCAGGCACATATTCACTACTTTTCTACCTAGGAACTTCCAAAAGCAAACCCTGAAACTGAGATCCTTGAAATATCAATTCACTGTATGCTAGATTACATTGATTTCACATAGTGGCTTAATCATGGACCCTTAGTATCAGATGAACATTTACCAAACCATCACTCAGTTTTATTATTGATCAGAAACATCCTTTATGGTCAGAAGTATAAACCTTGGTAGGAACAATTTATTTTATATTACTCTAAAACTGTAGTAAAAACTACAACCATACCTTGGTCCTTAAGTATTATTGTTTCACTTCTGTAAAGTGGGTACGTTTGTGCACGATAGCAACCAGGTTAATTTAGTTACTCTTCTGCTCTCCCGACAACCAAAGGGTACATTATATGGACCTTTTCATAATCATCATCATCAGGTGAAGTAGAGCTTGTATATTAATTAATTTAAGCTTGCTAAACCTCACCATAGCACACATCAGGGGATGAATGAAGATATTATTTTCTTTACTTGAACCCCCATCCCACCAGGCATGAGTACGGGTGGGCTCAGCGCCTGTACAGTGACGAGAAATAGTGAGTGAACCCTTTGGAGTTACCAGCATTTATGTATAAATGTGTCTGAAAATATGATATGATTTCATCTAAATTACAAAAAGATCAGAATCTTTTTTAACTAACAACACACACATGATTATATTGTTCTTCTCCATATTGAATAAATCATTCAAACATTGGAAATATCATCAAAATATGGAAAAAGTAGGTAAACCTCTAGGCTAATCACTTCAACAAAAGCTAATATGTGTCAGGATTAAGTAAACCTGGAGTCCGATCGATGAAATGGGATTTGAGTAGTGGTGTATTTAGGCTATGTGCTGCCCTAGGCCTGACTAAAATTACACGTCCCCTAATCTTAATTTGCCCTCCCTGACCAGGCCTCTCATTTTCCACTGTAAACGCCACCTTTTCCTCTTTTAGTGCTTCCTCACCTTTTATGCTCCACCTCTGCCTATCTGTAAGCATGGATACCAAGTACCTACTTTTATATTTAGTTGTTTTGTGCACCATTTTAAATGTTTTTTTTTTATTATTTTAAGAGAGATGTTTAATTAAAATAACAAAAAATAGTGGTAAAACCTTTTTAGATATATAAGTGAGAGAAGAAAACATAAACCAGGAACAATTAAATTAAAGATAATAGGAAGAAGTTCTACTTGAACTCTCCAAAGTAAAAACAGATAAATCAATGGGACCTGATGGGATACACCCAAATTTTTAAAAGAGCTTTGACCTGTCTTGGTAAAATCAGTCACCAGTGACAGGAGTAGTTCCAAAAGACTTGAAGTTGGTAACTGTACTACCACTGCACAAAAAGGTAGTAGGGGAGACTCAGCCAACTACAGAATAGTAAGCCTTACATCAGTAGTTGGCAAATTACAAGGATAGGATTGTTAAATATCTGGAAGTAAATTCTATGTTTCTATAACGAAGAGTGTAAATTCAACCATTTTCACCAAGATCAGTCATCCATGTTAACTATACCATAAAGATCATAGATGCTCAAATTGGTTGAATTAGCAATTGAATTTAATTAGAATTGTGCCCAAACATCGAAACAGTGACACAAAAAACAGAAGGACACACCCACAGGAGGTAGGGCAGTGTTCCACATTGCAGCTACACTCGGGCTGCCGTTAGTGAGGGGTGGCTTCACACAGCCTTCAAACAAACACACCATAGCAACACTACAATAAATTAACCAGGCTGATCTTTTTTTAGGCGAGGAATATCTGCCCTATAAATAACCAGTCCTCAGTCCTCAGTGGTCCTCAATCACAAATATGATTAAAATGTGGTTCAACATAAGTAAATTTAATAGCAACAAAGGATGGTAAAAAAAAGCAAAACCTAATGCCCCCCTGATGTTCAGCCAGTTAAATGCCCCCCATGATACTGGCTGAGGATTATGGGAAGTATAGTACACAGCAGCAGGAAAATTGTAAAGGCTAATATGAGTACCCTATCAGGATCATACCTTAAAGTGGGCTGATTGGGGACAGAGCTGACACTGAAGAGCTGAATGGGGACAGCAATGACACTGCGGCTGAAGGGGGACAGAGGTGACACTGGGGAGCTGAATGGGGACAGCAATGACATAGGGGGCTGATTGGGAACAGAAGTGACACTGAGGACACACATACACACACACATACCTATTTTTTTGTTTTTAACGAATACAAAAAAAATATTATATAGCTTGCACAAAAATAAATTGGTTTACTAACCTTCTACTTCGACTTTTGGGGGGTTTTGTCTGGACCTCCATCCCCTGGTAGCAACAGACTGTTTTCTATGTATACAGGATATCAGTGACACGACATCCGGTGCTCCAGCAGACTGAGTGCGAGGGGGCGGAGCTTTCACCCCTCACGCTGCTCCTATGCGGCCATCAGATTGCTGGAAAACTGATCTAAACGGCCGCTGGGTGCTGATGCTGCCGGCCGGAGCTACTTTAATACTTTTTTAAAAAAAAATTAATATGGCAAGCCTGAGGCTATTAATGAAAAAAAAAGTATTAAAGTAGCTCCGGCCGGCGGCATCAGCACGCATTGGCCGTTTAGATCAGTTATCCAGCAGTCTGATGGCCGCATAGTGATGGGAGCAGCGTGAGGGGTGAAAGCTCTGCCCCCTCGCACGGACCTTTCACCCCTCACGCTGCTCCCATCACTATGCGGCCATCAGACTGCTGGAAAACTGATCTAAACGGCCGCTGGGTGCTGATGCCACGGCCGGAGCTAATTTAATCCTTTTTTTATTTATTTAATATGCCGGATCGGCTTGCCATATTAAAAATAAATAAATAAAGTATTAAAGTAGCGCCGGACGGCAGCATCAGTACCCAGTGGCCGTTCGATTTCGATTCGATTCGATTTCCAACAATCTGATGGCCGCATAGCGAGGGGGCGGAGCTTTCACCCCTCACGCTGCTCCCATCACTTGGCGGCCATCGCATACGGCTGCTGGGTGCTGATGCCGCCGGCTGGCGCTGCTTTCATACTATTTTTTTTTCATTTAATAACCAATCCGGCTTGCCATATTAAATAAAAAAGTATTAAAGTAGCGCCGGCCGGCGGCATCAGCACCCAGCGGCCGTTTAGATTAGATTTCGGGCGGCCTGGGGGGCAATTGCCCCTGCCAGTCCTCCTCTCACTCCTTGCTTAGTTATTTGTAAGCTGACCTTCAATGTATCCTGTTGTGCCTGAAGTTCCTATTCTCCTGTGATTATTGTCCTTGTGTTTGACCTCTATTCTGTAACCTCAACCAAGAACCTATGGCACCAGCCTTCACCTCTACTTCCATTTTGACTAAGCTTTTGCCTAAACCTCTTGTACTACCCTTTTGGATTTATTGCCCTTGTGCACCCATTCACTGTCACTTAAGTTGTCTCCAACTGAACAGGAAGGCTGTATCTCCTGTTCCTGGACTACAACTCCTATGTCATCTCGTCATAACACTCTGACATATTTTATGTCCAATCAGCGTGTCTCTGTCATATTTGTCCCCACACAGCTTATTTGTGCCCAGACAACTTAACAATGGTCTTTTTCCTCAGTATGGGAATATCTCAATATGGGATGTCCTGTTTAATTAATTATTTAGGTAATATACTTTTTGGTAGTTAACCCTGTTCGTTATCTGCATCATTGCTGGCTGTTCTGCTTAATGAATGAATTAATTAATTAAAATATGTTAAGCATTCACTCTTGTTTGTAACATGCATCATTTTGGCTGCCCTGCTTAATTAATTAATTAATTATTTAGGTAATCCACTTTTTCACATTTACCCCTGTGTCTATAATTTAATGGGTGGTAATTAATTAATCAATTAGTAGATATATCAGAACTCTCTCTGGATCCACAAGTCATTTTCCATCTGTGTGCCAGTTTACTAAGTGCAAATAATTAGGAGTTTACCAAGGGTGTTCCCAAAGGAGGGCAATAAGGAGTATGACAAGGTAGAACAAAGAGGAACTTGGAAGCTCCCTTCAATCAGTACTCTAACTTTGTTCTCTGGAAAGCACGTTCTGTGTGTAACAAAGTATACACCTAACTGAAAGCTGGCTAACATCTTGTAACATTACCTCTCTTGTTCGTCTCTCCTATAGTGGCCTCCACGTCAGTCACACTCCAAGACTCAATGACAAAAAGGGTGGTGGTGTACGCTTCCTACTCAATACACATAAATACTATATGAGTATCTATTCATCCTACTCCTCAATGAGGGACTACCCCTCCACCAAAACTGTAATAAATAGAGATAGGAACCTTCCCCAAGATTAAAACTTACCCTGTATTCAAGATCTAAACTAACTCTTAATTCAATAAAGAAATAAATAAACACCTCACTACTGTCAATACAGCATGCAAAACATCTCTACACATATAAAGATCTTAATGATGGTCCATACTTTCCACCAGGTGCATGAATCTAAATCCTCGCTATTCAAGATCGCATTCTAACCCTATATTAGTAATGGGTAGGGCCATCCAACGTAAACAGATAGCAAAAAGAGACAGATAACGAGTGCCAAAAATAATAAAATAAAAACAACTAAGCCCAACTAGCATACTTACTCATCTACTCATGATGATGATCACGCCCTACACCTTATTTTCTCTAGCATGAGCTCTCTCACTAACTTCTCTAATTTCCCTTTCCCCCTGTCTTACTCCCTGCTCCCTCACTTTGCCTCCTACTCACTCCTGACCAGAGATCTTAGCTTTCTCAATTTTCAGCTGATTTACTTGCTCTACTCTCTATCATCTCAAACACGTCATGTCCTCAACTTGCTACCTCTCTCTATAGCTCCCTCACGCTCTTGACGATGCCTCTCATCGCTCACGTTTCCTAACTTGGCACATGACAGTAACTCAACACTCTTGTTGTTTCTGCACTGCTGATTGTAGTTGGTGGAAGTCTCATTCTAGGTCTGACTTCCATGCTTTGTTCCTACTACTCTGTTAAACAAACCTTCCCCTAACTACCCTTTCCACTAGGAACCCCCCCAATAGAAACGCCCCAAAATGCGGCCCGTGTAAGAGCGGCAACCAGGGCAACCGATCTTACGCGGTCCGCACCTCAAGCCCTGCTACAACAAGAGCCTTGCTACTTACCTGTGGGAGGGTCGTCTGTACTGCACAGAGGAAGCGGAAGCCAGCAGAGTTCACGTGACATCACATCCTGCTTCCTCTGTGCAGTACCAGAGAACGTAGAGGGAGGCCGCGCCCCCTGCTGAAGTCTGTGAGCGGCATCGAGGAGCTGCAGTGCAGGTAAGGGGGTGGGGAGGGTGTTTGAATCAGTATGTGTGATTGAGTGAATGAATCTGTGAATGAATGAGTATATGAATGAATGAATGAGTGTGTGTGTGATAGCATGGATGTGTAAGTGCTGGAACCTAGGCATGATGGGACTGTGATTGCTGTTAGCAATCACACTCCTATCATGCCAAGTCAGCCAGTACATGCTGAAACCTAGCTAGCTGCCCCCCTTGTGTATTGATGCTGACAGCAGTATGGGGTCTGCACATCACTTACAGCCACCCTGTACCAGCATGTACTGGCTGACTTGGCATGATAGGAGTGTGATTGCTAACAGTCCCATCATGCCTAGGTTCCAGCATTTACTGGTTGGATGTGTAAGTGCTGGAACCTAGGCATGATGGGACTGTGATTGCTGTTAGCAATCACACTCCTATCATGCCAAGTCAGCCAGTACATGCTGAAACCTAGCTAGCTGCCCCCCTTGTGTATTGATGCTGCCAGCAATATGGGGTATGCACATCACTTACAGCCACCCTGTACCAGCATGTACTGGCTGCCTGGGTATGATAGGAGGGTGATTTCTAGTGGATGATAGTGTGAGCAGGGACAGTAGGGAGGGGGTAGATAGTGTGAGAAGGGAGGGTAGGGAGGGGGTAGATAGTAAGAAAGTGTGAGAGGGGGTAGATAGTGTGAGAAGGGGGAGAGGGGGTAGATAGTGTGAGAGATGGGGAGAAAGTGGGGATCTGATGGGGGAAAATTCTGTCCTCCCCAGATTTTTAGGGGTTCCTACACCCATGCTTCCTATACCCCGAACTCGTGTTCTTCTACATTAAATCAATTATTTCTTCCCAGTGAAGATGAGATTCATGCTCTTCTTCTTTCCTCTTGTACAACCAAACATTGGTTTTTTTTGTTTGGCACCCGGGGCGGACCACTCCCCCCACCCCCCTTATGTATGCTACTGGCTTTAATAAATATTTGTGTATTTGTCTAGTATTAAATAGTTTTAAATGAATACATTTGGTTGTAGATTGTAAACCAAGTTTTACATTTAATTTAATTTGCATATTTCTGCTTGTGGGGAAAAAGTGTATGGATTGAAAATATGTGCATTGGGGATATAAAGTTTGTGCATGGCAGTTTATCAATCATGCATGTTAACTTAAAACTCTTAAGCAAATAACATTGTATAATGATATTTATTCCCTTGTGATAAGTTATTGTGTATTCAAGGCTGTTAAATAATTTCCAACATGCTCCATAACGTTAGAAAGCTGCAAAACACAAAATAAACATCAGCTTTATGTCACACACATTCATTTTATTATATGCAAAATACGCTGAAAATGTCTGAGTTGAAATCTTAAACTAAAATTACATGGTTTGTGCTCTCGCCTTTCTTCCCTCTTTTACTCACAATTTTTATAATTTGATTTACATTCAGTTTTTAGAGTCAAACCAAAACATGTTTATGCATAAAAATCTGTAGTTTATAAATTTTCCCATAGCATGCATTTTCAATTACTTCAAAACTTGAATGCTTTCAAAACATTTATGGCCTATCTCAGTGCCTTAGGGGAAACAGATGTTTAACCTTTAAAACTACAAAAATGAAACAAAAGTGGTGTTCTCCTTTAGTGATCAAGAAATAAAATAAAAAGCAACAAAGGAAAGATTTTCAAGTTTATAGTCTAGTGAAAGACTGTTATTTTAGGAAGTACCAATTTAAATATTTAGGCGATATCTATAGAGCAACTGAAATTGGGGATTTTGTGTTTTTTGGCCACATTCAACATAAAGGGGAGAATCTTAACGGATCTTCAAGGCCAGATTAAGGGCCCCTCTTTTCTTGCTACCAACTCTTTTTCTGCATCAACAGGAACAAAACAGCTGCAAGGGGGCACACAGCTGATGCAGCCTGCAGGACTAGTTGGCTCAACATTAGGGAGCGCAAGGTCTGTCACTTCATACCTCGGTTTTCTGCTCCCTAATCACCACGCGCCGGCAAATAATGGCGAGCACGGGGATGTGACGTCGTACCCTGCGCCCAGCATCAATAGCCGGCACCTCGTGATGAGGGAGCAATAAAGTGACAGATCTCGCGCTCCCACCACAGGATGGAGGAAGAAGGATGAAGGATGGAGGAAGAGGTAAGAGATGGGAGAAAGTGGTGTATGTTTGTGTGTGTGTTTGTAAGCTTGTGTGTGTATGGGCAGGTGTGTAAGACCAGTATAGGTATTTGTAAGCTGGTGTGTAAGGGCAGTGTATGTGTTTGTGTGTGTGTGTAAAGGCAGGTGTGTGTAAAGGCAGTATACATATATATGTGTGTGTGTAAGGGCAGTGTACGTGTTTATATGTGTGTAAGGGCAGTGTATGTGTATATCTGTGTGTAAGGGCAGTGCGTGTGTATATGTGTGTGTAAAGGCAGGTGTGTATAAGGGCAGTGTAGGTGTAAATATGTGTGTATACGGGCAGTGTACATGTATATATGTGTGTGTGTAAGGGCAGTGTATGTGTATACGTGTGTTTATGGGCAGGTGTGTGTGAATGCAGTGTGTATGGACAGGCGTGTGTAAGGGCAATGTACGTGTATATATGTGTGTGTAAGGGCAGTGTATGTTGCGGCAAGGTAACGCAGTCTGTGTATATCAGTAGCAGGTTGGAACGCTCATTATTCCCAGCATGAGGGGGTTAATTGCTGGGAGGTCAGCAGGTGGAAGCAATTAACCTCCACTCAGGTGTTTAAAGGACGGCCGCTAGAGGCATTAGTTGTCTGGAAACAGGGAGAGAGGCAGTCAAGCCAGAGGCCCTCAGACTTTATAAAAAGGTACGGTCCAAAATACTGTGTTGTGCTGCTATTACTTTTATGACTGGGACTGGATTAGCTGGCCGGTTAGTTAGTGAGGTAAGAACCTTGTATAGTTAGTCTCCAAGATGGAGTAGGATTTGTTTTTTGTTTTGGTTTATTTATACTATGAAGTGCAACACTGTGGACCATACAAAACTGCAATAAACCACGTATTGCTTTTATTCTGCTGGTGTTCAGAGTTTCTTGTTTTGATTGGGCCATCCTGCCACAAGTGGTGTCAGAAGTGGGATCTTGCTGTTTGAACCCTGTATCAACATGGAGGATGTTTTAAAGGCCCTCCTGCATGCTACTACAGTGCAACAGGAAACCAACCGTTTCAGATGGGAGCTATGATGGAAGCACAGCAAGAGGACAGGATTGTCCTAAAAGAGATTGTACAGCAACTCTCAAAAACTACCACAGATGAACAGAGCAGCAGTCCAAGACCAATCCATGCGAATCAGTATCTGCAACAGATGACGCCGCAAGATGATGTGGAGGCCTATCTAACAGCTTTTGAGCGAACTGCAATCAGAGAGCAATGGCCTCGCACTTAATGGGCTGGTATAGTTGCACCTTTTTTGCTTGGTGAAGCTCAAAAAGCCTATTTTGACCTAGAGGAAGAGGCGGCTGCTAGTTATGACATTCTTAAAGCAGAGATTCTTACAAGGACTGGCGTGACTCCAGTGATCCGTGCCCAACGGTTCTACAATTGGAAATACCAGGAACAGAAGGCACCAAGATCACACAGGGAGTTCAATGCCTGGTTTTGGATCGTTTTTTGCGAGGATTACCCCAAGGCCTACGAGAGTGGGCAGGGCAGGGAAGCCCTACCATTTATGATGCGATGGTGGTACTGGTTGAACAATATACAGCAAGGCCCTGGAACTATGGGAAAAATCAAGCTGTGATCCGAACTGGAGGCCCTGAAGTTTCCCCGGATGGAAGCCAGGACTATAAACCCTCAAAAGGATGGCAAACCAGGAAACCTCTAGTTACTTGCTTTGAGTGTGGGGAGCCAGGTCACATAATAGCTGTATGTCCTCATTTGCAGGAACCTATGGAATGTGGGTATAATTCTATAAATGACTTTTGTGGACTAATCTGTTTGGTTGGGAAACAGACCGAAAAATGTGTATTTGATAAATCTGTTTTGTTAAATGGGAAGGAAACCGTAGCTCTTGTGGACTCTGGGAGCGATATTACTTTAGTGACAAGCAGTCTCATTCAGCCGTCTCAGTTGCTCCCAGGTAAGAAGGTCAGGATACTCTGTGTACATGGCTGTACTGTATCATACCCTACTACCTCTGTAAACATAGGCTATGGGGGGCAAACATTTCTAGTAGTGGCTGCAGTGGTACCTAAATTACCCCATCCCCTTATTCTTGGATGCAATTTCCCGGCGTTTCAAAGCTTAATTCAAAACCCGTGTGAGTCTATAGAGGAGAGCCCATTTTGTGTTTTCCCATTTGCACACCCAGATTTGTTTTGCAAAAGGCACAAGACGAGACGTGAGAAAAGGGAAGATAAGCATAGGGGTACTAGGGATTTACAAATGGCTTTGGTAAATGAAGGTGTGGCCTTACAAGATCAGAGCACTAGTTCCAACCCTTCAACCGAAATACTGGTTGAACCCCAGGGCCAAACCCAAGAACAGGCTAATATTGTGGATTTGGACATTGGTTTAAATCCGTTTGGAAGGTAACAAGTCAATGACTTAACATTGCAAAATGCCCGTAACCAAATTGTAGAAGTTAATGGGACTATGGTTGATGGGAAATCCAGAGACAGGTATCCTCATTTCATTCTTAGAAATGACATACTTTATAGAGTGATCAGAGAGGAGAGGCAAGAACTTGAACAGCTCTTAGTACCAAGGCCCTTCAGGAGGAAGGTGTTGGAATTGGCCCATTCTCATTTGTTTGGGGGACACTTGGGGGTAGAAAAAACTCAGGAAAGGGTTTTATGGCGATTCTTTTGGCCTGGGGTATATGAAGAGGTAAAGCGGTACTGTGCCTCATGCCCAGACTGCCAGCTAGCGACCCCAAAACCTCGTCTAAGAGCACCCCTAATCCCATTGCCAATTATTGAAACCCCTTTTGAGCGAATCGCTATGCATTTGGTGGGACCAATAGAAAAATCGGCTAAGGGTAATCAATATATTCTGGTCATATTGGATTATGCTACACGCTACCCAGAAGCTATTCCCCTCCGCAATACTGCTTGCAAAACCATAGCAAAAGAATTGCTTCAAGTATTTTCTCGGGTAGGGTTACCAAAAGAGATTTTAACTGACCAAGGTACCCCTTTTATGTCCCGACTAATGAAAGAGTTGTGTCATTTGTTATAAATAAAAGCTTTGAGGACATCTGTGTACCATCCTCAAACAGATGGGTTAGTCGAAAGATTCAATAGGACCCTGAAACACATGTTACGTAAAGTTGTTGATAGAGATGGGAAAAATTGGGACACTCTCCTACTGTACTTTACTGTTTGCTATTCGGGAGGTTCCCCAATCTTCTGTAGGGTTTTCACCTTTTGAGCTCCTTTATGGTAGCCATCCAAGAGGTTTATTAGATATAGCGAAGGAGGAGTGGGAAGAACAAACGGTACCAGGACAGAATGTCATTCAATATGTGGAGCAACTCAAGGGGCGCATTACACAAATTTCTCCCCTAGCCAGACAATATCTGGAGGAAGCTCAAAGAAGCCAACAGGTTATTTACAACCGTCAGGCAGCAGTACGTTTTTTCCAACCTGGGGACCGAGTGATGGTCCTTGTTCCCACTGCCGAAAGCAAACTCTTGTCTCATTGGCAGGGCCCATATGAGATTATTGAACAAGTAGGCCCTGTAAACTATAAAGTTCAACAGCCTGATCGTAGGAAAGTCGAACAGATTTACCATATAAACCTGCTAAAACCCTGGAAGGATAGAGAAAGTAGTATGGTTGCTATAGATAAATCCCCAGACCCAGATGTTAAAATATGATCTCACCCCTGAACAGCAGAAGGAAGTTAAAGAAATGATATCAAGACATAAAGATGTCTTTTCTAGTATTCCTGGCAGAACTAGCTAAATCTGCCATGATATTATCACAGAACCAAGAGTTACAGTAAAAGTAAAGCCCTATAGAATTCCTGAGGCAAAAAGGAGTGCAATACAAACAGAAGTAGCAAAAATGTTAGAACTGGGAGTCATTGAGGAATCACATAGCCAGATGGGTCAGTTCATTTTTGCAATGATTTTAGAAAGCTTAATGAATGCTCTAAATTTGATGCATATCCTATGCCTCGGGTTGATGAACTCACTGAGAAACTGGCACAGACCAGATTCCTAAGTGTATTAGACCTTACAAAGGGTTATTGGCAGATCCCGTTGACAGAAACCGCTAAAGAAAAAACTGCATTTGTGACCCCTGAAGCTCTATACCAATATACAGTTTTGTCATTTGGGCTTCATGGAGCCCCAGCAACCTTTCAGAGGTTAATGAATAAACTTCTGAGACCTCACTCCAATTATGCTTCTGCATACTTAGATGATGTAGTCGTCTATAGCCGAGACTGGGACTCCCATTTGGGAAAGGTAGAAGCGGTTTTAAATAGTATTCGGAAAGCTGGTCTTACTGCTAATCCTGCCAAATGTTCTATTGGATGTATGGAAGCCAAATATCTTGGTTATACTGTAGGGAGAGGTCTGGTAAAACCTCAACTCACTAAGGCTGAGGCTATTGAACATTGGCCACGCCCTCTAAGAAAGAAATAGGTCAAAGCTTTTCTAGGAATAGTTGGCTATTATAGACGCTTCATACCCCACTTTGCCACTTTGATTAAAGCAAAGGCACCAGATACAGTGCGATGGAATGATGATGCAGAAAAAGCTTTTGCAGACTTGCGTAGAGCTTTATGTAGGCACCCTGTTTTAGTAGCCCCGGATTTTAAGGAACATTTCTTTTTGCAAACTGATGCTTCTGATGTTGGCCTGGGGGCAGTATTATCTCAGATGATAGGAGAGGAAGAACATCCTGTGTTACTTTTAATTCTTAAGTTGTTGCCAAGGGAGCAGAAGTATGCTACTGTAGAGAAGGAATGTTTGGCCATTAAGTGGACAACTGAAACATTGAAATATTATTTGTTGGGCAGATCTTTCACCCTCATAACCGACCATGCTCCACTACAGTGGGTGCAGAACAACAAAGACAAGAATACTAAAGTCACACGTTGGTTCCTCTCTTGGCAACAGTTTAAATTTGTTGTGAAGCATAGGGCTGGGCTATTGCATGCCAATGCAGATGCATTATCTAGGGTGCACAGTTTCTTGTCGAAGGCCGCTTCACACACCTGTGTTAAGCTGAGGGGGAGGATATGTGGCAAGGTAACCCAGTCTGTGTATATCAGTAGCAGGTTGGAACTCTCATTATTCCCAGCATGAGGGGGTTAATTGCTGGGAGGTCAGCAGGTGGAAGCAATTAACCTGCACTCAGGTGTTTAAAGGGCGGCCGTTAGAGGCATTAACTGTCTGGAAACAGGGAGAGAGGCAGTCAAGCCAGAGGCCCTCAGACTTTATAAAAAGGTACGGTCCAAAATACTGTGTTGTGCTGCTATTACTTTTATGACTGGGACTGGATTAGCTGGCAGGTTAGTTAGTGAGGTAATAAACCACGTTTTGCTTTTATTCTGCTGGTGTTCGGAGTTTCTTGTTTTAATTGGGCCATCCTGCCACAATGTGTATATGTGTGTTCATGAGCAGGTGTGTGTAAGGGCAGTTTCTGTGTATGTGTGTGTGTGTGTGTGTGTGTGTAATGGCAGTGTATGTGTAAATGCGTGTTTATGGGCCGGTGTGTGTAAAGGCAGTGTGTAAGGGTCCTGGGAGGGAGGCTACGATTCGCGTAGACAACTTCTGCTGTAGCAGAAAGGAGGTGTGGCTAGCAGCGGGGGTTGTCTGCGTCCATCGCGCAGACCTTCCCCGACTGTCAGAGATCAGAGTTCCCCGCTGCTAGCCACGCCTCCTTCCGGCTGCAGCGTAAGTGCGTGGGATCTACATGCTGCCCCGGCTACATGACAGGGAAGTTAGAAGCACCGGTAAGTTTGGGGGGGGGGCGGGAGAGTGTTAAATGGGGGGCATAAGGCATTTCTGGAGGCAGAAATGCCACTCTTCCCCATAATATGCCTTTTAACCCTCTAAATGCCAGAGTGGCATATAGGGGTATAAGGCATTTCTGGAGGCAGAGTGGCACATAGGGGGTCAAAAGGCATATCATGGGGCACAGTGGCATATAGGGTTAAAAGGCATATCATGGGGCACAGTGGCATATAGGGGGTATAAGGCATTTCTGGGGCAGATGTGCATAACTGGGGGGCAGGTTGGAAAATAGAAGGAAATAAAACCAAAATATTTTTCTCAATCATAGCTTTTATTAAAAAAAATAGTGTACATGAATAAACATTTACTGGTAAAACTTTTTTCCTATAGGGTCGTCTTATATTCAGGCTTTTTCTTTTTTTCCTAAATTAATATTCAGATTTGGGGGGTCGTCTTATAATCAGGGTCGTCTTATAATCGAGCAAATACGGTATATCTGGCTGAGCCACATGGTTTTTTTTAATATGCATGATCGTCTTATAATCAGGGTCGTCTTATAATCGAGCAAATACGGTATATCTGGCTGAGCCACATGGTTATTTTTAATATGCATGACTGTGCTGACAAAAATGAAGTGTTTTGTAAGTGCTGCTGCAAGCGTGACATTGTAAAGTGCAATTGCTTGTATTGATGAGTTCCACGAGAGTGTCCCTCTTTCACATTTTGAAATGTTGGGAGGTATGGTTATGATATTGGACAAACATGTTGGAAAGTGTAAGATTCTTCCTTATAAAGACTTCACTGTTCATATTAGTAACACTATAATGGATAATAACATATTACATATACCACAAAACACAGAGGTAGAAAAAATAGGCACTTTACTGACCATAGTTGCTGTGACCATTCAAGATGGAGGTGTTGTTTTCTGGGGTGCAGTCCTCTTCCAGTAGGGTATAAGTGTCTGCATAACCTGTGACAACAAACAAACAAACAAACAAGCCTATGTAACATGGAGGGAAAGAAAAGGGAGGCCACTAAAAGAAGGAAATACGAAGGAGGCTGAACAACCAATCACAACACACTCTGTGTCCTAAAGCCTTCTCATCCTTCTTGTGTTCATATTTTTTAAAAATTATGCTAAGAATCACATAAGCAAACTGTTACACCTACCTGTCCCTCCAGGTTCCCGCGCAGGGCCGGCCCAAGGAAAAATGCCTCCTGGGGCAAATTTTAAAATGCCGCCCCCTCCCTTATCTACCCTTCCTCTCCCTCTGTCCCTTCTGCCCCCCCCATTATCTACCCTTCCTCTCCCTCCCTCCCTATTATCTACCCTTACCCCCCCTTGTACATACCTTTCAGCAGTCCTGCGGCGAGTCTCCCTGTTTGGTCTCGGTGCCGGCTTGTAATGCTGAGCCCGGAAATTAGGTAATCTTCCGGCACTCAGCATTACAAGCCGGCACCGAGACCGAACAGGGAGACTCGCCGTAGAGGAGAGAGGGGCGCCGAACCGCTGCGACACGCTGGCAGAGGAGCTCCCTGCCGGCAACCAACACAGTTGCTCGTACAGACCTTTAACTCCTGACGGCAAAACATTGCCTGGGGAGATCATTGATGGGTCACTATCTTTGTACCTGTCCTAAATCTGTGCTGTTTAACAACTTTTATGAACACATAATTTGAATATTTTTATATTTTTTAATATCTGCTGGATGGGAACAGTAGGCATTCAGTGAAAATGTCACCCTAAGTTTAGTGTGATGCAATGCAATATGGTATTCAAGTAGTATTAGCAGGAGGCTAAGTATTGAGTTTCAGGGAGAGGATTGGTGACTTCTATCTCCCCCAAAAAAACCTAACCAACAGGTTTAGAAACATAGACATTTGCCATCGACATGATCAAGGTGTATTCATCAAAATAGTGCATAAAAGGAATAGAAAGTAAAATATTCAAGAAAAAAATTCTGTCTCCCTTGTTCAAGGACAATCCTTTTCTGGAGTAGTATTAGGTCTTCCCATTGGTTGGTCATGCCCCTTAACTGGCCCTGCCCCATATCTCCAACATGGACAGGGGAGACCACTGTGGCAGTATTCCAAGAAGATCTCTCCAATAACTAAATACTGCTTGGAAATCAGTACAAGCCAAATACATTGGATTTTAATACGCATTTAAAATGAAAATAAGGTGAAAGATAAGCCCCAAACACATCTTTTCACTTAGGACCTAGTTGTAAACTGAAACAGTTTTTGTGAAATTCAACATCAAAGGCAAATATTTTATCAACGTTAGTATTGACAAAAATAAATGATATTTATTTCTATTTAATTCAAGCCACATGTAGACTACAATATGACAAATTGTATTTTCTAACCTGAAATCTTATAGGCATTTTTGTAAACAAACCCATATGTCTGGAAAGGAACATTGAGTAATTTCACTTATGTTATTCTGTATTGCGTGATTTTAATGGAATTTTGTGGTTAGCAAAACTTGCATAAATAGCATTCCTTAATAAACTTTCTACACAGTTTCTTGCACAGTTAGAAGAGGAGTAAATGGAAACTGTGTCAATCACTTCAATTATTCACTTGCAGACCTTGTTGCCAAATCCCAGCAGATTTCTGTAATCAGGGGAAAATGTCATATAATGAGGTATATAAGGCCTTCTCATTATGGGAATGATTGGTATTTGAAAAACCATAGCCTGCTGTTTCTCATTTGCCTTTCACAAGAGTATATGTGGAAACCTGAAACCTCCGATGAGATAGTAAAGCAATTTTATTTAGACATGTCCTCTGTTTTTAACTCTGTTGAACATAAGTATCACAAACAACTTTGAAGAATAAAATAAATTGGACAACTGACATCATTTTTAATCAGTTGCAACAATCTTTGATTTGGTCAGCTACAATTGTGTTTGCTTTATAATATGGGAGCACATTTGTTGATAGTTGTTGTAATAATTAAAAGATGACCACGGATAAGAAATGCATACATAATACAGGCTCATAATAAGAGTTGAGCAAAGTCATATTTTCTTGCTCTAGAAATGCTTGTGAAATTTTTTTGCTTGTCATGTAACCTCTTGCAGGGAAAGCCCACACCTACTTGACATCACGATACACATCAAATACTTACAGAAATGCTGTAAGTTTCCATATTTTTTATGTTATCATTTTTGCTTACGAGCAGTTTGGTAGCAATAGCAAAATCAGATGGAAATGCCAGATTTTGGCAAGGTATATTTTTTTAAAGTATTTTATCCACCTCTATATGATAAATATAAGCAGGCTACCTCTCAACACCAGATAATTTATGACAATTGTCTCCCATTGCCTCATGATCTACACAAAAAAGCTAATTCTTGTCATTAGATATGGTGCTAATTCGTTACATCATCTTTCATGAAAAAATGCCACACTACATGTCAAGTTCTTGTCTTTGCCTTTGTATACCAAACCCAAACAGCAACATAGCAGACAATTATTAGTCAAGCCTCTGTATATTTAATAGAACCCTATTCAAGACTTATTTACAACAACAATATAAAAAAATAACCAGCTGTGGGGTATTAAGGTTTGTGTAGATCTAGTTTCATGACTCATTTCTTCAAGTTCGTTTTTTTAAGTTTTGCTGAAGTTAGACCTTCCTACAGTCAATAACTTTATAAAAAGGTTTAGAAATTAAGGTAAACCAATATATGTTTATATGGGATCAGCTACTTTAACATCCTGTTCTCAAGTACGCCGGGATTATTTCTCCCCATAAAATTAGCATTCCCCTGTTACGGTTGGTTTAGGGCAGTCTATGTTCATTGACAAACAAAAAGCACAAACTATAGGTAGGTTTAATAAACTAATTTGGTTAGGAGCCATGCCTGATGCAGTTTCCGCTAACTAACTTGTGAAGTTAAAGAAAATATTGTGCTTGCATTTGTATGGTTTAAGCTTCATGCTATAGTCAAGAATAGCTATACATTAAAATACTCAATACTTGGAACCCTCATTTTTTAAAGACCAGTTTCTTATATAATTAGTTCAATATACATACAGTATACACATATATGCAAACACAAGCAGCCTCGGTTTCACCGTGGGGGTCACGTGACGTCACATGACCACGATACGTTCCTGACTCCCCGTGCCTGTTCAAAATAGTTAAGAAAGAGCCCTCCAACCTGGATCAGTGCAGTCCAGGTGAGAAGGGCCCTTTTAAAACTATTTTGAACCAGTACAGGGCCCCTGTAGTTAAGCCAGTAAAATGAAAGTACTTTGTTTAAATAAGGGGGCACAGCATGATGTAGGGGGACCATGCCCCATGCTGTGTGTTGTCACACAGTGTGCTATGTAGCGTGCCCTGTAGATTTAAAACATTCTACATTAACCTATATATGTGAGGAAGGGGCAGCTTTTTGGTGAATTTTTTTGTCCACTTAACATCTAAACCTGTGCAAAAAAAAGCATTTTTGGAAAAAAATAAAACACAAAAACAAATAATGGCCAACTATTGGTGGCCAATACCCCAGGTTGTCTACTTTCAAGAATTAGGTACTTTGTAGGTTGTTTACTGTTTTATTTGTTCATGATTACTGTTACAAACCTAAATACTAACTGTGCAAATAATGCAAAACTTTGAAACATCAATGTATGCCTTCTAATATATGCCCTATAATTGCCACAAAGACTTACACATTCTTACTGGTATTTCCAAACAGACACTTACATGATATAATATTTTGGGGTAATTTGGTCAAGTCAACTACTTAATGACAATTATAATAACAAAATCATACACAATTTTTTTAAGTAATATATATAAAAATATTTTTTTTAATATATTCTTCATACTTAATGTTGCACTATACATAAAAGTTGTATCCAGAAAAGTCCTATTTGTCCTTGAAAATATTATGAATAATTTGTATGGGAACAGTAAAATTTAAAAAGAGAAATCATAGCTAAACAAACACAACCAAAACAAAAAAAGCTTTAGGTTTTGAAGTACAAAGTGCCCTCAGTAAAGAAGGGTTTAACTAGTATATTTTTGGGCATGTTTGTGCTGATTGCTTGCTTTGTCATACTGTATGTATATATTGGTCACTTCAGCAACCACCCAACCTCTATAGTTATATGTTTGTTAGGGTGCGCTTTTTTATTGTAAAATTTATAAAAATGTTTCTTTTATTTTAGCCCTATAATACCTTGTAGAATGTGGAGTAAAGTTTGCGTCAGAGGAGGTTCATTGAGAAATTCAGAGCAACTCCTTGTGCCATTTTCATTTTTGTTCTGTATTCTGACTTCTTTGACAGGCCACCACATTACTCTTACTTTTTGCAGTTATTAACAGGATATACACTACCATAATAGTTTGGGGTTACTTTAAAAAAGTTCTTATTTCTGAAAAAAAGCTAATTTTGTCCATTACAAAATAACATCAAGATTGACCAGAATTACAGTGTTAATGCTGGAATATTGTAGTTAAAAAAGGCTGATTTTTAATGGAATATCTTCATAGACATACAGAGGCCATTTATCAACAACTATCACTTCTGTGTTCTAATGGCACTTTGTGATAGCGAATTCAAGTTTAAGTTTAAAAGGTTCATTAGAAAATCCATTTGCAATTATGTTATCACAGCTAGAAATGTCCTTGTTTTCCATGAAAACAGCTAAGTGACCCCAAACCTTTCATAGGTAGTGTATATTCTAAAGTCAGCATGCGTTTCAAGGTACATTTAAGCTGTTGGAGCCATGCTAACTGGATGTGTAAATGCAAGGGCTGATTTTAATCTCCGAAGTGACCCTGGAACCAGGGCCGGCCTTAGGTGTGTGCGAGCTGTGCGGCAGTACAGGGTGCTATGGCAGCAGGTGTGCCATGCGGCCGTCCCATCACCAACGCCGAGGCGGCAGGGAGAGGAGGAGGAGACAAAGGGATGCCGAGTGGTCGCACATGAAAAAGTTTTTAGCAACCGCTCGTCCCCCTTTGTCTCCTCAGCTCCCTACTGCTGCCATGACTGCGGTGGTAGGAGCTTGAGGCCTTTGTGGCTGTGCGGCGCTTCATGATGAGTGCCAGAATATGACATCAGGACAGAGAGACTGAGGCCTCGTGTTCCCACCACAGGACTTCACCAGGGTAAGTGAACTGCAAGGAGGGGGTAGATAGTAAGAAGGGGGTAGATAGTAGGAAGGGGAGAGGGGGCAGATAGTATGAAGGGGGTAGACATTGAGAAGGGGCAGGAGATTGTGAGAAACGGAGGTTGTAAGAATCTAGAAAGAGTGAGAATGATAATTAATTAATTGATGTGTGGATGAATTGTGTGAATGCGTGAGGATGAATGAATTGGTGTGTGGATGAATTTTGTGAATGTGTGAGAGAATAAATGAATTAATGTGTTGATGAATTGTGTAAAAGCGTGAAATAATAAATTAATTAATGTCTGTATGAATTGTGTGAATGAGGAAGATAATGAATGAATTAATCTGTGGATGAATTGTGTGAATGCATTAATATATATGTATAAGTGATTTGTGTGAATGAGTAAGAGAATGAATAATTGTGTGAAGGAATTGTGTAAATGACAGATTGAAGGATTGACTGTATGAGTGTTTTGTGTGTATGATAGATGTATAAGTTATTTGGGGAAAGGCAAAGATGGCACAAGCAGGGTGTTTGAGCTTTGGGGACCAAAATGGCACAGGCAGGGTGTTTATGGGACAAAGATGGCACAAGCAGGGTGTTTGAGCTTTGGGGACCAAGATGGCACGGACAGGGTCTTTATGGGACAAAGATGGCAGAGGCAGGGTGTTTATGGGGAAAAGATGGCACATGCAGGGTGTTTCGGGACAAAGATGGCTCACGCTGGGCTATTTGGGGACAAAGATAGGTCAGGCTGGGCTGTAATGTGTGTGTGTAATCTGGGTGCTGGTCAAGTTCTATGTGGGCAGCAGGGCTGGCTTTGGGGTGTGCAACCTGTGATCTATGCCTGTAATTTAATGCTGAGTTTAAATGTGATTTCCAGTTGATCTATACCTGCCAAAGACGAATTTGTGTGTTATTCTGTTGATCTTTATCTGCTATGCTATGTTTCCATATATTATTTTTGTATACCTTCAAATACAGGGTTTGCAGATCTTATTTAGTTGATCTATACCTGCAATGCTGTTTCCATGTGTTGTTTATTTGATCTATACCTTCAGTGCTGTCTTTGCATGTGATCCCCAGTTAATCTATACCTGCAAAACTGGGTTTGTGTGTTAATCTGTTGGACTATACCTGCAATGCTATACACGCAAGTGTCGTTTACATGTGTTGTTTATGTGATGTATACCTGAACTACAGGGAGGAAGGAAAAGAGAGATGTGGCTTAGTGAATGAGGGGACAAAAGGACTCTGGGGAAGAGTACGGGAGAGAGGACCTTTCAAAGTCACAGTAGAGTCAGGAGGGAAGACTGCACTGACTCTCACAGTCTTCCCCTAATCTGCAGTCAGTGTGGAAAATATTTTTTTTTTTATGTGGGAGCGGAGGGAGTGATTACATGCTAGGGTGCGTGGGGGGGGTGCAAAGGAAATTTTTCAATATTTAAAAGGAAAACGTTTTTGTTACAAAGA
This sequence comes from Spea hammondii, assembly GCA_029215755.1. NCBI lineage: Eukaryota > Metazoa > Chordata > Amphibia > Anura > Pelobatidae > Spea > Spea hammondii. The sequence goes on along the minus strand of JARDYJ010000001.1, from coordinate 45,048,491 downwards.
TTGCACTGTTAGCTGTCTTTTTTCCTATATTGAATGTATTGAAGGTACATTATTGTCACCAGTGTTTCCAGTTATATATTATTGTGCTTGCTTGCACTTGCACATAAATAATCTCTAATTAAAACTTGATTTATTCTTTTTTTTTTTTTGTCGAGGGGGGCATCAGAGAACTAGTACGCACAGGGCGCCTGAACACCTAAGGCCAGCCCTGACCAGAACTAACCAGACTCTGTGGCCAAACAGAGCGTACAAGGACTATGGTACCAGTTGGACAAGGACATGGATACATCTCTGCTCGCATGAGACAGGGAGATCAAAAGATGTACCAGAAACACAACACCAAACAACTGTTACATATTTTATTTCTATTTGATTAATTTTTGATGATAAATTCTGTGTTTCATTTTTAATCCAATTACTGTCAACAACTAAAACCTTGTGTGTCTTTGCTTCTCCTTTTTAAGCATCTTGATCAGCTTTCAATATAACTGAATTGAAAACATATTCCCCTTTTCGTCTACTTTAGTATTGTAACTATAGTACATCTTGCTATTTCTTGTTTTAGTTGTATTTTCTTTAAATGAATTTAGTTTATTTCACGTATATGTACAGTGCTGTTCTGTGGAGAGGCTATGATTTATTTAGCATCTCAGTTTTAATAGATTTTATAATCACAATAAAACTTCAAAGTAATGTAAAAATCCATTACCAGAGTAAAGCATGGCTTAAAACTCTCTTGTTAAAATATAAAACAAAAAATAATTTGGTGCATATTACAAAGCTACTTAAAATAGACAACGAACAGATGATTTTGTTTTACCAGTAGATGGCCCTCTTACACCCATTTAAGACTGTAAATTCCCTGTATTGTAAGGTATATATGACATTGTAAACTAGATTGCTTTTAGAACAAGAAACTGACATTATGCACTGTTTACTTGGAGTTCTAATAATCACTTTGCTAAATAATATTATGCATAAAAAACCATTGGTTGTTGACTTTTAAAAAATATATAATTTGTAGTCATGTAAGTATTCCGAAATTACACTACAGAAGGTACAGCAAACACATTTTGATTCCTTAATGAAACAAATATTACTTTACTGCATTTGCCCAATTTCAGTTATTTGGATTCAACTAATAAACCCATGTATAGTAGCATGGATCCTAAATGTACAGTACTGATGTTAAAAAATCTCTTTCAAAGAAATTTACTATTACAGTACTGACTTTCTAAAATACGATGTATCAGGTCACTTGGGCTGCAGGGAGAGAATTAACGTCCTCCAACTCCAACTGTTAAGAGAAATGTAGCTGTCAATAGGACATTACCCTGCTGGAAATCTGCCCTGCTAAAAGGTAGCAAATAGCTAAGTTATTTTACTTGTATTTGACTTTATCCAAAGTCACTATGTATTAATTTTGTGCAGAAATATTACTTAATTGGGACTACACTATGATAAAGGCAAGTGACAGGGAGAATACATAGCTCAAGGAAAACATGGAAAATTCCTTTTTTGCACATCCATCTGTCTATTAAAGCCATGTTGTCTGACTTTGCCTGTAACACCATGCCTCAGAGACATGCAGTGGCAAATGTTGCAGAGCTGAATCTTACTGTATACTAGACTTGGGCACCAAGGGGGTCTTCGTGTTTGTCTTCGTGCTCGTCATCGGCAAAAAAAAAATCTTCATATTCCGCGAATATTCGCCCGTTCCTGTCTTCTCTTCGGGCGAATATTCGTGGACATTCTTCGCCAATAGAGTCGCTCGTACAGACTTTTAAAATCCTGGTGCCGTAACTTGTCCGTACAAGCGACTTTATTGGTCGCACCTTTAGGAGCTAAGGGGCAGTGCGAGTGAGCCTATTGGTCGCTTGCATGGTCCTTTAACCTACAGCATCGCAGGGGTTAACGGAAATCCGTAGGTTCGCTGTCAGGAGTTAAAAAGGCTGTGCGAGAGAGCCTATTGGTCCCTGTAGGCGACCAATAGGCGACCAATAGGCTACCAATAGGCTCACTCGCACTGCCCTGTAAACCCTGACCCTGACGGCGAACCTACGGATTTCCGCCAACTCCTGCGATGCCGCGAAGATAAGGTAGGCTAAATGGGGAAGGGACCAGGGAGATTAGTAGACGAAGACATTCACGAAGATTCTTCGTGTTGTGTGTCTTCGTCTTACCGCCACTATCTTCTCTTCTTCATGTCTTCGGAACGAACACGAAAACGCACTCTTCGTGTTCTATTTCATGTTCACCCGAAGACGAATGCACAAGTCTACTGTATACTTACTTGGCTTGGGCTCTGCCAGATATTTGTGCATTCAAATCTGTACAAATTGCAAGTTTAAAGAATTTTGGTAAATTCAGCGAATCGTATGAGGCCCCAAAAATTAGGCCAGACCCCCACGAATCAGATGAACACAAAGCAAAAAGCTATCAATTGTCATATTAAATTGAAATAAATTAAATAACTCACACTCTCTCATGTTGTCTAAAGGTTTCTATAGGTTATGTCCATGGAGATGAGGACCTAGTTAGCTGAGAGAAAATGTAGATAGCAGAAGATGCAAAGAGCAGAAGATGAGGAAGAGGTTAGCAGAAAAGGTAGAGAAATGGAATAGAGAGAGAGTGAGAGAGTGACAGAGAATGTGGGCACTGGGCAACGAATTGAGTTCCCAAATAAAAAATGCCCTGGAATTTTCAGCTAAACTGAATGGGCAGGGAACGAAATTCTCTGCCTGAAAACAAATAGGAAACCGATTTGTCTGAATCATTTTTGGTCCATTTGGACATGTCTACCAGCAACCCCTTCCGGACCTTCTGTTCCTAAGCTCTGTACCCACTGATAAGAAAGTGGGTGGGACACCAATAGCCATTTTAATGATGAGCAGATTAGATAGTGGCATTATTTTCCATACTACTTTGATGGCTGAATTTAAAGACTACATTGCAGGATATCTAGAAACATAGTAAAACATTTTTTTAAACTATTAGAGGCAGGACAATTTCCAGTGGGCAGTGAACTATGATCATACATGATGGAATAATTGCCTTCTGATTATGTTAATGAAAAATCAGATTATCCAGTGATAACTCTTGAAAATAGCATATGGTAGACTTTTAAAGCTGCCAAATCTCTGCACATAAGTGTTGTCTTCTTTGTTTCAAATTCTCACAATCACTCCACCTTTTTAGAACCCTTAAAAAAATATTGTGGTAACAGCTGGTCTTAATTTGTTTCTACAAGAAAGTAATACCTCTCACTTTTCCCTCATCCAAATAAAACCATCCTATGTGATGCTGTGGAATAAGATGGCATTGCACGCATTAATAAATAATTATTTTATTTGCACAAGGGTGAAGATGTAACTAATTAACATTTACAGCTGATAAGTAGTTGTTACTATTGTCAAGTGAAGCAACTTTAATGAGACTTCAGACAGGTCATGCATAAAATATATTGGAAACATCATTAAGCAGATGAAAAAGGGCCTAATTTGGTTTGTAATTGTACATCAGAATTAATGCTATTTTCTGGACATTTATAGGAATTGAATTCTAATCAATTTTATTTAATTTAAGGCTATGTGAAGAGTAAAAAAAAGAGAAAAAACAATAAGTTGGACAAATGTTAGAAAGCATTGACATAAACATTAAAATATATTACCCCATTAGGCTGTATTGATTTTCTGTACTGTACACTTTTTTCTGCAGTATTGTATGTAAATTTACTGTAATGTGTAATTTTTGTTTCATATGGTTTTCAGTTTATATATGGAACATCCTAAAATATGTCACTGCTTGTCACTAAACATGTCACTAAAAAATAATATCCAGCTTTCCAAAATAAAATACTTTCTTGTGAAATAACGGTTGGCATTTTTTGACCGAATAGAATTTTTTCCCTACATATTGTAATCCTTACTTCCAGGGGAGGACTGGCAGCCAAAGGCCTGGGGGGCAAGGGTAATCAAGTGGCCCATTGCGCCACCGAATCAGCCCACCATCCATGCCTACCTTTTCCTGATTTTCTAACATATATTGATGTAATGTGATGGGATTGGGATTACATCAGTACACTAAAAAAGTCATCATACATGGGAGACACAATTAAGTGCCAATAATGCTTTTTAATAAGATATGCAGATTGAAATAGAGTAAATAACACAAAACCTTTACTTTTCCTCTTACTGATTTCTGGGCCTAGAAAGTTTTGTCCTCTGAAGTGACTACAAATTCAGGGGGGGGCGTTTTATCTCTGGATAAGTAGAAAAGTAGTTCTAGTTTATTTCTACAGTAAGTAAAATGCCAGGAAACAGATCACCAAATACACGCACCAGGACAGGCTCTGCCATATGGACACCCAAGCACACACACACCAGGACAGGCTCTGCCACACCAACACCCAAATACACATAACACACACACAAGGACAGGCTCTGCCACACCGATACCCAAACATACACACACACCAGGACAGGCTATGTTACACTGACAACCAAACACACACCAGGACAGGCTCTGCCACACCAACACCCAAACATATACACCAGGACAGGCTCTGCCACACTAACACCCACATCCGGACTAGCTAAACTAAGTTGCTAAGCTAAGTTGACCCCCTTTTGTGTTTTTGCCCCCTTTTATATTGCTCCTAGCCAGCACTTTGTGTATTTATGCCCCAAGCCTGCCCCTTGCTTTAGTATTGATTTATATAATGGCCCCAACTGCCCCCCTTGTGTATTGATGCCACCAGCACAGATAAAATCCTGTTTGGGGATGGATATCTGTCTAATTGGTTCCCTTCCATGAGTCTATACATCCCCCATACTGCAGGGCAGCATTTTATCTGGGCTGGTCAGCAATATGTAAAAGCTATATGTGTCCTGGGAAACATGGCCGAACATGGTCACACTTGTGTATTGCCCCCAGCTGGCCCCACATTGTATATTTATCCCACCACCCAGCCCCCCCCTTAGTATTAATTTATGTGATGCCCCTTGTGAATTAATGCCCCCTTTTACTATCATGTCAGCCCAGGCACCCTGATTTTCCCAACACCCAAATTGGAAACATAGGACTTGCCATGTTTGCCCCCAGACTGCATGTGGCATCCTAGCCTCAAACAGCCTCCCTGCACCATGTATTCCCCCACTTACACATCCATGCTATCACACAAATATTCATTAATTTACTCATTCACAAACATTAATTCACTCATTCACAGATACTCATTCCCTCATTCACAGAAACTCATTCATTCCCTCAATCATGCATACTTGTTCATACACCCCCACCCCCTTACCTGAAATGCAGAGCTCTTTGTGCCGCTCACAGATTTCCGCAGGGCCACTGCTTCCCTCTGTGTTGCTCGCAAACAGCTTCTCTTGTCCCGCCCAGGGGAAACAGGAACAAAGCAGGGTCATGTGACGTGATGTAAATTCACGTGACTCTGCTGTGTTTCCCTGGGCAGAGCAAGAGACGGTGTGTGCGAGCAATACACAGGTAAGCAACAGGGCCCCTGCGGTCATGGCTGCTGCTGGCTTTTGCCCCGCATTAAGGAGGGCCCTGGCGGTTGCGTGGTTGCATTGGCCACTTCAGCGAGTGGCTGCATGGTCGTTTAGTTTAGATTTAGGGTGGGCTGGGCAACTGCTTATTTCTTCAAAAGAAAAACACTGAGCAGGACAGAGATACTCTAGTAGCCCCAGATTCTGAGTTTAAATCCTGCCAGGGTCTTACATTATGAGGGGTCTGGTATTACTACTTGAATTTGACCCCAGGCTAATAAGTCTAATACATAGAAAAGTGTTGTAGCTAGGAACACATACACATAGACAATAATTATTAATAAACAATAATTAAAAGCAGCAGTGATATGTAAGAAGTAACGGCAATAATAGTGAATAACACAAATATTCATTCATTTGACCAGGCAAAATATTTGACACACAACGCAACGCCAAACAGAAAATTGTTGATTCATGTGCTTAGTGCTGTTCCCTAAAAGGATATTAACTTTAAAAGTATATAGTTCATGTAGTCATACTTAAAATGTTTGGATAAACATGAAACAGAAATACACAGTGTAATACTGTAAATCTGGAGATGAGTCCTCAAAATGTAGATCAGCAGCAACGCAATTTGGCCAATATCTGGCTTACCAGGTTGGTAAACACAGATCCTTTTTCATTATCCTTAGACTGTTCCCTCCCTTCTCTGGATAAAAACTCCCTCTTGGAGCCTGTCACGTTTTTAGCTGCAAGGTTTCTAGAAGAAACTCCTCTACAGAGTCTAGATCAGGGGTGTCCAACATGCGGCCCGCGGGCCAAACGCGGCCCGCGTGACCTCGAGGTGCGGCCCGCGTGAGATCGGCAGCCAGGATCACATCATCACAAGCCCTGCTGCTTACTTGTGGGAGTGTCTATTCTCTGTTCCAGTCCTACCTCCTCTGTGGGGAGAACAAGGGAGGCCGTGCCCCCTGCTGAAGTCTGCGAGCGGCATCGAGAGCTGTAGTAGGTAAGGGGGTGGGGGAGGTTGTTTGAATGAGTATGCCTGTGAAGGAATGAATGAGTATATGAATGAATGAGTGTGTGTGTGTGATAGCATGGATGTGTAAGTGCTGGAACCTAGGCATGATGGGACTGTGATTGCATATAGCAATCACACTCCTATCATGCTAAGTCAGCCAGTACATGCTGAAACCTGGCTTGCTGCCCCCCTTGTGTATTGATGCTGCCAGCAGTATGGGGTCTGCACTTACAGCCACCCTGTACCAGCATGTACTGGCTGACTTGGCATGATAGGAGTGTGATTGCTAACAGCAATCTGCTAACAGCAATCACAGTCCCATCATCAGGTTCCAGCATTTACTGGTTGCCTGGGTATAAAAAGAGTGTGTTTGCTGTTAGCAATCACACTCCTATCATGCCAAGTCAGCCAGTACATGCTGAAACCTGGCTAGCTGCCCCCCTTGTGTATTGATGCTGCCAGCAGTATGGGGTCTGCACTTACAGCCACCCTGTACCAGCATGTACTGGCTGACTTGGCATGATAGGAGTGTGATTGCTAACAGCAATCTGCTAACAGCAATCACAGTCCCATTATGCCTAGGTTCCAGCATTTACTGGTTGCCTGGGTATGAAAAGAGTCTGTTTGCTGTTACAATGCCCAGCCAACCAGTACATACTGGAATCTGGGTATGCCTGAGATTGCTGTTAACAATCATAATATATAGTTTTTTTGTACAATTTTGGTGTGCAACTTACTTTTATTAAAAGTATGTGGGGGGGTAAACCCTGAATTTTCGTTTTTGGTCCAGAATTTTCATTTAGGTGCATCCCTAGGATAAATAGAACTATTTCATTTTAACTTATCCAGAATCCTGAATTTGTAGTCACAAAACTTTCTAGGCCCATAAATCAGTGAGAGGAAAAGTAAAGGTTTTGTGTCATTTACTTTATTTTAAGCTGCATATCTTATTAAAGGCCATATTTTCACACAGTGAAAAATGAGTGCGGCCCTCGCACGTATACAATTCTGATGAAGTGGCCCACTGCAGAAAAAACTTGGACACCCCTGGTCTAGATGGTTGCCACCTCAACCAGCAGCAGATGAAATTGATGGGCTACACTAGTACCAACTTAATTGCCTTTACTTACATTTTCACCAAACAAATGAAATATAGTTCAAGCTAAAGATGCCTTCTTGGAAAGATGCCATGGTGGGATTTAAGCACATGATTGAATAGCATATTACCCATAAAAAAAAAATCATATATTACGCATTGTTTTATTTCATGTAAGAAGAGATATTGAAGTTAATAAGAAACAAGAATGTGGTGAAAATGTACCACCTCAAACTATCCTTTGAAGAGCTGCATTAATATAAACAGGATATTCAGGTTTTTGTCATCATCTACCTGTGGCAATGGTCCATGGAAGATTGAGGAGAAATTATGAGAAATTGGGTAAAATAGGCAATGCCTTCATTAGCACACAGTGTTTAGTAAAGTAAATAAATGTAGTTACATTTATTTGGCACAATAAAATTATAAATGTTTCACAGTTGGTAAATTATTTTTCTTATGAAAACGCAAAGAAAAATCCATAAAATAATCAACATGTTATTACATGTTTTATGTAACTGCTTAAATTGGCTGATGTATTTGATCTAAAACGTACTGCTTACATGACCTGCTTTTTATAGCATATATGAATTAGCCCTACTTTATGTAGTTATAACATACTTTTTACCATTTACATGCACTTTATCAGTTTTGTTTAGAGCTCGCTGGAAAGGAATACATAGAAACAATGGTTCATATAGCCGTTGCTAGTAGACAGTAAAATGAAGAAACATCTGTTCACGTATGGCTAATGATTAGGAGAAAACATGTTTTTCTGGTAGGATGCAGGGTTTTTATTGTCTCCCAGGTGAAAGCCTAAGGGGCTAATTATATACTGACCTTTTATGACATTCTAACCTTAAAAACAGCCCCATGTTCCTAGAACCTAGTAAAGTATAATACATTTTAGCTTTACCTGTGTGGCCAGGGGGATTTTCCATTCTATTTGTTTGGGGTTTTTTTGGAACTCTACTTTAACCTCCTGCTCATAATTATTTCATATTAATGGGTTTTATTATAATTATTTATTGGTTTATATAGTGCCTTTTATGGCTACATGCACTATACACAAACACATACATGCACACATACACTATACACACATACTTCATACATTACATACTGAACATACATATGAATCACAAACACACAAACACAGTACCTATTTGAAGCTAGAAATAAAGTCTGGCTCCTTCATAATGCCCTCAGTTGATTGCTCTGTGATGTGGCTGATTCACTCTTCTTATCCAGTTTCTTGCCCTGTGTGTGAAGACTGACAAACTGTCCCGACTAGAGGTTATTTGGAAAATTATGATGGGCAGCAACTTTAAGTTCTGCATACATACATTTTTTTGTAATGATTCTTACAGATTAAAAGTGCCAATCCACATGAAATGGAAACATACATTTTTTATACGCCAATGAGGGTAGACACTTAACAAGATTTGTTCACTCTTTTGCAAACTGTTTTGTCAACTCTCTTTTAGAGCATAAACCACAACCTGTTCGGCACGTCATTTTTCTCAGTGATTGGTTCTTTGCCCTATGAGTAACAGTGAAGAGACGGAAGAGAAGTTGTTAGCGAGTAAGGAAGTAGTTCCAATGCTACCATTCCCATTTATTTATACTCGCCTCGTGAAAATGGACACATAACAGTATGACGCCAGCAAGCCCGCATGTTTTTCATTATGATAAACAGTTTTGCTTGACCTTCTTTAGCAGAGTATGAATTTTTATATGTGCATTTTCATCTGTTACTTTGGTTAATGAAAATGTGTGGATTATTATGATGGAAGCATTCTATTACTGTATTTCCATGATGCAGATAGAATACTTACCATAAGTACTATACTTTATTAGAAATACTGTAATTCTACAAGCTACTAGATAGTTAGTGATTTCACTGGAAGGTACTTAAGGACATGAAATGCATATTTTAATGTGCACTTCAAGGTTACCTCATATTGAGAGATTTAAGGAAGTTAGCTAAAATGGGTTTTGAAAAGACTCATTTAAGAGTATATTAAATAAGAACTCCCACCACCCTGTCCACAAAGGGTGCCCGACATCACCTACAGAATCTGTATATTTCCAAAAAGGGCTCAGAGGAGGCAACCATGGAGAGTTATAAAAAATAAGATAAAGCAGTCTTGTACATGTAGAGAACCACAAGTAAGGACACATATTGAAAGCTTCAGGTAAGTTTTCCAGTGCACCGCTTCAACTAAAATCTAGCCAGTAAGCACACATTAATAGATATCCTACTGACTACACCAACTTTAAAAAATAATGCTTGGACATTTCCCTTTAAGGATAGGAAGACTTACCACAAACGTTTTTGTAGGAATTTTCATGAACAAGGATAGTTCCATCCATATAAAGTTGCAGTTTCCAGCTAAAACCTAAAGTAGCGTTGCTTAAACATATATGCGAGAAATCAATACATACACTGATCACCTATAACCACTGATGGTTGAACAGAACAAAAGGTTAGAATGCAGCACTCAGTAGTGAGATGGTGCACGAGCCAGGGTACCACCAAGTCCTTCAATAAATCCAAAATAAAGAAGCAAGCCTTTCTCAAGCCTTAGAGAAAGACCTGTGCGTCGAAACGTTGCCTGCGTGAAATAAACTCACCTTACCATTTGAGTGCTGAGCCTCTGCTTCTTTATTTTTGATTCACTGATGGTTGAAGTGAACTCTGATAATCTCGTTTTCATGGCACCTGTTGTTTTATAAGCCAGCAAGTGAACAATTTTGTCCTCAAAGTTGATATGTTAGAGGCAGGAAAAATGGGAAAGTGTAAGCATATGAGCAACTTTGACAAGGGCCAAATTGTGATGACTAGATGACTGGGTCAAAGCATCAACAAAAGGGCAGCTCTTGGATGTTCCCGGTCTGCAGTGGTCAGTACCTATCAAAACCAGTTCAAGGAAGGAAAAGCGGTGAACTGGTGACAGGGTCATAGGTGGCCAGGGCTCATCGATGCACATGGGGACAAAGGTTGGGCAATGTGGTCAAATCCAACAGACATGCTACCGTAGCTCAAATAGCTGAAAAAAGTTCATGCTGGTTCCAAAACAAAGGTGTCAGACCACACAGTGCATAGTAGTTTGTTGCATATGGGAATGCATAGCTGCAGACCAGTCAGGGTGCCCATGTTAACCCCTGTCCATTATTGAAAGCACCTACAATGGGTATGTGACCATGAGAACTGGAGCACAGAGCAATGGAAGAAGATGGCCTGGTCTGAAGAAACATGTTTTCTTTTACATTACGTGGATATCTGGGTGCGTGCGTGTAATTTACCTGGAGAACACATGGCACCAGGATGCATTAATGGAGGCCCCTCCTCACCAGGCATTCACTTAAAGCATCTAACTTTGAGTTACTAAACAGCATTTGATACACACTTCATCAGGATCAGCCAAAATATGTTTACCCAAACTGCTCAAGTTTATGATCTCCTTCAAAAGGGCTTTGATATACTACCTGGCTATTCTTATAAATCCTCTACAACCAAAGTGAAGTATGCTGGTAATTTTGCATAGGACACATGTTCACAAGGGTTGGGGTGTGAAAAGGGACTCTGGTACCCAGGTATCCATAACTTTGGTAGTGAAAAAGTTAAAAGCTTTAGTATAAAAACAGGTCCCAAGGTGACACAGTCAGTCCAATAATACATTTATAGATTTTCTTCCGTGCTTACATGCCACTAATTAAAAGGTAGACCATAAATTAATTTCAAACCGAAATCCGCCAGTAACTAAGGCATTTTATTCTATTTGTTGTATATTTTAAGAGACCCAAAATATTTAGTTCAGAGCTGTGTCTTATCTGATGAAAGGTGTTAAAATAGTACTGTATTAATTAGACCACTTTCAACCTTTTGAAATACAAAAGAACTGAGCCAAGCTTAAATTGGCTTAGTGTCAATGTTCCTGAGTGCCGCAAGACACACATATTAGTAAAAGGGAGCAATCCAGTAATTTTACTCAAGTTCTGTCTTTAAGGGAACAAAATAATTACATGAAAAACAACCTGTGTTAACTATTTCAGTGTTATAATGAATAGGAAATGCATATTTTAGTTAACCTAAAGTAACAGTGCGGCTGCTCTTAAAGTATGTGAGCAGCAGTAGCGTACCTAGTGGGGGGCGGGGGGGTGGTCCGCACCGGGTGCCGCTCATCAGGGGGGTGCTAACTTGCCGGCACCCGGCACCCCTCCAGAGACGGACAGTAATGTCCGCCGCTGGAGGAGCAGGCTCGCAAGGGAGCGGTATCGGAGGTCTTTAACAGACCTCCAGCTCCCTTGAGTGATTTTAAGCTGGGTTCAACAAGAGAGCCCACGGGGGCTATTGCCACTGTGTTCTACTGGAACAACCCTCCCTTGGTTAATCAAGTGGGGTAACTTGTGTTATTTTCATAGTTCATAAAAGCTTTCTCAGTTTATTAAAGCTAAAAAAAAAACAATTTTGGCCACAGATTTTGAAGCAGACATATCCCTTCTTTTTTGTATACTACAAGTGTATAAGCTCAATACAAATACTATATAAAAGTAATCTGTTTTTTTTCAGATTTTCAACATAGAAAAAACTAAATAATTTGGAAACTGTTATCATGTCTCTTGACAAATGTCATGCAATAGAATTGCTCTCAACATCTTGAAAAACAGTGATATATAAAAACATTTAGTACTTGCCTTTTAAAAAGGACATTAAGCATTTCATTGAAATTGTGCATCTTGCTAAGTTGCTAAGCTATTCTATGTTGTGCCAATCATTAAGCTTTTAACTGTAACACTCAGACGGACAGCCTATCCACAAATTCATATTCATTAACAGTCACATTTTCAGTCCAGAATACTTCAATAGAAATGCTTTTTTTTTTTCTTAACTTCAATTTGTACTCGGTCATAACAGATTTTCTATTGTGAGTAACCAGGCTTGTTTTACATTTTAGACTTTTTTTTAATTATATTAATAACAGCTTTATATACATGGATTTTTTTGCTACCAATAGTAAAACTGCCTTGTGATTGCAGAGATAACAAAACAGTAATAATGATAATAATAAAAATGCAACATTGGGTGTAACATGTAGAAAGCAAAAAATATGCATTAGCATTTGAAGAAACAAAATAAACCTTTATGGATATTTTTTTTATTTTGCTCAGACATTTTAGTACTTTTAGCATAGGGAAAGGTGGTCAAAGTGTTCTTTAAAAAAATATGTCAAAGAAACATTTTAGACATTTTAAGAAATTACACTGGGGAGATACATAAAAAAAATAAAAAAAAATTTGGACAAATAAAACATTATATTTTTTTCTTCTTTCAGCAAGCTTTTGCTATTTCTTTGTTTTCATTATGATGACACATTAGGATTTGTTATGTTGTAGTATGACTTGGTAACACGTGAGGAGAGCCTAGGGTCACTGATGGTTGGGAGTAACAGTAAAAATATTCTCCAAGCAGGAAAGGGGGTGGTTCAAACAGGACCAATAGTGATAGCACAGCAACCAGCATCATACGTGAGCAGAATCAAACACATGCACCAGGCAAGATAAGGTAAGCTGAAATTGGATGAGTGTGTATTTATCTGTAGGTAAGAGAAGGACGGAGTGAGTAAGGCTTGTATCTACAACAGTGGTTGCCAATTGTAAATCTAATGACCAACTGCAGTAAGAGTCTGAAGGGCACAGAGGTCCAACACCCAAAGGGAGGTATTTACAGGCAAACCTCATGCCCCGTAATGTTTACAATACATGTTAATAGAAAAATATTTACATACCTTGAAAGGTCACACTCACAAACAACATTTTTCTTAGTACATTGTGAGTTGCCTAGGTAGTGTGACTCTGCAAGGGCTTGATACGAGTCATGTCAAATGAGCTTTTGACCAAATAATGGCCGCATTCTTAGTAAATAGATCTGGCTGACTAAATTACACATTATGTAACAATACTTACATGTTCTGTGACAACAATCAAAAGTCAAGTGTCAAAAAACATAAATGTTTGTAAAAAAAAAAATAAGTGCTAATAAACTGAAATAAAAGAAAATGATATGTTAATGGTTGATGACTAGCTGTATTCATCTGAAATTTAAAGCATTAGCTCTGGTTCAATTACTTGTGTTATTTCTAGATTTTGGTAATAAACCTTTAATGGTTAATGCATTTAAATAATTGTGGATCCTTTTTGAATATAATTTTTTTTTTACAAAAGGTAACTTTTAGTGCATAGGGCAAAAGTGACTAGCAGTGGGGAGTCCACAACACACAGGCATAGCTGCTTATAATGAAACATTCTCCAATTAACCTTTGAGGCAACTATTCTAAGAGGTCTACATATTAAAGTAAAGAATACACAATAAAGTAAAGAATTGGAATAGTATGTAAGGAAATGGACATAGTCACCCAACACCTAAAATTACTTTATATTATGTCGATAATGGAACTGAGGCTCATAATAACACTGTGTGGGCAGTAGGCCGTGACAGTCTCTTTAATCATATTAAAAGCTCAGAGCTAAGAGAAACATGAGAAAATACTTATCATTAAATCATTTTTTCTACCAAGGCACTATTCGACATCAGCCCTTTTGGTGTAAAACACATGGGATGTTAACTTTAATGCACAATTTAATGTACTGTTAGGCCACATCCTGATGTTTAAAAATAACTATTATGAGAAAAAACATAGAAATGTAGACTGTAATTGCAGAAAAGAGTCGGTTTGGCTACATAGGCTATATATTCCTCATAATGTGCCCATACCTACTTAATTAATCTTCCTTTATTGGTTACAAAAATCTTAAATGGACGGCAACATTCGTACATTTGTTATAAATTAATGTCATTAATACCATTCTTCCAAATATTACTTGCATGATATAGGCAAGGATGAAAGATCTACCACAGAAGACACATATCTCCAGCTTCTTCAAAGAGAGCTGACAAGGTGGTCAGGAAGGTAATTGACCCTTAGACTGCTTTGATTTGAACATTTTGGATCTCTGCTACAACTTCTTTTCAATTTTTTTTTACCTGCTATTCCACATAAAATCCCCAAGGTTCATAGAGTCACACTTTTAGGCAGCATCCACCCGCATGGTGCATCCCATCTGTTTTGTATTTGTTATGGATTTTCCTCCCATCTACTGTGTGTTTGACATGACTGGACAGTATATACTTAGTGTATTGTCCATCCGTCGTAGCTTGCCCACTATATTTCTGGGTGACTGAGCTTGGCTTCCCCAAAATTGTGAAATCCCTGTTCTGCACAACAGAAATGTACTTTGTTGTACTTTGTTGCTGCTATCTCCTATGAGTCCTATAGTTATTATGCCACTATGTATTACATTTTACTGTGTTATATCCAGATCATACATGACTAAAACTTAATAAGTTTTTATTACATTTTAAAAATAGCTTTTGTTTGCTAGGCAGATAAATTATTTATAGTTGGTGGTATTATTCCAGTACGTCATTGCATCTAACAATATTTGCAAAACATCAGTTAATAATATTGTAAAATGTTTGTCATTATTCCCACAGTTATTCTTTCCTTGTGAAGCAATAACTCTGGCTGGGGGTATAAATGTGTCCGTGTAAAAAGTATAAAAGTGATCTTTAAACAACCAACATCGCCATCTGTAACGATAATTTCCATGTAGATAATTAGATGCATTAAACCTCTGGGTTGAAGTGTTTTGTTAACATTTGCAATTCCTCTTTCATACAAAGTGGTTACAGTAACAAAGAAACAATGGCACTTTTATATTTTACCATTTTTTTTAAGCCAGATCTGTTATGTGAGCAGCCTCTAGTCCAAACAGCTCGCAGTATTATGTTACTACCAGCCCCCACCCTTACTCTTTATACTGAAAGTAAATCTGTTTCATCTGGTAGTTTAATTTTATCTTACTATTTTTTTTTTTTTACAGAATGGGCTTTTTTCCATCGTGACATATGGCAGCTGAGCAATGGAAATAAATATCTGGTTTTCCAACTTTAACAAAAAGAGAGTACAGTGTTGAGAAGTCTTATGAATGCAGAAGGCACGTTCTCGTAAAGAGAACTTCCTACAGGTCTGTTATGGAGAACTGGAGAGGAAACTGGTATACTTGACATCACTTTAGAGATCATAAAATAAGCAGATTCACTCTCTGGCTTTTCTCGGCTCGTACTTTTTATACGTTGTCCTAATTTGTTAATTTGCGATTTTGCCAATACCCCATTAGCCAAATTAATAGCATAAGGTTCAAGCTAAAAATGCAATAAGCGGTATTAATATAGTAATGACATTTACAGTACGTATATTCATTTTCTCATGCGAACAGAGTTAAGTTTGTTCAACAGACTTGTTATGTTCATTGCTTATAGTTAAAAAAAGAGACTGCTTAAATGAACTTTAAACTTGCCCTCTGAGCTGTAGTCTAGAAAAACTACTTTTTAACGTTTAAATTATTCTTAAAAATGTAATCCATTGCACACTATAAAGTGGCAATTCATTGTCAATCCCACTGGCACGTAAAGGATTTTTTTAATGAAACAATAAACATACTTGAAACTTAATTGACCTTTGTTGTATCATTTTAAGTATTGCTATATTGTCGGTTACAAAAAAAATTGAAAGGAAAAAAACATAAAGGCTTTGAAAGACTAGAACAGCTATAACTAGTAAAAACAAATATGACTACTTACCAATGACCTTTATTTTGCTGGAAACTATTAATGAAAAACAATACAGAAAGAGCTCTTTATGTTCAATGTAACATTTGCAAATCCTTTTACTATAGCTTCATTTAAAGAAAAGAAACATTTCTTGGATGATTTAATGTCATTCTGCACTGACTGTACTTTCAACATCTGTACATACATAGTATTCCTCAACCACTAACACGGCAGTGTTGTCTCAAGGGTAAAGGCTTAGATTAATATTTCAGCTGGATTTAGTTGTTCTTTTAGAATGGCCTGGTTTAGTTGGCCATGTTTCAGCTGCTCAGCTAACCGTCAAATGTCACTTAAAGCCAAGTCTAGATGGAACAACTTAGCTATTCAGGTCTTTCGTTTGTTCATTGGTAAGGTCTGTTTGTAAAGTCTTTGTCCACACGACTTGATGTTGGGTATTCATAAACTCCCCTACACCAGAACCAGTGCCTACTTCTAGAGAAAGATTGTGTCATGACCTGAACCACAAAGAAATATAACATTTAAACTGTACATATCTTGGTTAATGTTAATGTTGGCAAAATTTTGTATTGCAGGTTGTGTTGGGATATGCAATTCAAGTGCATGTCAGTTGAGCAAAGTTAAATCAGTTGAACTGAGTAAAATCAGTTGAGTAAAATCAGTAAAAGGTTGCATGTTTGCTTAGACTACTTTTGTCTGGTTAGTCAGGTAATTAGTTAACATTCCTTTTGCTGACTGAGCCGGGATAAAAGTTTAAATAACAATTAAACTAGAAATGGCAAACTGGTGCTGTTGGTCCATGGAGTGTACTAACCAAGTTGAACGTATTTCCTACTTTTCTACTATCTTTTGTGATGGCACCCACCTATTTGGAAATTATCAAATCTTTCTCCAAATCAGTAACATGTGTTAAGCATACCCCTTTAAAGGGGAGGTTTAAGTAATCAGTGTTAGGTGTGATGGATAGTCCATCTTGAGATAGACAATGAAGTGTGTTATTTGATCCTGTTGATACAATTTATACCTACTCCTAACCACGTACTAATTATTATAGAAATGTGTCTTCCAAATAAAAAACAACCAGTAGGGAGTTAATAACACATGCCATTTACTTGTAGATTTAATGTTTATTCACAGCATTATCTATACTATTTAACTCCGTATATATCACATTCTCATGGAAGCAAAACACCAGTCTGCAACAGGGTAGACATTTTTTGTGGAGCAAGCAAAATTGCAAATGATTTAGGCATATATGACAAATGACAGAGAGTGTGGGAGCTACAATTTAATGTTGTTAAATGTAAAATAATGCACTTGGGACATAAATATTCCAAGGCAGAATATACCATTTGGGTTACTATACTACTCAGCAACAACAGCAACCTGTGAAAGTTTATTTCCGACAATTTAAAAGTAAGCCGGCAATGCAATAAAATATTAAAAAAAGCAAGCAGGGTGCAGGGTTGTATACCTATAGGCATTATTAGCGGGAAGAGGGAGGTGAATAAACCACTTTACAGCTCTAGTTAAACCTCGCCTAGAGTACTGTGTATTGTTTTGGGGAGAGTTAAGAGAAGAAAAGACTAAGAGATCTTACAATATATAGCTTGGAGGAAAGAAGAGGGATGATAGATGTAATAGAAACATTTAAATACAGGTGAAGGAAGAAAGTTTAATTCAAAGAGGAAATGTTAAAAAAAAGAGATTATCATCTAAAACTAGAGGATCAGTGGTTTAGATGTAATGTAAGGAAGTTTTCTTTTACTAAGAGTATTGTAGATTAATGGAGCAGCCTCATATCATAATTGGTAGAGACTAATACAGTAAGGGAATTTAACCATGCACAAGAGAGGCATATGACTGTCCTGAATCTTAGATGAGATTGAAGACTGATTAAGGTCACCAGGATTGCCTTTAATATTGGTTGGCCCCTCCACTCCCTGGCATGCAATCACACCCTCCACTTCAACACCAAAAAATCCCCCCCAAAACAAAAGTATTTGCCATACTGACTCTAAAGTCTTCCCTCCTTCTAATCCTAGTGTAACTCTGCGTGAGATGTCATCACGCCATACGTGCAAGGGCAGGAGCACAAAACTATTCTGATAACATAGCAAATGGATAGTGTGGGTTCGGCGAGTGACCTGAAACAGACTTGCAAGTCATAATATGGGCCAGCCTAAGGAATTCCAGCACCTAGATTGGACATCTTTGTGACATCTTTTTCCTGAAATAGCCTCCCTGTGCCATCTTTGTCCCCAAACAGCATGTTTGTGCTATCTTTGCCCCAAACAGCATATATGTGCTATATTTGCCCCAAACCGCTCCCTGTGCCATCTTTGCCCCCACTTACATATCCATGCTATCACACATATACTCATTCATTCACAAAAAATAATTTGCTCATTCACAGATACTCATTCGTTCACTCATTCACACCCCCTTAACTCAGCTGCAGATTTGTATGTGGCACTCGCAGCAACACCCGTGATCGCCTTTTCACGGGCACGCTGCTTACCTCTGCGTTGCAAATTGTGCGAACAACTTCTCTTTACTATACAGTGAACGCATTGTAACTTGAGTCCGTTGGGTTCCTGCATCCACTAGGCAGTACAAGAGACATTGGAAGGGGGGAGAGTGAGGGAAGAAGGGCAAGGGATAGTAGGGATAATGTGTGTCTGTGAGCATGTATGTGTATACATAGTATATATACTGTATATTATATATACAGTATGTTAGACATGCGCTAATGGGCCAAAAATGAATCAAATTTTTTGGTTCATTTTTTGGCTCATTCATGTTGGGCAACAAATTTCGTTCCCTGCCCATTTGGTGGCATTTTTAATTTCGTTGCCCAGTAACCAAATTCGCTCTCACTCATTCTCTCACACTTTCATTCTCTTTTACTCTCTAAGTGTTTCCCTACTGACCACTTATCCTTCTGCCAAGCACTTCCGTTTCCGCAACTTCCAATCAGGGGAGAGGTTGTCAGGAAAAGCACCAACATATTGCCCTTCGTTTAAGTACGGCAAAATAATGGCACTTTCGGTGACGTCCTCTGCCCTGATTGGAGGATTGAGGAGAGGACATCACTGCAAGCTTCACCATATTGCCCTTAGTTCATGTTAGGGCAAAATTATGGTGCTTTCGGTGACATCCTCTCCCTGATTGGAGGATTGAGGAGAGGATGTCACTGCTAGCGCCACCATATTGCCCTGAGTTCAAGTTAGGGCAAAATGACTGCGGTTTGATGACATCCTCTACCTGGACTGAAGGATTGGGGAGAGACAAGAACCGCCATATTTCTTGTTCATGTTAGGGGAAAATTATGATGCTTTCGGTGATAACCTCTCCTCTGATTGGAGGTTTTAGGAAAGGACATCACTGCAAGCACTGCCATTTTGACGGACATGTCTGTGGAGATGCAGAAGAAGATTGAAGATATCAGATTAAAGATGGAAGTGAAGAGAGAAAAGAATGGGGAAGATAAAAAATTAAGAAGATGCAGAAGTGTTAATTATGGTTACATCTGAATCAGATATGTTGTCTAGATAAATGTTGTAATTTCTTGATATATAAAACATCTATATGCATGCTCTAGATTTACTACTTGTCACGTTCTGCCCAGGCTGCGGAGCTGCATATCTGTCTTGTTTCAGTTTCCCTGTTTTGCTTCGATCCATTCCTGGATTTCCTTTTGCTTTGTTCTGATCTTCCATTCCTTGCTTCTGCTTCAGCTCTTTGCTTCAGCTCTGTTTCCTTTATAAGGTGCGCCCCACCTGTGTGTTCTGTTTGTCTCAGTCTTCAGTCTAAAGGTATGTCTCAGTGCTATGTGTTTGGTTTACATGTTTGGTTTGTTTCGTACCACTGTCAGCAGGGATTAGCGTTAGGACCCACCGTCATTGGAGTACTTTGGCGTAGTGGTGGGCTAAGCATACTATGGCCATATCATGTGACGGAATCTCCAATTGTTATCAAACAGTCTTAGGGTAGTTTCTGTATTCATGTTTGTTTGTCTCTTATGCACCTTTGCCCTTCTTCCTTGTATCATCTGAGGATTCCGGTTCCTCTCTCCTCTCCCTTTGTCCTAGTTAAAATGTCCTATCCTTGCTTAAAGGAGAAGCGTCCGAGGATTCTGGCTCATCACTCCTTCCCCTGTGTTCCTTGCCTTGTTCCCTGTCCTTTGTTGTGCCCTGTATCATGTACATCTTGTCTAGTAATGTTTATTCCTTGTCTGGTTCACTGTAGTGCCCTGTATCATGTATATCTTGTCTATTAATGTATATTCTTGTCTGGTTATGTTTCGTGCCTGGTCTCCCTGTCCCTTGCTTGTTATGTTTCTGCTACTACCCTTTGCTTAGCTTCCATACTCCCAGCCTGCAGCATCCTGCACGTGATTCTAATGATATGCTTCATGCCTGCTCCAGGGTGCCTGCAGGATATAGCTTCACTTCATTCTGGACTTCATCCGCTGCCATATCAGGGTGCTGGTGTTTGGCTGCACAACCCTAGGTGCTCAACACCTGGGTGAGTGTGGTCACCCTGCAACCAAGCCCTGTCCAAACTCCATTACTGCACTGTGACTCCTGCATACAATCATCGGGCACGCTGGGTCCTTTCAGTCATCTGTTTGGACCCAGTCCGTGACACTACTTAAATATCTTAGGGGCCACAGCAAACGTCCCTTGGGTCCAGAGCCAGTACCACAATATAGCTCAATAAAGGGTCCCAAGTGACAGAGAAACAACTACTGGATGCCCGCAATGGGCAAAGCCATTTGGTGACATCTACAATCTCCCCGGATAACTGGGGCTGTGCAGCATTTGAACAAACACAAGTGTTTGAAGAACACAATGTGTTGGCATCTTTTATGTCATATCCCAGGGTTTACTACCTTTAGCCTGCACACTTATGTGAAGAACTCTTTAACTACATTGCTTTTTTCTTTAAATACTACAGGGCCAGGTAGGGCAGGCAAATAAGGGGTGCACTGAGGGAGGCTTTCTCAGAGCTTCCTTATCATCAAAGACAGCCATGCATATTAATGAATTTAACATGCAATTCACTGGCTTTGGAACTTCAAGAAACCATGCACAAATATTTTTTTTCATGAAAGTATATCTACAGTATGTTTCCCATTTTAATAGCCTAACTTTTTACATAGTGCAAAATTCCATTTTGTAGAAACATATGCACATCTCTTAATGCTGTTATATTAATTCCTTACCTCAGGAGATTTTTGTGCCTTTTCTCTGAAGAACAGATCAGTAGCTTTTCATATAATCCTCCTTTCCTTTCTGTTTCTGAAACAAGGTCCACTTTTAGCAAATCCAGTAACAATTGTATATGTGACAGGAATAGCAAAAGACATTTCCTGGCTCCATATGCCTGTGAAAATTAAAGGCAGAAACCATTGACTCCTACCTCGCCATAATCATAGGTTTTAAAATGAACAACTGGTAATGCTTAAAAATAAAATATACTTGGCACAAAACATTTCAAATTAAGTAGGGCCAACCGGCAGTGGTTATTCCTCTGAAGTTCTTTTTTTTATACACTGTATACAATTGGATTATGTAGAGAATTTAGACGTGTGCATAGGGAGATACTAACTATAGAGGAACACATTTTTGCTTTGATGTGTTTTTTCAGGAGAATTGATATATTCGTTTACTGCCAGTGTAAAGCAAAGCAGCCACAAAGAGTTAGTTACACAAACATTTTAGCTTTCTGGTATGCTTATAAAGAATTATGTTATCCCTTCATTTACTTCAGTTTTATCATTCTAAACCGTAAACATATTTTTTGTTATTGAAGTAAGATTGCTAGGAGTGAAGATTTTGTGCAATTTTTCAAATCTGTACAAACTGTTGCTTAGCTTAGTTGTGTAAATTTAATATAATTGGTTACCATACTCCAACATTTCAGGTTAGAAACAAAAAATACAGCGCTTAATATTAACCAAAGAACAAACAGAATAGAAACCAAAAATACAGCGCTTAATATTAACCAAACATTTCAGGTGTTAGAATCTTTGTATGGGGACAGCGCACAGCTTTTCGCAGCATGGTGGGACAGCATTATAGCTCTGCAGGACAGCAGCTCAGTGCCTGGAGATCAGGACTGTCCTGTGAGAGTATGGACTAGCGGTGACTTCATAGCCTTTAAATTAAACATACAAAGATCGTCTACCATGCAAAAATCAATAAAATTGTTGTTTAGGATAATAGATGCTTTAGTTTTGCAAAAGCTAAGAAGGTAACATGTATACCAACATGACATATTCAATAGTATTACTTAACAATATCAAATCCCATCCTTGCTATATATCTACAACATATACATGAAGACATAAATGCTTTTTTCCTTTATCATTATATTTTCCTCTGGTACTCAGTAGCACTCAGAGAGCCGAGGAACACTAAAAGAAATATATTGCTTACTTTCTGAAACCTTTTAGAATTTGGCTTTCATATAACTGAGATATGGAACATAAAATTAGTCAAATCACCATTCACAATTAGCTCCAAATTTACTATATTGTAACTGGTTCTTATAAGTAAAAACTGTCATGTTGCAGGTTGTTAAACAGTGTGCTTGTATAAACTGACTTAAACTTTATGTTTTAAGTACCGTATTTGCTCGATTATAAGACGACCCTGATTATAAGACGACCCCCCAAAATCTGAATATTAACTTAGGAAAAAAAGAAAAAGCCTGAATATAAGACGACCCTAAAGGAAAAAAGTTTTACCAGTAAATGTTAATTCATGTAAACTATTTTTTTAAATAAAAGCTATGATTGAGAAAAATATTTTTTTTGTTTTTACTTCCTTGTATTTTCCAACCTGTCCCCCAGTTACGCACATCTGCCCCCAGGCTTGCCACACCAATATGGCACTGTGGCCCATGATATGCCTTTTAACCCTCTATATGCCACTGTGCCCCATGGTATGCCTTTTGACCCCCTATGTGCCACTCTGCCTCCAGAAATGCCTTATACCCCTATATCCCATTCTGGCATTTAGGGGGTTAAAATGCATATTATGGGGTAGAGTGGCATATAGGGAGGTATAAGGCATTTCAGGAGGCAGAGTGGCGTTAAGGGGGCATTTAATAGAGCACTCTGCAGAATGGCATATAGGGGTATAAGGCATTCCAGAAATGCCCTATGCCCCCATTTAACACACACACGCACACACACACACACACACACACACTTACTGGTGCTTCTAATTTCCTGCTGTATTGCCGGGGCAGCGGGTTGACGTCTCCTTCCGCTGCAGCCAGAAGGAGGTGGAGTTGGCAGCGGGGGTTTGTCTGCGTCCGTCGCGCATACCTTCCCCGGCTGTCAGAGATCAGAGTTCCCCGCACCGGTGCGGAGAACTCTGATCTCTGACAGTTGAGGAAGGTATCCGCGACGGACGCAGACAACCCCCACTGCTAGCCACACCTCCTTCCGGCTGCAGCGGACGTTGTCTACACGGATCGCGTAGATGTCAACCCGCTGCCCCGGCAATACAGCAGGAAGCACGGTAAGTGTGTGGGGGGGGGAGACAGGAGGATCCAGGTCCCCTGCAGCGGTGCGGGGGATCTGGATCTTAGTCTCATAATCAGACCTCTATTTGAGGTCTGATTAGAAGACGACCCCGATTAGAAGACGAGGGGTATTTTTCAGAGCATTTGCTCTGAAAAAAACCTTGTCTTATAATCGAGCAAATACGGTATATGCAGATTAAGAAAGAAAGTATAGCTGCCCAAATAATGTGAGTTTGGAGCACAAACTTACCTGAATTGGGGCAAACAACAACTTGTAAATAAATGAAAGACAACTCACATTAGCACTCACAAAAAAGAAATCCATTAATCCATGGGACATGTGTAGGAGGTCTGTGCCGTCTGTGATGGATCAGGCTGGCCCGAGAGTGAAATTACATCTTGGAGCTTTACATCTTGTGTTCTTTGCAGAGTATCTGGCTGTTCTTCTGAATGGTGTGGATCTCTTCTAATTCATGCTGATGGTGTATCCCTGACCAATTTTCAGTTCATGTAGTGTTTGGTGCTTTTAGCCTCCAACTGATTGCACTTCTTTCGTATCGGCGCAGCAACCAAGGCGGCTAGATGGGGCCTTGTTCATAGTTTTTAGGTCACCAGTCATAGAAGTGTGTTGTCGAGATTTTGGGGCACTCCTGAGTGTACTGGGCAGCAAGGCAGGCAGCAGTTCACCAGAATAGTAGTAAACTTGGTTTTTCCAGGGACGGGGTCCAGATTCATTGGTTGAGCTTCAAGGGTCTACAGTGGGAGCACATTCAGAGCGAGGTACTTGTCCATGTCTGTCTGTACGGGGGGCCTAGATCCTGGTCCTTCACACTTGCGGTAACGATTTATGTACTATCCCTAGTAAAGAGCTCATTAGGGATATAAAGGTAAAGTTTGATAATTTGTGGTCCTCTTAACCTAATATTTAATTGGTCGAAAATTACTCTGCACTTGCTTTGGAGGGGCCCTATGTCGCGTGTTG
Source organism: Spea hammondii (assembly GCA_029215755.1). Taxonomy (NCBI): domain Eukaryota; kingdom Metazoa; phylum Chordata; class Amphibia; order Anura; family Pelobatidae; genus Spea; species Spea hammondii. The sequence goes on along the minus strand of JARDYJ010000001.1, from coordinate 45,023,645 downwards.
TGGCTTTTCAGGAAGGTATCGAAGTTCACTACACTAAATATACGGGTGATTTGCATGGTTGGTTGCGGAACAACAGTGTTCATTTAAATAAGTTTGGTCTAGATATGTGAATTTTGAATGTGGGCACAGGTCTGGAGAAAGTGGTGGCCGTGTGAAGGAGTAGTTAAAAACATATTGGCTATGGCGTAGGGCCCCTAGGGAATTTTTGGCACAAGCTCAAGGGGTAGCCCTCATTGGGTTGGCTACAACTGAAGCACTAGCCAAGGGGGCTAGATTGCTTGGTTTCCTGAGGAGTTATTAAATTTTGGCACCACTGTGCGTGGTGGATTGCATTGTATGATCTTGTTATTTAGGAGAATAATTCTCAGGTACCCTAAAATAGTGGATATAATATGCACTCATGCAGCCGGAAACCTCCTTTTCTGATTTATGAATACTTTTTGTTCCCTGGTCATATTATCTTTATGACTACTGTACCTCTTGCGTGACTGCGGTAGCTGTTAACCCTACACATAAAACATATATATATATATATATATATATATATATATATATAACACTTATACATTATGAAGATGAATCCATAAGAGATTCTGTCCAATTATTCCATGTGAAGTAAATGCAATTGACCCTTAGCTAACATTAATGCAAACCTATATTACAAGTATTCATCACAACAGTGCCCCCAAAAAGAGATGCCTGACTGATGTGAATTTAGGTGCCATATATTACAAATGTAATTCACTTAATGTTTAGACAGTCCTGGATATTCATTTATACCTAAAGGAATTCTGTCAATACTTGATATGTGTGAGAATGAAGACTTGAACTTGGAGACATTTCTGTCAGGGATACAGAAATTATCTGAAGGAACTCCTGGAGATTTGAAAGAGATAGAACTGTACTTTGTTGGCTGTGGAAAGAAATAGAGCAAATTTGATAAAGACGATACCTTTATAGGCGGACTGAGTTGTAATGAACGCTGTACTGTATCTTACTCCCTCAATCATATTCTATACATGTATGACTAAATTCTGCTTAAAATGTATAATATGCCTAATGAAGAGTTATAGGTAGTCTTGAAAGCTTGCAATATTTTGAAAGATTTACATCTTACTCTATTAATCAGTTGGTTCTCTGGTATTAGATCCACATATTCACTTATAATTAGTTATTAGCTAGCTTTGTGTTCTTTATATTGTTCACTCAACAAGAGATAAAGATAAAGCATCTTGGATGTAAGCATATCTGGGAAAAACAGCGGCCACAATTCTTCGTGTATATTACTTTATTCTTGTAGCTAATAACTTTTCTATTTGCCATTTTTTGTATTTTCCAATTATATATATATATATATATATATTATGCAATAATTACATATTTAGGTAAATAAAGTGAGTAAAACATCTCTTCTTAATCAGCAATATTGCTATGGGGTGCTCTAAAGTGTGTCATTTGTTGTGGAAAGTTCTGTGAGATCAGGAATTTGGAAGAATGTGTGAGGTGGGAAAACAATCCTATAGCTTGTATATAGAGTGTGTGTTTAGTGTATTTTGATGTTATATCTATGGTTTGGTATTTTAGTATTATCCGTTTGATTAAAGTTCACAATTTTTTTTGGAACATAGTCAAATTAAAGCCACAGGACACTATAAATTAATGGGGAATATATGGTTACATGACACGTAAAAAATAATAAATTAAAAGGATATTTGATATATATATATATATATATATATATATTTGATATTTTGGTGTATATCCATATCAGAATTGGGAGGAATGAGAAATAGTATTAGCTTATAAAATATTTAGTGAATGAATATTTCAAGGTTGTTATGTACAATGGATCTTATCATTACTGCAGTCAGAGTACTAGTCCCGCTGGTATTAGCTACCCCTAGCATTCCTCTTTTTCAAACATAGTTGGGCATACAAAAGGTTTTTATCATTTATATTCAAAGATTGCTGAACAGTTCTACAGCAAGTGACCTGGGTCATTTCATTCTAACTTTTTAGAACTTTAGCAGTAATACAGTGTCTATGAAACAAGAAGCAAATGGAAAAGGTACATTGTTTTTCTGTCTTGGGTCAATGAAATAGTTTGCCAATTATTTTTGCAGTTTTTGTGTTTGCTTTCTGAAAACCAATGTGATTCTCTGTTTGAAATTAAAAAGAAATACTACTATAAAAAAATCTCCCTGCAGAGGAATTGACATTTAAAATTAATAGGAAAAAGAAACCTGTCATTTAAAATGAACCAATTTTTACAATCATAGAACTACAATTTAAATAGAAGGAAAGAGAATTTTTACTTAAAAATCAGAATGCTCGGATAGAAATGATATAAGTATACATCCATATACCTTGGAAAATCCTTCAAGGACATTTATAAGGTAGGGATAATTGTATACACATTTTTGTGGATGCTGCTGCCCACAAAGATTAATGAACAGCGCTGGGCTTTATTATTTTTGGGAATGTAGGGGTGCTGCGAAACCAGTAACCACAGCAAGTTAAGCTAGGAAGCTGGGGGGGAGGGTAGCACTGTTAAGCTGTTTGGGCCAAACATGGCAGAAACAATCTGTTTGAGGACAAAGATGGCACAGTTAAGCTGTTTGTGGACCAAAAATAACACAGTAAAGCTTTTTGTCATAGAGATGATACTTTAAGCTGTTTTGGGACAGATATGCCACTGTTAAGGGAGAAAGATGTCAGAGACAAGCTGTTTGGACCAGAAATATGGCACTGCTAAGCTGTTTAGGCACAATGATGACAAGTTTGGCATTGGAAAGCCAAGTTGGCATTGGAAAGCTGTTTGGGGATAAAGTTGGCACTGGGAAATTGTTTGCAACAAAATTGACAATGAGAAGCTGTTTGGGCACAATAATGACACTGACACTGGAAGACTGTTTGAGGAAAAGTTGTGACTGGGAAGCTAGGGGCAAAGTTGGCAATAATAAGCTGTTTGGGCACAAAAGATGGCACTGTTAAGCTGTTTGGGGAAAAATATGGCACTGTTCAGCTGTTTTGAAACAAACATGGCAGCGACAAGCCGGTGGGCCACTGTCCTGAGTCATGTTTATCTAAAATGTATTTTGAAAAATGCATGACCTGAGGAACTAGGTTTTGTATATATTTTTGTGTTTACTTCACTATGGTTATTTTCTATATATTTACTTATAATAAATAAATATTGTATACTATTTCCTGTTGATAACAGATATGTACAGTATGTGTGCAACATCATTTTGTGCCGGGGATCTAAAATACATTAACGGACAAATGGACATTGAAAATTGAGGTTTGACAAACTTTACAGAATTCTACGGGAATTATTCTGCTGAAAGTTATTACTAATTGTATTGAGACAGGAGATAATAAAGTAAACATCAGAGGTTTATAACAGGGTGCATTTGCTAACTGGCATTCAGGGACTTTGACGAGCATTGCATCAAAGTTATGTTTGGGACTGGCGAAAATGTATTTGCCAGTGCATAGTATTTACGCAATCACTGACTACATAAAAACGTCATGCTTCTCTTTAGGTGTGTTAGGTTTAAATATATTCTTGAAAATAAAATACTAACAATACAGTAAATTATAAATATAATTTATCTTCCCCTTGCTAACCTTGTTTAGAAAAAACACCGTCCTATTGCAAATTGTTCCAAAAAACAGCTTCCCAGTGCCAACCTTGTCCCTTAACAGCTTACCAGTACCAACCTTGTTCCCTAACAGCTTCCCAGTGCCAACTTTTCCCCCTAACAGCTTCCCAGTGCAAACTTGGTCACACAAGACTGTTTCCAAGTGCCAACTCTGTCCACTAACAGTTGTCAACCTTGTCCCAAAAAGCAGCTTTCAATTGCCAACCTTTCCCCCTAATAGCTTATCAGTGCCATATTGGCCCGAATAGATGGCACTAAAAGCTTATCAGTGCCAATGTTGTAAAACAAACAGCTCCCCAGTGCCAACCATGTCCCCTAACAGCTTCCCAGTGCTAACCTTCTCCAGAAAAGTGCCACTCGAGAGCTCTCAGGTGCTGCTCAGAAAATGGGACATGAAGTCTCATTGGAAGACTTTCCCGGGCAATCCAGGACTTGTGGTCATCCTAGTTTATAGGTATCAAATATATCCTCCACTCCCATCCTCTGGTCAGATGGAAAAGGAGGTACGTTTATAATAAAAGATACTATGGAAAGCATAGGCCATATACCATGCTCTTCACCTTCAATGTTTTGTGTAAAATGGGGTAAAACCCTCGGGGGAGGGGACATTATTGCATTATTTGTCATGTTTGATGGAGAAGCATCAAACAGAAAACACAAATGAATTGTGTTTACAGTTGTAATTAATAATTAATTAGGCTCTAGTTATGTTATATTACCTCCAGTGTTTAATACGCCATCACTCTTTCATTCACAGATCATATATACTACCTGTTGTTGTAATCAATGTTTCACTGTTCCAATGTTACATCTGGTTTCTTCTTATTTATTTTTTCTTCTTATGTTATTTATAGCTTCGGAATGTTCATTCCAACAATAATTTACTTTTTTCAGTAAGAGAGAAAGTATTAAGTATTAAAAAGCAAAGATAAAATGTGTGTGCCAGAATGAGTTTGAACGTTATCACAAAGGTAATAAGAAGCATGTTTGCTTTATACTAATCCACGGGGTATAGGAAAACCAATTTCTCAAAAATAATCTTCTATATTGCCATTTCAGCTTCTAGAATCTTTAAATTATTCTTTCTGTACAGGAAAGCTGAAAGATGTCTGATAAAATAATGAAATTAAAGTTAGAAAAGAATATGAAACTGTTCTATTTGGATCATAGGTAAACCTGACACCTTTTCGAAAGGTATAAAGATCTTTATAAAAATTTCATTATTGAATTAAATATTTTCATTTGCATCTATTTCATAATTATTTTTTCCTTTAAAATGGTTAATTTTCATGCATTAATATATATTATGTATATACCTTTTTAAGATAAAAAATCGTATATGCCAAAAGCATTTGTAATACTAAAATGTCACTGGCAACGGTAAGCCTGTGCCTTCATCACTACGTACACATTTCCCAAATTGAACGATAGGCAGCTTTCTGGTTGGTCCCCACGTCTCGCTTCCCCTAGCTTCTATTCGACACCTCATTGGACCCATTGGCTACTTTGTTTCCCCCAACATACACGTTCTTTTTCATACTGACTGGTGTGTCATGCCATTTGTGGAGTAAGGGTTAATTAGGGAGGCTTTTCCCAGAAGAAGCATACTATTTACTGGTAGACGGATCTTTTCTATTCGAGCATGACTGTTCCCCAATGCACAAAGCAAGGTTCATAATGACATGGTTGGATGAGTTTGAGAAAGACCTGTGAAATTAGCACAGGGCTACATGTGGTTGTTGGGGAACATAGTTAGTGTGTAAGGGTTAAATCACAGGGGTCAGGCAAAGGACACCAAGGATTTCTATGGAATGCGCTCGCGCCGCTTGTTTTGCCCGCCTTTTTTGTGTTGATGCGCTCGCGAGCAGCTCGCGCCGCTTAGTTTGCCCGCATTTTGCATTTCAATTGCTCTCGGACAGCTCACGCTATAGTTTGGGCGGGATTTTAGGCTATAAAAGTGATGTCTCTGAGGTGCTTGTTTCACTACCCCAGGCTAGCGTTAACTGACTGCACTGACCTTTGAGTCTGGTGATCGGCGGTTTTCAGCAAAGCCACGGGGAGCAGCATGGAAGAGCTGCTGAATTGTCTTCGCGAGCGAGCCGGGAGAAGAGGCTTTGAAGAATGGTTGCAGACTTGTATTTCTTCAGCTCCGGTTACAGAAGAAATGGATCCTGCCGTTGTACCGGTTGAAGCTGGAGACGCCGCGGAGGAGGAGTCGACGGCAGGGGAAGATGGCGCTTCTACTTCTTGCATGTTCCCGATCTCGCGAGAGTGTATCCTGTCATCGCGGGAACAAGAAGAAGTCGCGGGTACGTCATTTCAACTTGCAGAACGCGGAAGTAGATCAAGCAGAAGTTCGGCAGCTCAGCGTTCTCAAGCGTCTAGGGCTGTTAGAGGTAAACAGCCCTGCAGAAAAAGAAAGCATCAGCAGAGGGAAGAGGACCGTCAGAGTCAGCTGGACTCCGGATGCAGGCGTCAGCCACTGGCTGCATCTGTTCCTGTTTTACAAGAGGACTTGGACCAGCCAGGACCTTCCACAGGACAGATCAATGTGGGTGCTGCTGTGGGTGAGTGCCCAAGAGGGGATATGGAGAAATTAAATGCAGTTGTGGGTTCATTAGTTAGTCTGCTTAAAGAATGGCAGGGCCCTAATCCAGCTCAAGCTTGGGGAGGGGGGCCTAACATCAGACAGAAGAATTTTGTTAATGAAATTAATATGAAAGAGTCTCTGTCATGTGAGATGTCACCTCTGGGCTTTAATTTATCTAAAGCGTTAAAAGAAAAAATATGGAACAATGAATATATTGATATTCTGTCGCTGCTTCCAGCATCTAAAGAGTTTTTGGTTAAGCAGGAGAAAGAGGATGACAGGAGAAGACCTATCCCAATCTTTTAACAATTGGCTTCAGGCTTTTTGTATCTACTCCAGTGTGTACTGCGAGAAACATAAATACAGTAGTTCAGGATTGTTTCAACATCTAGAGTCTGTCCTTGAAGCGTATAAAAATTTTGGGGGCATGTCATGGTTCAACTATGATGAGATATTTCGTCAGAAATTAGCAGTACACAAGAATTAAAAATTTGGAATGAAGGACGTGGGGACATGGGATAGCATAATGTTACCGCAACGATATAATTATACTAACAGATTTCAGTCAACTCAGGTTAACCAAGTTCGTCAAACAGGAGTTTAATGAAGCACAGTGTAAATTTCTTAATTCCTGTAAATTTAAACACGAATGTACTTTTTGTGGAGGTAATCACCCTGGTGCTAGATGTTTTCGTAGGAATGGTGGGAATCAAAGCGGAAGGGATTCAATTCAAAAAAGCGGCGACGCCGGTGATAGTGTCAAGACTGCTGCTTTGTTTAAACAATTACCCAAACAGATGGCTGATTTATTGTTTAATGGTTTCCAAAATGGTTTTAGAATACCAGTATATAATGTGGAAAATTTATTTGGGTTGATAATCTAAAATCTGTGAGTGGAAATGTTCAAGTTGTGCACGATAAGATTGAAAAAGAGTTATCTTTGGGCAGGATTGAAGGTCCTTTTAGTTATCCGCCGTTCGAGAAGTTTCGGTTGTCCCCGTTGGGTTTAGTGCCGAACAAAAAGAGAAAGGGTCTTTTAGATTGATTCACCATTTATCATTTCCAAAGGGTGAATCACTAAATGACCAAATCAATACAGATGATTTTCCAGTTAAGTACGCGTCGTTTGAAGATGCTTTGTTTTTGGGTTAGGCTTTGTGGTAAAGGTGCTTACTTGGCAAAGGTGGACATAGATTGTTGCCAATTCATCCAGAATGTTTTCGTTCTTTAGGTTTTCAGTTTGAAGGTAAATTTTATTTCGATAAATGTTTACCGATTGTTACTCACCTGCCCTCGGCTCCCATGTTGCCGCAGCAGCCGCCACGAAGGAGAGGGAGACCCCCCTCCACCGCACGTCCACCTCCGCAGCAGCCGCCACGAGGGAGAGGGAGACCTCCTTCCACCGCAAGGCCGCTTCCACTACCTTCCTCTGAAGTGCCGCGCAGGAGAGGCAGACCTCCTGGTACACGGCGTCCTGCTGCTGCGCGCGCGCCCTCTAGTGGCGAACTCGCATACTGCGGGAATTTATGAAGGGAGATTACGCCATCCACAAGATGGCCGCGATTCACAGACACTGGAAGTGATGTCATGAGGGGCTGATGGGAGATTCAGACTTCCTCTGCGGTTCTCCATTTAAACCCCTCAGACCAGTTTCACCTTGCCTTCTGATGGTCGTCTATGCCTTGTGCTAGCACCCAGATAGCGTTTACCTTCTTGATTCCTGTGTTTGACCTCGGCTTGCCTGACTACGTTGTTATCCTGTATCCTGACCTCGGCTTGTTTATCGTTTATCCTGATCTCCTTAATCCTGACCTCGGCTACGTATACCGGCTATCCTGTTCTCCGGAATCCTGACCTTGGCTTGTCTGAACTGCTCTGTCCTGGAGTCCTACCTGACCACGGTGTCTCCAAACTACTTGTACGTGACACCGATGGGGTGTTCAATTTCATATTTTTATTTTGAAGCTTTTTCCAGTTTTTTAGAATGGTTAGTTAAAAAGGTTTCTGGTTGTAGTTCAGTAGTGCATTATTTAGATGATTTTTTGTTTATAGGTGAAAAAGGTTCTGGTGATTGTAATATGTTGTTAAATTCATTTATTGAGATTGCAGAATTTTTGGGTATTCCATTAGCTAAGGATAAGACTGTTTTACCCACAACATCTCTTCAGTTTTTAGGCATCGTTATTGATACAGAAAAAATTGAGTTTTGTTTGCCGTTAGATAAAGTTCATAAATTAAGAGTGACAGTTAAAAAGCTTCAGTCTTTGTTAGGTCAGCTCAACTTTGCTGCCAGGATTATGCCTATGGGTAGAGTTTTTTTGTGGCATATGGCGAGAAGTATAGCCGGTAAAAAGTTAGGTTACCATAGGGTAAGGGTCAATAAGCAAATTAAGGAGGATTTGAAAGTGTGGAAAATTTTCCTTCAAAACTTTAATGGTTCTACAGTATGGCAGAGTGATTTTGTAAATGCTAATGAATTGGAGTTGTATACAGACGCTGCCGGTTCTGTAGGTTTCGGTATATATTGGCAAGGAAAATGGGCTGCTGAGAAGTGGCCATTATCTTGGTTTTCTGCGGGTTGGACCAAAAATTTAGTTTTGCTAGAATTATTCCCGGTAGTGGTGGCTATTCGTTTATGGGGAGAACATTGGGCAAATAAACAAATTTTATTGAATTGTGATAATATAGGTGTTGTTTGGGTCATAAATACGTTAAGAGCTAAATCCATACCAGTTATTAACTTACTCAGACATTTGGTGTTTTTATGCTTAAAGCATAATAGATGGTTGAAAGCTAAACATATTAACGGGATTAATAATGGAATTGCTGATGCTTTATCCCGATTTGATTTTAAGGTTTTCAGGCGTTTTGCGCCCATGGCGGACAAGGAGGGCTTAGCAGTTCCGGGGGATGTAAGTCATTACCTATACAATTCTCTGTCCAAGGCTACTTGGGCAAATTATTCAATGGCTTGGAAGGAATGGAGTATTTTCATGAATGAAAAAGGGTTAAATGAGTTTGAGAATAATATAGAGAAGACTTTAGAATTTGTGTTAATGTTGATTAATAAGGGTTTTTCGCGTAGTAGGATTGATTGTTATCTCTTAGGTGTTTCTTTTTCATGAAGCTAGCAGGGAAACAACCAGTAGGCAAATCATTTTTAACCAAGCAAATATTAAAAGGTTTTGGCAGAAAACAAAGAAATCTGGATGATAGAAAACCAATTTCTTTTGGTTTACTGCAAAAGTTGGTTGGTGTGGTGCACAAGAATTGCTGGGATGAGTATGAAGCCCTGTTATTTAGAACAGCATTTATTATAGCATTTTTTGGCGCCTTTCGTGTAAGCGAATTGGTGGCAGCAAATAAAAAGGGTGGTTCTGGTCTTCGTTTTGAAGATGTTTTTTGTGATGATAAATTGTTGATCTATTTAAGATTATCAAAAACGGATAAATTGGGCAAAGGCTGCTGGATTAAATTGAATAAGGTAACCAATTGTGAAATTTGTCCGGTAAGAGCAGCAGAGCTTTTTAATAACAGAAGGCCAGAGTTCAATGGTAACTGGTTAATACATAGGTCAGGTTTACCTTTGACCCAGTTTCAATTTAAAAGAATCTTACAAAATTGTTTGATTAGCCTAGGGTTGGGTTCTGAAAAAATTTCTTCGCATTCATTTCGTATAGGTGCTGCTACGGAAGCAGCGTTACTGGGGCTGGATAATTCTATCATTAAAAGGTTGGGTCGGTGGGACTCTGACCGTTTTAAGTTATATATAAGACCTCATTTGATGTAGTAATTATGCTACTGTGTTAATACAATTTCTTTACAGGTGAACGTCCAATAGTGGTTTGGATAATTGGACACTCTTTTGTATTCTGGGCGCATCGAAGAGCTGCGAAAAGATGCTATGGGAAAAATCTCGGTTTCAACTCATTGTGGGGGAAACGATATAGGTAAGGTTAAATCTGTGCAACTGTTGTTGGAGATTAAAGATATTCTGGAGCAGCTAAAGGATATATTTGTAGGTACTAAATTGGTATGGTCAGAGATTGTTCCACGTTTAATTTGGTTGCAGCACAAGCATTTAAGAGCCTTAGAAAGAGTAAGGCGGAAGTTAAATAGATCTATTGAAAAGTTCATGTTAATGGAAGGGGGTTTAAGTTTTAGGCATTCAGATCTGGAAGGAGGCTGTGAAGGCCTGTACAGACCAGATGGAGTGCATTTATCTAACACTGCTTGTGATATTTTTAATTCTGATCTTCAGAGTATGGTGGTTGGGGGGGTTTGTTCAGTGTCAGGCTGACCGGCTGTTGGGGCAGTTGGCCTTGATTAAAATTATTTTATAACTCTGTGGTTTGGACCAAGCGTTTTGGTTTATTCAAGTTTTAATACAAAGTTGTTTTGATTGTTTATGGTTGGAAATTTGTTATAAGCTAAATAAAAGACCACGGCCTTTGTTCATCCAAAATGGTTTCCGTTGTATTTATTATATATTTGGTTATAAGCATTACATCATACAACCACATGTTGTGGAAGAACTTGAAAGACCAGCACAGAGCCCTGATCTCATTACCATCGAACACCTTTGGAGTGAATTGGAACAGAGATTGCGGGCCAGGCCTTCTAGTCCAACATCAGTGCCTGACCCAAATATGCTCCACTGGATGAATGGTTAACATTCCAACATAAACACTTGTGGAAAGCCTTCCCAGATATATATATACGATACTGAAATAGGAAGGGGACTACACAAAATACTACTAGAGGAACAAAAGGAGGATTACAAGAAGAGGGACATATGCACACTATTTTTAATTCGTCCAAACTCAGATTAACACATGACGAGATACAGATCTTAAAGAAAAGTCAGACAAATTAAATGCACCAATGGCCCTAATAAATTTGATTCGGAGGTGGAACAATATATAGTAAATTTTTTGGAACTCTAAGATTAAAGGACCATTTTAAAAAGCACACAGCTAATAGTGGCTTTAGCAGAATCAGATGAAAAGGTCAGTTTGACCCCTCTTCCATACAGTTGACCATTAGAGCTTTTTCTCAAGCTTTTAAGAACCAAGCTAATCAAATACTGACTAGGCCCCTTCAATTCTTTCCAGCACACTTCTTAAGCAAAGAGATTTGCTATGAGGAACTTAGCAACTGAGTCTACCATTGTAATAACACATTGATAAAGGGAGTGCTAGACCAATTATTGATTGCCACACATATTGACAGGACATTCTTTCACACGGATGTGAAAATAAAACATACCTTATCTTGTGACCCAGTCATCCCAAATCAGTCTTTAATTAAGGGGTGTTTGGACAGTGCTCGTGAAGAGGTAATTCTTCCAAAAGATATTGTTTTGTTAGTAACCAACATATATCCAGTATCTTCAACATTATTTCACATGATGAGGGTATTCAAGCCATGAGGCAAGTTCTGTCAGATCCTTACTTACGTTAACATAAAATTAATTCATGTTTGAAAAAGCCTTCTACAAACAGATTTTAGGTACTTTTATTGGAAAAGTAGTGGCCCTTGAGTATGCAAATGCATTTATACTCAAATATGAGGCTCTTTGTATGCTTACTAAGTATGCTGAACACTTAATTATGTATCATCATAGGCAACAACTTTATAGAATTGCCAATTGCAATGTAAATGATAAAAAAATACAATTTTAAGGCAAGACAGGAGGCTTCCTATTTTGCATTATCTTCCTTTACTCTCACAGTAGCAGCAAAGAAAGAGTTAAACACATAAGTGGAACAACCAATAGAAAAACACTACATAGGAGCTATATAAACCCCTAAGCCATCCTCCTCTTCCTCTTTCTTTGCTGCTCACCGTAGCTGCAGGTCAGTCCTCTTCCTTTTGTCAATCATTTTACTGTTAAAACTCGTATATATATCTTATTATCACTGCTTTATTACGGTATTTCAGATATTGTGGTATTACTGTTTCTCGTGCTGTGCGTTTCGCTTACGGTTAATGGACTCTCTGGCTCCGTTTTCTGGGGAAGGTTTTTTCCTTCCCTTCCTCCCGGCCTCCGGGTCTCCCCGATTTCCAGGCTTGCCGGGTCTCCGGGTCTCCCGGTGTCCTGGGTCGCCCGTTATTACCTCTCCCCTCTCTTAGGTTCCCTTATTTTTCCTTATACCGTACCCTTATCTACCTCCGCCGGTTCTCTCGTCTTCCCCTCCTTTCTCCCTTCCGTTTTACCTTCCTCTTACCGTTTAATTTCCCCTGCCTCCTCCGGTCCCTTCCCCGGACGTTTCTTTCTTTCACCCGCGGTTCGCGGGCTTTCTTCGTCACTTCAGCCGCCATTTTGGTTTGGCGGCGAAATCTCGCGTCGTGAGATTTGGCCGCCATATTGTTACACCCTGTCCGCTAGCGTTCGGTGGCCACGTTGCTACTCCTGTAGTGTACTCGGCTTTCAGCCATTTCTCGATGTTGCGGCCGGGTCTCACTAGGTTCTGGTGAGTTCCGAACGCCATTTCCGTTTGCTTTATCTTATTTTGATTTATTTTAGCTGTGTTTTTCATATACAGGAACATTTTCAGGGTTGCTTAGTTCTCCACTTTGGGTGAACTTCATTTATCTATTCATTTTCCAGACATTTTTATTTTTTTTATTTCTTTTCAGGTATATTTAGCAGGCTAAGCCCTATCCTATGTTTTACTTCTGTTTGGGGGATTAAAAATCGGCTATTTAGATCCCAGGCTGAGCCCCTGTGGATGATTTAACATACATATATATATATATATATATATATATACAGTGCCTTTTTGATTTTCATATACCTGCCCCTTATACTTCCCTCTCTTTTTCTCTACAGACAATATGTCTCAGGAAAACATGCCCTCCCAAGATGCCTTTATGGCCTGTTTGGAAGCAAAGTTCTCTACTTCGGTAGAGTCCTTCTTTGATAAATTGTCCGCAAACCTACCTAACCAAGGGCAACCTCCTGTCCCGTCCTGCCCAAATTTACCGTCAGAATCCGAATCTGATAAATCGGAAGGGGAGGCTTCCGGCTCTAAATGCCCCTGGAAGGGCAGCAGTACATCTGCGGGCAAGGGCAAGGCTCCCGCTAAACGCCCTAAAACCTCAGGCACTCCTAATAATGATCCGCTGTCCATAGTGGACGAATGGCGTGCAGATTCCTCTAATGGATCTGATATATCAGTTAATCTGGCCTCGTCCAGAGATATTGACTCCGGGTTCGTCCGTGAGTATTTGGTGGATGAGCCCCACCTTGCCGATCCCCCTCAATCCCATTCCGCCTCCACGTCAACCGACCTCCCGGTCCTCGACCCTACTGGATCTTCTATGTTTGATCCCACCACCATGCGCCACCCTAGGGCCACTGAGTGGGCGCCCCCTGAGCATATCGCTCTGTACCTTCATAAATGGCTCAGAAAGCCGCTTCCCAAGGAGGTCCGTAATAAGCTTCGAGCCGAATGCCCCCGGCCATGCATCCCAGATATAGTGGCCCTTACTCCGGAGTTTGACCCCAATGTGGTCGCTCTATTGTCGGTATATAAAAAAGACCCAAGACGGGGTTTGGAGCAAGGCCTTAAGGTGGCCCAAGATAAGGTCCTAGATCTGGTAGGACCTGTTACCCAAATTTTATCCCTGGCGGACAGGGCATTCCTACAAAATACCCCTCTAGACTCCAAAGTTAAACGTCATTGGGCCCTTCGGGTAGTTTGTCTCCTGGGAAACGCTAACGTTTCCATTGCTACTGAGCGATGAAAGGCGGCTTTACTACGCATGGACCCCCGCCTAGCGGAGTTGGGCAACAAAGATTTAGGAGCGGCCGCTAACGGCTTGCTTTTCGGAGATGCGTTTGTGAAAGAGCTTAATCGCCATGTGTCACTTATGACGTCCTGGAACAAAGCGAAGCTTTCCATGAAAAAGGTTTTCCAACCGAACCTTCGTTTTTCTGGGAGGGCTGGACGACAGCGGGGCCGGGCCGCCAGCCGTACCTCATCCCAAGGTCCCAGGAACTTCCCTCAGCCACAGTCCTCATACAGACCACCTTACCACCAAAGGTCCGTCATCTCACGTGGAAGTTACAGAGGCAGAGGCGCTCAGGGATTCCCCAGAGGACGTTCCAGTTTCGGTAAGTCCAATTGTTTCCTATCCTTCTTTCCCTCTGAGGGTTGGGGGCCGTATATCCCATTTTTTCCACAACTGGGTGTGGATTTCGTCAGACCCTTGGATCCTCCAAACGGTCCAGGGTTTCCAGATAGACTTTGTCTCTCCCCCTTTCAGATATGCAGACCTCGTCCTGCTTTCCGATCCTCGGCAGATCAGGCGCTTATAGAGACAGAGCTCCGGGCCCTGCGCGACAAGGGAGCCATTCAACGAGCCCCCGGTCCCATAGGTTTCCTCAGCTCCGTTTTCCTGGTGCGCAAACGCACCGGCGACTTCCGTCCCGTGATAAATCTTCGGTCCCTCGATGCCTTCGTAGTCTATCGACACTTCAAGATGGAGGGCATCCATCTCCTCAGAGACCTTATGTCGGAGGGCGATTGGTTCACCAGGTTGGACCTCACAGACGCCTACCTTTCCGTCCCCATACACTCGGATCACAGGCGTTTTCTCCAATTCCGCGGGGGCAGACAGATTTGGCAGTTCAAGGCCCTTCCATTCGGCCTCAGTTCAGCCCCATGCGTCAGGTGTATAGTGTACCTGGACGACATCCTGTTGTTTTCGGGTTGCCGAGAGACTCTACTCTCGCAGACGGATTTCGTCGTTCGGACCCTTCACAAGCTCGGCTTCATTGTCAACACTCAAAAGTCGGAGCTAGTCCCGAGCCAACATATTGTTTTTCTGGGCTTCGAGATAGACCCTCAAGCGGCTATGCTTCGCCTTCCAAGGGCCAAAATAGTCTCCGTTAGGAAGGAAATTCAGGCTCTTCTCCGCCGAGATTTTTGCTCCCTTCGCCTCCTGGCTCGGGTGGTAGGGCTTCTGTCATCCTCCATTCAGGCGATATTCCCCGCTCCTCTCCATTACCGGGCGCTTCAGCGCCTCAAGGCCCACCACTTGAGGAAGATACCTTCTTAAGACCAGGTGATCCAGTTAACGCAGGAGGTGCGCCACGAACTTCTCTGGTGGCTGCGCCACATGGAGGTGTGGAACGGTCGGGCGATTTTCGGTACTCAACCGGACTTCGTTCTCGAATCCGATGCCAGTCTCCTGGGATGGGGCACTGCCTCCGACTCAGAAGCGACCGGAGGTCGTTGGTCTCTGGAGGAACGCTCTCGCTCCATATCAACTGTCTGGAGCTGATTGCGGGTTCCTTCGCGATCCGGAGCCTGGCCAAAGACCGCTCGGACTGCTGTCTCCTCCTGCGGATGGACAACTTCTCAGCGGTCCGCTATATCAACCGATTGGGAGGCACGCATTCCAAGCGCCTCACGGAAGTAACGAAGGACATCTTCGAATTTTGCCTAGCTCGCAATATCACCCTACAGGCGGAATACCTCCCGGGCATCGAGAATCTCCTAGTGGATTGGTTCTCCAGACATTGGCGGGACGCGAGCGACTGGAGGCTCCACGGTCAAGTCTTCCAGGATCTCCAACATCGGAGGGGCCCCTTTCATCTGGACTTGTTTGCGTCCAGGACGAATCGACAGACGAAAGATTTCTACAGTTGGCTTCCGGACCCGGAGGCTCTGGCGACGGACGCCTTCATGCAAGTGTGGCCGCCTTGGGGTGCGTACACGTTTCCCCCTTTCGCCCTCATCTCAAGAGTCATCCACCACTTACGTCGCAGCGGTGGCTCGCTGGTCCTGGTGACTCCCCTCTGGCATGCGCAGCCGTGGTTCCCGGCTCTGTTGCAGCTGTCGGTACGGGACCCTCTGGTGCTTCCATCTTTTCCTTCTCTCCTGTCGGGCTCGGACGGCCAACTTCACCCCCTCATCCAGGAGGGCCGTCTTCTCCTGGTAGCGTGGACGATCTCGGGGGACGCCGAACAGGCTCGGGCCTATCGGAGACAGCTCAATCCTTGCTGCGCGAATCTTGGGCTCCAGGTACCCGAAAGTCGTACCGGGCAGCTTGGCGAAGTTGGGCTGCTTGGTGTGTGGGATGGCAAGTGGATCCCCATTCAGCCCCTTTAGATTATGTACTTAATTTTCTGGCGGAGATGTTACCGTACCATTAATGTTTTCCGCTCTGCCATTTCAGGCGAGTCAGTTGGTAAGGCTCCTCTAGTCTGCCGCTTACTCCGCGGCATTCGTTTATCTCGACCCCTGGCACCTCGTTATTCCTCTCTGTGGGATGTCGCTTTGGTGCTTGATTTCCTGCGGTCCTGGCCGGACAACGAGTCTCTTTCTCTGCGTCAATTGTTGGCGAAATTTACCTTTCTGTTGTGTCTTCTTTCTTTTCGTAGGGTTTCAGATGTCAAGGCTCTCGATACACACGCCATTTCTTTTTCCCCGGAGGGTCTGGTGTTCCAGATCCACAGGAGACTTTTTCCTCGTTGGTCTCCTATCCTCATTTCCTTGACGACCCTAAGATCTGTGTGGCCAGATGTGTTCGGTCGTGCTCTGCTATGGTACGTCCTTCCTCGGTTTCCCAGCTTCTCATTTCTTATGTTAAGCCGTTTAAAGCCGTCTCTTCCCCAACTTTGGCCCTTTGGATTCGTTGGCTCCTCTCCCTGGCGGGGGTGGATGCTAATTTTGGGGCACATTCGGTCCGGGGGGCCGCCGCATCTTGTGCCCTTCGGTCCGGGGCGGCGCTGGACGATATTCTCAAGGCGGCGGATTGGTCCCGGACTTCCACTTTCAGGGAATTTTCTTTCGCCCGGTGTCTTCCGCGGCGGTGGCTTTGATTTCAGGCGTTAAAAATGCAAAATAGGAAGCCTCCTGTCTTGCCTTAAAATTGGAAATTATTCTAGCCTTGGTGCACAAATAATTATAATTTTAATAAAGACAGGAGGCGAGTATTTTCCCTCCCATCCCTCCCGTGTTTGGGTAAGTTGTTGTTGAAGGGATTTGGTCCTGTTATGTGTTTTCTCTTTCTTTCAGCGTGAACTTACTGCGGCGTGTTAACGCTTAGGCTACCCGTGTTTGGGCTCTGTTGGCTCCGTTTGGGATGATGCCACTTGTTCCCAGTGGACTCGGATTCTGGTTTCCAGTTCAGTTCGGTGTTTGTAAAAGATTCTAACACATTTAACATCTCTTTTAACCCTAGTAATATGAAATGGACCATATATAATTATTGGTATAGGCAATAGTCAAAGATATGTAATCATTGTTCATAAATAAATGATTATTAAGATATATTAATATGTTTCAATGATAGGCTTCAAGGTTTCCTTGACCTTAAAATATGGAATGAAGGATTTGCTGAACAGGCATTCTATAGATAGGATAGAAGCTTGCTAATGCATGGTATAGTTGTAACTCTAAAAGGGCATTACAGTATGCGTACAGCCACCACCTAAAATAGGGTTTCGATGTGTAAAGATCTTAGTGAGCATGTTTACCCAATTAGGTGAAGACCAATAGACTGACACGACTGACATCATTATTCAAACCGTGTATATAAGTTAAGGCCTTGGAGAAGCATAGGAGGAGAGGTAGAGGGGAGATGTACTTGCCATCCACGGACTCTTCTCGTCCCAACACTCCCTCCCTCCATCCTCAGGAATGCATATGACAGATGTCATGAACTAAATTCCTCTCCAAGGTTTTGTAAGACTTGTTTTATATTATTTTTGTTATCTACTTTTTATATTCTTCTTCTATTTTTTGTTCGTATTAAATGTTTTACCTTTGTTTGCATCTAAGTGACTCTGCCTATTTTTGACGCACATACATTTATATGTGATCCAATTATTTGAAGTTTGTATTGGCCCTATATATTTTATTACAGTGTTCACGTCAGTTTGTTGGACTATCAGCCGGTTTGGAGGACGTTTCTTCAGTCCGGTTCTCAGCGATGAAAGAGGAAGAGGAGGATGGCTTAGGGGTTTATATAGCTCCTATGTAGTGTTTTTCTATTGGTTGTTCCACTTATGTGTTTAACTCTTTCTTTGCTGCTACTGTGAGAGTAAAGGAAGATAATGCAAAATACTCGCCTCCTGTCTTTATTAAAATTATAATTATTCGTGCACCAAGGCTAGAATAATTTCCAATTTTTAAACATTGAAGTCTTGTGTAACTGTTCTTACTTGGAATATACTTTGTACAGGAAACTCACTGATACAATTTTGCATGCCTCTTCATGTAACTAAGTCTTTCACATATACAGTTTTTACAGGTAATTTCTTACCACACAAACCTTTACTTAAGTATCACAGGAATAAGAATCTGAGGTACTTGTTGGTTATCTGCTATCAAAGTTTTTTGTTTTTTTTTGCAATCTGGTATGCTACAGATGTCTCGATTGTGCTACCTACATCCATGTGAACCCTGGCCAAGTGTTTTACCATCCACATAAAGGCACTCAATATAGAATTAAACATTGGGTAAGATGTACCACTGACCATGTAGTTTATAACATCACATATGGTCGGTTGACGTGGAGGCGGAATGGGATTGAGGGGGATCGGCAAGGTGGGGCTCATCCACCAAATACTCACGGACGAACCCGGAGTCAATATCTCTGGACGAGGCCAGATTAACTGATATATCAGATCCATTAGAGGAATCTGCACGCCATTCGTCCACTATGGACAGCGGATCATTATTAGGAGTGCCTGAGGTTTTAGGGCGTTTAGCGGGAGCCTTGCCCTTGCCCGCAGATGTACTGCTGCCCTTCCAGGGGCATTTAGAGCCGGAAGCCTCCCCTTCCGATTTATCAGATTCGGATTCTGACGGTAAATTTGGGCAGGACGGGACAGGAGGTTGCCCTTGGTTAGGTAGGTTTGCGGACAATTTATCAAAGAAGGACTCTACCGAAGTAGAGAACTTTGCTTCCAAACAGGCCATAAAGGCATCTTGGGAGGGCATGTTTTCCTGAGACATATTGTCTGTAGAGAAAAAGAGAGGGAAGTATAAGGGGCAGGTATATGAAAATCAAAAAGGCACTGTATATATATATATATATATATATATATGTATGTTAAATCATCCACAGGGGCTCAGCCTGGGATCTAAATAGCCGATTTTTAATCCCCCAAACAGAAGTAAAACATAGGATAGGGCTTAGCCTGCTAAATATACCTGAAAAGAAATAAAAAAAATAAAAATGTCTGGAAAATGAATAGATAAATGAAGTTCACCCAAAGTGGAGAACTAAGCAACCCTGAAAATGTTCCTGTATATGAAAAACACAGCTAAAATAAATCAAAATAAGATAAAGCAAACGGAAATGGCGTTCGGAACTCACCAGAACCTAGTGAGACCCGGCCGCAACATCGAGAAATGGCTGAAAGCCGAGTACACTACAGGAGTAGCAACGTGGCCACCGAACGCTAGCGGACAGGGTGTAACAATATGGCGGCCAAATCTCACGACGCGAGATTTCGCCGCCAAACCAAAATGGCGGCTGAAGTGACGAAGAAAGCCCGCGAACCGCGGGTGAAAGAAAGAAACGTCCGGGGAAGGGACCGGAGGAGGCAGGGGAAATTAAACGGTAAGAGGAAGGTAAAACGGAAGGGAGAAAGGAGGGGAAGACGAGAGAACCGGCGGAGGTAGATAAGGGTACGGTATAAGGAAAAATAAGGGAACCTAAGAGAGGGGAGAGGTAATAACGGGCGACCCAGGACACCGGGAGACCCGGAGACCCGGCAAGCCTGGAAATCGGGGAGACCCGGAGGCCGGGAGGAAGGGAAGGAAAAAACCTTCCCCAGAAAACGGAGCCAGAGAGTCCATTAACCGTAAGCGAAACGCACAGCACGAGAAACAGTAATACCACAATATCTGAAATACCGTAATAAAGCAGTGATAATAAGATATATATACGAGTTTTAACAGTAAAATGATTGACAAAAGGAAGAGGACTGACCTGCAGCTACGGTGAGCAGCAAAGAAAGAGGAAGAGGAGGATGGCTTAGGGGTTTATATAGCTCCTATGTAGTGTTTTTCTATTGGTTGTTCCACTTATGTGTTTAACTCTTTCTTTGCTGCTACTGTGAGAGTAAAGGAAGATAATGCAAAATACTCGCCTCCTGTCTTTATTAAAATTATAATTATTCGTGCACCAAGGCTAGAATAATTTCCAATTTTTAAACATTGAAGTCTTGTGTAACTGTTCTTACTTGGAATATACTTTGTACAGGAAACTCACTGATACAATTTTGCATGCCTCTTCATGTAACTAAGTCTTTCACATATACAGTTTTTACAGGTAATTTCTTACCACACAAACCTTTACTTAAGTATCACAGGAATAAGAATCTGAGGTACTTGTTGGTTATCTGCTATCAAAGTTTTTTGTTTTTTTTTGCAATCTGGTATGCTACAGATGTCTCGATTGTGCTACCTACATCCATGTGAACCCTGGCCAAGTGTTTTACCATCCACATAAAGGCACTCAATATAGAATTAAACATTGGGTAAGATGTACCACTGACCATGTAGTTTATAACATCACATATGGCTTGTCTTATGTGGGCAAGACAGATCTGACACAGAGAAAAAGAATCAGCATTTAGGGATAAAAAAGAAAATCTAATACACCAGATGCCAAGCATTTTTTGACCATGGGATATCAACTTTGAACTCTCAACTGTAGTGCAATTGATCATCTACCTCCACTCCTACGACATGAGGGAGACTGAAGGAACTTTTGCAAATAGAGACTTTTTTGGATTGTTTTGAATATGTCTCATTCAGCTTTTTATTGCCCCAATGATTATATGTTGTTGCTATGGTATGCATTTTTATAATTATTATTCTTTCCTTCTTACTTTTTTCTCATCTTCTGGGAAATGTATCTTTTTTGAGTGTGCAACATTACTGATTACTCTCGTCACATGCTATCTTATATAATATTGTATAGAGCAAAACTGGCTTTTTTACTAAATGGTTGCAGTGTTTTGCCACAATTTAGAATGTGGTATTAATGTGTGTTATGTCAAGAAAAAGTCAGCATTTAGTGTAATTTTTGTTAACATTCATTTTTCAGTTGGATGAGGCATTGATGTTCATTTTCATAACATTTTTAACTTTTAATTCACTTACATTTTCTTCTGTGGGTTATAGTGTGACACGTATTTTTATATTGCCCCTCGGCATGGTATTGTTGGTGTTCATTTTTTGTAGACTTGGGCACCAGGGGGCTCTTCGTGTTCGTCTTCGTGCGGAAAAAATCTTCGTATTCCGCAAGTATTCGCCCGTTCCTGTCTTCTCTTCGGGCGAATATTCGTGGCCATTCTTCGTGCTCGTTTGATCTTCGTTTCCCTCCCGGTTGCCTAGCAGGGGTTAATACGGGGTTAACAACAGATCGCAGCAGCAGCAGCTGCCGTGAAGGTACGTGTGTGGAACTCTATTGGTCGTTTCGGCAGGGAGCTGGTCTGGCATCAACGAGTGAATTGCAGAACGCACTTCATTCGTTGATGGCAGGCGAGCCCCCTGCCGAAACGACCAATAGAGTTGTACACACGTACCGAGGTGTACTGTACACAAAATGACCTAGACAAATGCTCCAAGGAACTTGGCCTCCTTTGTTTTTATCGTACACAGTCACACACCCATAGATATTTAATAAAAGAATAGGGATTATTTTACATTTTTAAATTGATTTTGGACCACTTGTAATACATGCCTAACATTTGCTACCTATTTATAATGGCATACTTTGCAAAACCCAACTTTTACTGGACAGGACTGGAAAAAAGCAGGACTGTCCACTAAAATCTTGGGTGTGTTGGCAG
Organism: Spea hammondii; assembly: GCA_029215755.1. Taxonomy (NCBI): domain Eukaryota; kingdom Metazoa; phylum Chordata; class Amphibia; order Anura; family Pelobatidae; genus Spea; species Spea hammondii. The sequence continues at coordinate 45,001,558 of JARDYJ010000001.1, read as the reverse complement.
GTATGCGGATGGAAAAATGAACTAAAAAATAGCTTAGGGTTAATGTACGGTTATGTTTAAGATTAGTAGCAGTGCACTGGTTTGGTTAAAGATGTATTATGTCTAAATAATAATTTAATTTTAATTTTAATGGGTTTTTTAAAAAAAATTAGGGGTTTATTTAAATGTATTTTAAAGTTAGATTTATTATTTAGTACTTTATTATATTTATTTAATGTTTATACTAGTGCTACCTACCGAGCTATAACTACCTACGTGTATTTGCATACCTAGTTTAGCTAAATTAGATGGGACAGGACTGGAAAAAAGCAGGACTGTCCCTGAAAAAGTTGGGTCTGTTGGCAGGTATGAGGATGGAAAAATGTTATAGGATGAAGTGTGAGTTATAGCGTTAATGCTAGTGAGTGTAGAAGCGAAGGCCAGGACAAATAACAAGAGGAAAGGTCCTTGTGATTTGTGCATTGTACGTGTGTGTGTTATGTGTGTTATGTGTTATGTCACTGTGTTATATGTGTTATGTGTGTTATGTGTTATGTCACTGTGTTATTTGTGTTATTGTGTGTGTTATGTTTGGTTGGTTGTGTATCAGAAGGAAAATAATGAATGGAAATGGAAAAGGAAATGGAAAAGGCGAATGAGTGGGCAATTGGCGACCCACTCACCTGTTTCACCCCAGGGCAAAGCATCCAAACAACTGTCAGTCTTAGACGTTTGGCAGCGGACTTCCAGAGCTCAGACACTAGGCCCTAGCATAAGCTGGCTACTCCGGCGGAGGCAGCAGGCGTTGCCACACCGCAAACAGACGCAGCCAGGGGGGAGAAACTGCCCTTACCATTAGGGACATTTTGGGCATGACTCTAGCCAGGAAGCGAACTGGCATTGAAGAGATGCTGGCACCACCACCAGCAGCATTGAAAAATGGAAAAGGCGAATGAGTGGGCAATTGGCGACCCACTCACCTGTTCCACCCCAGAGCAAAGCATCCAAACACTGTCAGTCCTTGGCGTTTGGGAGCGGACTTACAGAACTCAGACACAAGGCCCTAGTGTAAGCTGGCTACACCGGCGGAGGTAGCAGGCGTTGCCACACCGCAAACAGACGCAGCCAGCGGAGAGAAACTGCCCTTACCATTAGGGACATTTAAGGCATGACACTAGCCAGGAAGGGAACTGGGATTGAAGAGACACTGGCACCACCACCACCAGCAGCAGCAGCATTGGGAAAGGCGAATGAGTGGGCAATTGACGACCCGCTCACCTGTTTCAACCCAGGGCAAAGCATCCAAAGATTGTCAGTCCTTGGCGTTTGGGAGCGGACTTACAGAACTCAGACACTAGGCCCTAGAGTAAATTGGCTACACCGGCGGAGGTAGCAGGCATTGCCACACCGCAGCAAGTGCAACCAGGGGGTGAAACTACCCTTTCCATTAGGGACATTTGAGGCATGATTTCAGCCAGGAAGCGAACTGGCAAAAGATGCTGGCACCACCACCAGCAGCAGCAGCGTTGGAAACGAAAAAAGGTGAATGAGTGGGCAACTGACGACCCGCTCACCTGTTTCACCCCAGGGCAAAGCATCCGAACGCTGTCAATCCTTGGCGTTTGGGAGCGGACTTACAGAACTCAGACACTAGGCCCTAGCGTAAATTGGCTACACCGGCGGAGGTAGCAGGCATTGCCACACCGCAGCAAGTGCAACCAGGGGGTGAAACTACCCTTTCCATTAGGGACATTTGAGGCATGATTTCAGCCAGGAAGCGAACTGGCAAAAGATGCTGGCACCACCACCAGCAGCAGCAGCGTTGTAAACATAAAAAGGTGAATGAGTGGGCAATTGACGACCCGCTCACCTGTTTCACCCCAGGGCAAAGCATCCGAACACTGTCAGTCCTTGGCGTTTGGGAGCGGACTTACAGAACTCAGACACTAGGCCCTAGCGTAAATAGGCTACACCGGCGGAGGTAGCAGGCATTGCCACACCGCAGCAAGTGCAACCAGGGGGAGAAACTACCCTTTCCATTAGGGACATTTGAGGCATGATTTCAGCCAGGAAGCGAACTGGCAAAAGATGCTGGCACCACCACCAGCAGCAGCAGCGTTGGAAACGAAAAAAGGTGAATGAGTGGGCAACTGACGACCCGCTCACCTGTTTCACCCCAGGGCAAAGCATCCGAACACTGTCAATCCTTGGCGTTTGGGAGCGGACTTACAGAACTCAGACACTAGGCCCTAGCGTAAATTGGCTACACCGGCGGAGGTAGCAGGCATTGCCACACCGCAGCAAGTGCAACCAGGGGGAGAAACTACCCTTTCCATTAGGGACATTTGAGGCATGATTTCAGCCAGGAAGCGAACTGGCAAAAGATGCTGGCACCACCACCAGCAGCAGCAGCGTTGGAAACGAAAAAAGGTGAATGAGTGGGCAACTGACGACCCGCTCACCTGTTTCACCCCAGGGCAAAGCATCCGAACACTGTCAATCCTTGGCGTTTGGGAGCGGACTTACAGAACTCAGACACTAGGCCCTAGCGTAAATTGGCTACACCGGCGGAGGTAGCAGACGTTGCCACACCACAAACAGGTGCTTTAGGCTTTCCGTAAAAAACCATAGAGCTTGTGGGCCTAGTCGCACTACTACTGCCTGGTTTTGGTGCCTTTCCTTTACTTGATGATCCTTCAAGCAATGCTTCCCCAAATGATAAGCGAGAGCTTGGCCTACTTGGCCGACTAGACTGACGCAAAGGCTGCATCTTAGAACTGGTGGTGGTGCTGGTGGTGGTGGTAGATGGAGCTTGTCCCTCCTTAGTCCCAAAAGGAGGATCCATTTAAAATTTTGTGTTGTGTGTGTAGTGTAGTGTTTAAAAAAACTTAAAAAAAAAAAAAAAAAAAAAAGGGGGGATAAAAAAATTAACGACTTTGAATTTACACGGGCCTAAGAGCCTATCCTACTACTATGCTAAACCTAAAGCTATATAGTGAGGTTAAGTTATATATAATATTATATTATTAATAGATTAGAATTACTTATATTAGGGATTATAGATAGACCATAGTTTATGAATTAGAAAGAATTACTTATATATATTATAGATTATGAATTAGAATTTATATTATATTATATAATATATTATAGATTAAGAAGATTAAAGATTAGAATTATTTTAGTACTACAGCTAGTAGCTTGAAGCTTTGCTTAGTACAGTTGTTGTCGTCACACAGTCAATTTTTCTTGAAAAGAAATTAGAAATAAAATGTCACAGCAAAACAGTTAGCTTAACTGCTTGCTGAAACACACAGCACTTATGCGGCTGCACTCACTAGCCCAACAAGTTCACTTCACTGATGGACTGAGGTGAGCAAAACACTAAGGGTACTTTTAATAAAATTGAAATAAAATGTAAAATAAATGAGAAAATCTTTGCAAAACAGCTAACGTCACTGCTTGCTGATCAAAAAAGAACACAGCACTTATGCGGCTGCACTCACTTGCCCAACAAGTTCACGTCACTGATGGACTGAGGTGAGCAAAACAAATGAAATAAAATGAAAGATTATTAATTAAGAAAAATTGACTTGGTCTCTTGCTGTTGCTAAAACAAAGCACAAACTATAGAGCTGCAGCACCAGTACTAATAAGATTAGCTGAACTATACGCGAGTAGTAATTAATATTATTACTTTTATTTATAGCTAATTTAATTAACTATTAAGATAAGAATTACAGAATTATTGATATTAATTAATGATTTTAGATTAGACACTAGTAGATGCCTTGAATGTCTACAGTACACTCTACACTAGTATACTATTACTAACTATAGTATATATAACTGACAAATATATATATAATTTTATAATGTATTCTTCGATTCTTCGTGGTTGTGAGTCTTCGTCTTCTCCTACGTTTTGCCGGCACTGTATTCTCTTCGGCGTGTCTTCGGAACGAACAAAAAAACGGATGCGCAAGTCTAATTTTTTGTTTCTGTTTTCATATCCTTCTACACAAGAACAAATACCAACTATAGGGCAATTTTATGATTGCATCTGTTACAATTTTTTTATCTGTTCCCTATTTTCTGATCATATGCACTCCCAGGGTTTCATTTATTCACAGAATGATCCACACTAGTGTGTAAACCTGCTTATATTTTGCTTTCTTGTTACTTACAAACACATCTTGTCTCCAAGTGTGGAGTGAAATGTTAATTATGCTTCATGTGTAATAGACATTTATACTTCACATTAAAAATCCATCCTGTTTTTATATTATATACAGTATAAAAATGCTCCTGTTTTTTATATTATACAGTATATTTTTCTAAATACAAGCACAAATCTCATTAAGTGCATCACTTTTAATAACCATAGTAACTAAATAAATGTGTGCACAAACTGCTCTTTGTTGGGAATTGAATGCTATGCTTCTTTTTGAGCTTATCAGTGATTGTGTATTACAGATAAATATTGTAACCCAAGGCTTTCGTTACTCTATTTAAGGCTATTTTTGTCATGTACCTTCAGTTGAGCCTCCAGGTATTACAGCCACAATAACTTAGCTACTACACCGTGAGAACCATAGCACTAAGTACAAAATATAAACTCAAAATATATAAACAGGCCAAATGGTTAGCGCATCTGAGATCAAACAAAGTCAAGAGACCAAGGTGAAACCCAGGAAGACAAGTCCTTAGAAGAAGAAGAATTAAATTATCTATTAGATACAAAATACATATTGATGATAGCCTGCACACAGAGCATGTCAGATGGATGCAAAAGGCATTTAGGAGCATGGATATCCAGTGTTTTATGAGCAACATATTCCCCTATACCTTGAATAATGATGAGGAGGTTGCTGGATTAAATAAAAATGCCTATTCTGGACCATTTGTTTTAGAAGTTGTATTTAAAAAATGCTTCATGCTTTTCAATACAAATAGTTACTCCCTGGGTTAATTTGGGCAAATCTTTGTAAGATCCTAAAACTTGGGCTACATTTAGTGAAGGGTACGTGTAGATGTTGGTTTCTTGGCCTGAGCCACATAAGGTCTCCAGGAATTGAAAAGGGTAGACACAGGATATTTTTTTTGCTGCTGTTTTGTGAATGCCAAAGGTTTTTGTTTGTCCTTTATGTGTAGCCAATGGACTATGGGTGATGTGTCAAGGATATGCCAAAGAGCAAATCTTCCAGAAGCAGCAGATTAAGCAGGGCCTCTCTCAGATATGATCTGTTCTGATATTAGAATTCTTAAAAAAATCTTTCCACAATAAGTCACTAGAAGTGCTGCATAAGGCAAAGATTTCATTTCTGTAAGCGTCCATGACTAGTTACTGCAAAAGCATGTCCTCACTGAAGGAAAACAGAAAGTAGGCTAAGAGGGATGTAGTATGGATTAGATGGAGGGGTAAGGTGGTGAGGAGTTGGGCTTCTTTGGTCTTAAATAAAATCTGAGAATATAGATTTGCATGAAATTGAGGAGAAATCATATGTCCGAAAGTGGAATAAACTTCAAACTGTCAAGATAAAGCATCGTGCTTGACATTTCTAGAACCTGGTCTATAAGTTATCTCAAAGTTAAATGGTAAATAATAAGGCCCATTTAGTTTTGCAGGAGCTCAGGCATTTAGCTCCTTATAAGTATTGGATATTTTTGTGATATGTACCGTATAATTTTGGGTATGTCTCTACTATTCAGGGTGTGCCACCAGTCTTCAAAGGCCTATTAAATAGCTAGGAGGTCGTGTTTTCTTTATCTAAGACAGGGGTTCTCAAACTGCGGCCCTCCAGCTGCTGCAGGACTACATCTCCCATACTCCTCAGCCAGCCCCTTAGCTGAAGGAGCATTATGGGAGATGTAGTCCTGCAGCAGCTGGAGGGCCGCAGTTTGAGAACCCCTGATCTAAGAACTGTGTAAAAAAAGTAGCAACAAGGATGGACTTTGAGGACGAAATGTTCACTTGCTGCCTCATATAACCGACTCACTAATAGGTGCCCTGTTAACAGATTATCAGTGTTATTCACTTCACCTGTCAATGGTCATAATGTTATGGATGATCTATGCATATGTGACAGATTTACAGAATTGCACTGTGTATTTTAAGGTTTTTCTGTTTCATGTTTATCCAAACATTTGAAATTACATCATCTATATACATTTAAGGTTAATATCATTTTGGGGAATATCACTAAGCACATGAACCACCAATTTTCTATTTATATTTTGAACATTGTTTTGATTATTATTTATAGTGATTCAAAAAAGTCACTGCATCTTTCTGGCTGACCTAATTTGCAAGAACTGAACTTTTGTAATAACAGATATATTTCTCTATGCACCTGTGAGATTTTTTAATCATGTTTTTTAATTAGTTACTTATAAAACATGACAATGTCCCTGACTGTGAAATAACTATATAACATAATTACCTTTCGCTGCTATTCTCTCAATCAAAAAAGCCATTAAATTGTTTTTAATACTATTGTGCTTTACAACATTTTTACATATTTAATTTTGTCCTAAAATATCATTTCTCTGCAATCATAGAAAAAAACTAGAAACAGACTGAAGCATTTGTGTCTCTAAGGTGGGGATTTTTTTTTCATCCCTAATTGCTATTAAAATGTGTAGTCTCTTGTTGCCAGTGATTTTCATGAGTGCATCTGTAGTTTAAAGATTTTTATCATTACAATCATCAAAACAAGACTACAGAAACAAGCCTTTTATAATGTAGAGGTTCTAGAAAGAAAGCCTTTTTAACATGAAAATAAAAAATGAGTGCAATTCCTGGAAAGTATTTGTGAAATATGGGTTGACATGTAAACAAGCTATATTACTGTTGCACTGAACATTTTGTTTTCCTAATAATTTAAAAGATATTTGTTTTCATATTTGTGAAAATAGGTAGCAGGCCTGACTGCAAATCTCCCTTAAAGCAAATAACTTCTAACAGCAGTCATAGATAATATGCATAATAATGCGGCTGTGCAGAACAAAATATAGCAGTGATACAACTGCTTTTTATGTTCAGTGGCAAGGAGGACTTCAGAGACCCTCAAAAGACTTGGTGGACCAAGAGATGTGCCAGCACAAAAGGGGAAGGGGGTGGATACCTGGACTGGCTATAGGACATACAAGTCAAACAACCACTTGCATGCTACCATTTTTCCATTATAAGAGGGATAATAAAGTTTGCACACAACTCTGCAATACCAAGATTCAGGATTTTCTTACTTGATGTTAAAAAAAGAATGAGAAGGCTCAACGTGGCTTGCTTACTTATACATATTATGTCAGGGTCCACAGGAATTTGGGTTGCTGTTTCCTTCTGCCTCTCCTTAGCCATGTAATTCCTGTGTGTTCTTGACACACCTGTCCCTCGTTCAAGCAATTAAGGCCCAATGTAAACTGGGCATTATCCTAACCTCAGTACTAGAGCATTGTGTCCTGGCCTTTGCGTTGTTTGGTTTTGTTTCCTGTCCAAGCCGTGTGCGCTGCCTGTGGGCTCACTAACGTGCTCCTGCCGTGTGCCCTGCCAGAGGGCTCCCAGCTTTGCTCCTGCCATGTGCCCTGCCAGAGGGCTCCCAGCTGTGCTCCTGCCATGTGCCCTGTCAGAGGGCTTCTGGCTGTGCTCCTACCTGTTTCTTGCCGTTGCGCTACCAGTTTCCTGCCTGTACTGAGCTTGTAACCACAAGTTTATTTGCTGCTAGTTCTCAGAACACCTATAGATGGCGCCCAAAAGAAAGACTAAGGCTAAAATGGAGAGCAACCCAGAACTGGATACATCATCAGCTTGCCTACGGCAGGGGCCTTCCTAAACAATTTTGAACTGGTACAAGTACACAGGAAGATCGCAGGTGATCCCTTTAGTTATGCCAGTGATCCCAAGGTTCTGGAAGCAGGCTAAATCTCCACCTATAGTGGCTTGGCTTAAAATACCTTGAGGGGTCTACAATATAAAAATGGGCTGAAGTGGTTAACTTACAGGGAATTCTTGTTTTCTCCATCCAGACCTACCTGATCTCTTTGACTTGCCTTCCACTGTATACCCTGAAAACTTCAGACACAATTTATAAACACTTCCAAACCATTTTGGTTACTATTGAAGTATAAACCTTACCAGTGCAGATTGAGAGTTTTATGCCTATTGTATATTGCTGTCCTATGAGAAAGACCACTGTTTCATTAATATTTCATACAATATTGTAACTCTGTGTGTTATTACTTTGTACAATAAAAGGAGATTTTATTAAAAACGGTTTAACTTAATAATTGCAATATGTATTATTGGTTATTATATCCTTTGACCTAGTTTAAGATTAATAACCATAAATGAAAGAAACCCCAATGATATTTAAGAAGGGAGAATATAAAATGCAGTATGACAAATTTCCTTTTTTTTTGGAACTCACAAGACAGTGAATAGATTTAATGCTTCCATGCGAATGTTGATGCTTAGAGCTTGGAGCAATTATTTCTGGACAATTCTCTATCAAGTAAAAATGCAAATGTTACAATAGCTTATTTCTAGAACTATAAAAGAGTCAGTGGGATGCTTGAATTTACTGTATGCTTTGCGGTCACTTTTACTATCATATGTATATTCAGAAAAAATGTGGGCATAATTTCCAGACATTTATCGTATGCATATAAACACATCACTCAGATATTTATGATTACATTATTTCTAAAACAAGGAAAAATACACTGACCATTTTTATGTACACTTGCAAAACATAAATTTAAGTGAATTATTAGATGCATTATGTAAATACAGGATGTCTTAATGTAATTAAATAACTGTGCATTAATAAGACATTTTCTCTGTGACATTTCCCAGAAATACTGCGTAACTTGAAAGATTAGCATAATCTTTTTTTTTTCAACATGGTGCTTATGAAATAATTTCAGGGGAAAAAGCATGCTTTATATATTAATTATTGCTGCTTGCAGATTTTTGAATATAATTGCTTTTAGTTATATACCTACTGTATAACATTTTGAATACTTAGAATATGTCAGTTATTTTTAATTAACTTCTTAATAATAATAATGGCACATTTTGCATTCATGGGGGATATGTCACACAACCAAAGCTTACTGATCTATAGGTCAGAAGCCAGGAAACTTTACAAACCAGTATAGCCTCCATTGACTGTATGCATGGATTTAGCATCTCCAGGTTTTGTTATTAAAGCTGCCACAAGGGAAGAATTGTGTGGAAGTGAGTTAGATGCACTATAGTTAGCCATACCCCATTATAATATGTGCTACGTCAATTTTTTCCTCTCCCCTTTCTTTCTTACCCTCCCTCTATTTTCTCTCCTCCTTTTTCATTCTTTCTATGCTCCCTCCCTGCCCATTTTCCTCTCTCCCTTTTTTTCTTTCTCTTTCCTTGATATTTTTCTCTCTCTTTTTTTCTTTCATTCATATCTCTCAAGATCAGTCCAAAATTCTTCAAACATTCTGTGTGGAGATGGGACGGTGGGATCATGTAACACAATGTTATGTGGCCCGGGAGACATGGTAAGGCTTTGGAGGTGTGAAGGTGTAATGTGTGAGCTGTAATGACAGATTTAGTATAGTTTAATGTGTGTGTATGAGAATGTGTGTGTGTTAGAGTGAGTATGTATGTGTGTATGTGTCAAAGTGAGTGTGTGTATAAACGTGTGTGCTAGTACATATATTAGCTACCAAGAGGGGGATCAGGTGGCCACTCCTCTTTACCTGGCCCCAGGCAGAATGTGCCAGCCACCCCTTGATTCTTGTTGATATAAGGGAAACCAGAAGCATGCATGCAAAAAAAGGTGGCTATGTGAGTCCCATGAGCACATGTGAAGCACACATCTAGCATCCACCTAGAGCTGGCCCACATTGCCAAGTATAGTGCTAGAGGAAAAAGTCTGACTTATAATACTATACTAATTGATCCATGAGTATAGTGATCATGAAATATATGTGTCATATGTGGACAATCAAAACATAACTTGTGTGCACCCATCAGTGCCAAAAAGTGAGTGTTCCAAGCTCTAATTCAGAGTGTCTCCTTAAATGTCCCATACTTGGTTCTATTACATTTGGAATTTTACTTTTAATTAATCACAAACTATTGCATGTCATTTGCCAGAACTACCTCACTGCGATTAGAAACCATTTATCCCCTTATCCTCTGGGTATTCAGAACACCCATATCTGCATTTGACTTGGATACATTCAAGCCATCCTTGCCAAAGTGGTCACTTACCTTCTGTCTCATCTCCCTCTACCTACTAATAGACTGTAAGCTTCAAAAAGCAAGTCCCTTTTTACCGTACCAGTATGTATTTTGTTTGTTAATTGTAGGGCCATACTTTGCGTAGGGCAAAATGGGACAATCACCCCTGGCTCAGGAAGGCTCAGGTCACGTTACATGACCCCTAAGAAGAAGTTGCAGCAGCTTGCACAAATCAGATCCCATTTTCATTCCTTTATTATTTGTTGATGTACATAAGACCATCATATTTTGCAGCAATGTAAACTGGGTCCAAATATCAATGATTACTCACTACCTTAATTATTGTTCTTACCTGGTATCTGCTGTCCTGTGTATTATCTACACCTGTGTCTCTATAATGACTGATTTGTATATCATACTTACCACAGAATGTTATCATATTTACACAGGTTTTGAGTTCCTAATTCCTAATGTCCCTTGTGTTCTGCTACTTAGTTTTCATCCTGCTCCATGTCTGGATACCTGAATTTCTGCTTTTAGCAATTTCATTGTGCCCTTGCTTGGATATCTGATGCTTTGCACTATACAGTGGGCAATTAATAGAGATCACTGTGCATTATGAAGAGTAAATCCAATGAAGATTATCCTGCAATAATCACTGAGCTGACCCTGCATAATGCTTAGTTAAATCACCATTCACCTATAAATTATGCATGTCTAGCTCAGCTCATCTCACAGAATTGGGTTGGCCCTCCATAATGCAATGTGAATCTGTCTCTGCAAAATCCTGCAGTCTGGCAATTCGTGGTCCACAGCATAAGTCTCCCCGTTGGCGGAGTGTCAAGCCTCCAGCACTCTCCACTTACTGGCAGGAGAGGTGCACAAGTGGGGCCTTATGCTCTCTGCTCCAGCAGCTCCTTGGTCAGGACGCCCGCATGTCTCTTCAAGGGATATCACCTCTTTCCACTTAAGCAAAGATAATTAATGTGTTCCTTACATATGTGTGTCCTGCCTTTTTCTCCTTGCTCAGTTGTAGAGCTAGCTTGCGCCCTTAGTGCCTTAGTGCCCTTTTTTTGCCTGACTTTGCTGATTCAACATTTTGCCTGATCTACCATTGTGAACCTAGCTGTCTGCCTTACACTTCAACTTGTTTTGACCACATATTTTGCATTCCCCTTTGGTACCACAAACCCGGCCTCCTCACCCATCGGGCTCCTCCGCCTGACCTTGCAACACTATGGCTACAGCCTTTATTGTAGCATGGATCCTGATGATATGAAGCAGTTCAAGATCCTGACATTTCTTCTTAATATTCTTGCAAAATGCTAACACAACTACTCTTAACAGCTAGAAATGTTACAAGCAGGGGGTGTTTCATAATATTCTTTCATAAATAACGCACATAAGTCATGGGTGAGATGATTTATTACCTTGATGTAAAGAGTTATCAGATTTCAGAAACATATACCAGGATTTCAACAATCTCGAGGGGTATTTAACTCTCTACTGGGCTTTATTTCTGTTAGTGGTAAAGTGGAAATGCATATGCAACATTGCTTATCATCTTTAAGGCTTAGATAAAATATTCATTTTCTTTCAGAGCAAAAGAAAAAAAGAGTAATGCAATGGAAAATGATATAAACTATTAACAAGACTTGGTTCTTCTCAGCATCAGACTCTAAGCATATCCAGCTGGTGTATTGATGTCAGGCAAATATTACCTCTTGACAGATCTTGACTCATGGCCTTAAGAAAACTGCTGTTTAGTACAGACTGGAAAGCTAGGGATATAACTACCACTACTGCTTACAGTCTGACTCCTTTGAATGGTGTCGCTTTCCTGTTATCCGGGATCAAATCCAAAACCTAAGTAGTACAACAGCTGGTCTCAATTATCATAACTACAGTATGGCTAAATGCACAAATGGCCAGTCTTCCTTTGGCTCCATATCTAATGAATTAGCTATTTAATAATCTGACAGGGGGACAAGTGTTAAATTACTCCTTTTGTCCACAACCTTTCTTTGTTTTCTAAAATATCACGTCTAGGCAGTTTCAGGCAATTTAAAACGGGACAGCAAGGCAAACTGTCGTCTGTTAGTTCTCTTCCAATAGACAACAGAAAAATGAAAATCCATATTTCCTAAAAACATTGCATCAATAAAAAAAATATCACTGTATGAAAGAAATCTGCACTCTAGTCAAAAAACATTATAATAATTCATTGTTTTATATAGACCATCATAGTCCGCAGTGATGTACAATAGGTAAACAGGGCATAACAAACAGTGCATCACATAATAATTTGGAAACAAATGGTAAGGAGGGCTCTGCTCAAACAAGCTTATAATCTAGAAAAAAGTTAATTAAGAACCTAAACATGCAGAAAACCACTACAGTCAAAACCAGAAAGGGCAAAAGACAACTGGTATATGGCAGCATTGTACCAGGTCCGCAGGTGTGAGGTTCGTTTTACCAGGAGGAATCCGATATGCAGGACTGGAACACACTTGCTCAAAAACAGAACACACACAAGGGGCCTGGTGAGGATAACAGGGCACTTGGCAGTGTAACTGTAAGCACGAGTGGTCAGAGGGAAGCCGTTTAGTAGACCAGGGTCGGGACGTCAGAGATACACAGGAACCGTTTAGATAGCCGGGGTCAGGAAGCCAGAGGTACATGTAGTCGGTATGGATAGCCAAGGTCAGGATGCCAGAGGTACACAACGTTGCAGGGAGAGCCAGAGTCAGGATGCCAGAGATACACGGAGTCAGAGTATAGCCAGGGTCAGGATGCCAGAGAAACACGAGAGCCGTTTAGCAGACCAGGGTCGGATACCGGGATAACGAGAGAAATACTTCAGGTACAGGAGGAGCTCACGATATACGGAAGGAATCAGTATAACTGAGCACTGAGGAAATGGTAAGTGAGGTTTAAATAGCCCGGGGGGGGGCGTTCCCTGACGTCTGGGACGTGATCGCGTCATGCGTCGCTATGGCGGAATCCAGCCGGCGGTCAGCCTCATAAATATTCATGAAGCGGCCGCGCGCGCGAGCGGCTGCTTCATGTTCCAGTGAACGGTGCCGGCGTTTCTGCTGGGAGGGAGGAGAGGATGTCCGGGAGCCACTTAAGGTAGGTGCCTTACAGCAGGAAACATCTATACTAACACCTTTGTGACGAATGACATACCAGGTGCATCATGAATAGATGTTCCTAAAGGGCCAACGAGGTGCCTGGTATGTCATCAATTAAAAACAGTCCAGCAGCTCTGTGATGTTGGTGATTGTGGTGTCACCGATGTTGCTGACCGCTCCACTACAGTGGGTACACTAAATGAGAAAAAAAGAGGAAAATAAAGTCTGAAGAAAGGTGTGTAAAGAACAGAGGGGAGACAAATATTAATAAAACATTTATATAAAAACAACAACCTTACATTGTGGATACTTGACTTTGGCCTCCTTAGATGTCCCAGGAGTAGGTAATCAGCATGTATAGCGAGTCTCATACAATGAAAAATATTCAGAGTTTCGTGTGTGGCTCCTCCCCCTTTAGTGACATTGATGCGTCACCTAAAATGTGTTTCTGTTATATGAGAATGTGGTTGTTTGTTCTAGTGAGATAGTGTCTACCGATTATGTCTTTGAGGGGTTGTAAGAGGTTAGCATTTAAAATATCTGCATCTATTCTCGTTGTGTTGTCCTGCAGTAGGTTCCCCAAATCTTTAATATAGTTTTTTACCAAAAGAAATATGTATCAATATTTCCAAAATGATTATTTATCTATTAAATATATAATTTTACAGTACACAACATGTGTGTGTATATTTGTGTGTGATTGTGGGAAAACATTTTAAATAACACTGTACAAAACACCTTGGACCCACCAGATTTGTTGGTCTACATTAGCATCTATTATATTTTTCCTCAGAAAATTATAAACCATTCTCCTTATATCAACAGCAAGACCAGACAGAGGTTATGCTTAATCTATAGCAAACTAAGTGGTCTGACTCAATGCTCCTCTTGGATTGCTTTGTCCTCTACAAAAGGATATGGATCAAGGCAAGAGGAAAAAGAGGCCAGAAAAATATAAATGCCCTATACTTCCACTTACTGATTAGTTTCAGAAACCACATAAAAAATTCTGGGTGGGCCATGAATGAAAAGAGATCCCAGGAGTGCTCTGTCAATGTTATTGTTGGTAACATTAACAAATACATTTATAATTGCTTCCATATGTAAAATATTTCAGATTTCATAGACTTGGTTTTTAGTAGACTGGTGGAATCAATGTTGCTTTGTATTCCGGTTACTTAGAAACACGTTTTAGTATTTAAAAAGAAGGAAGTGAAGAGTTCAAAGAAATATTGATTTCCCCGGGCTGCAAAACAATAGCTATTCATGACTTAATTTAATGGGCTTTAAACCTCTTTAGTTCAAGAGCAACTTACACTTTAGCTGTTCAATTTCTTGTTTTTTTTATTTTTTTTTTCTCCACAGATCATTTCTGTTGGTATTGCTAACATTTCTCTTAGAAGGTTTGTGTTGGTAGAGTAGATGTTTGGAAACTATCATACCCCTTACTCTCAAATGTATTTAATTTTAATTTTAGCTCTAAGGCTGCATGGTAGCATATGTGATTTTTTTTTTCCTGTGAAGGACTATGTGAAGTTTGTTTGGTTTACTTTAATACATTTATTACACTATATTTTGCTTCTTTCAGAATTGGCAGTCCAATACCAAATGGCATACAAGACAAGGATGCCCTTTTGCACCATCCTATTTTTTACACAATTACAGTATGTTTACACAGTTTAATTTTTTTAAAAGTTTTAGCCTCTAGCCAATGTTCCCTCTAAGCTGTGTGTGTGTGTGTGTGTTTGCTGGAGGGGGTTGGGGAGGTCACGGACCTCCCTCTAACTGGTCCAAATCAAGGGGAGAGCCAGATCTGTTCATTCAGATGTCAGGCTCCCACCACAGGACCAAGGCAAGAGAAAATGAGAAAGGGGATCAAAGAAAAAGAGATAAAAAAGAGATAAAGAGACATGGGAGAGGGATAAACCGAAATTCTAGGGATAGGGAAAAGGGTGAGGCATAGAGAAAGAGGAGAAGAGATGAAGAGAAAGGGGTTATAGAGGAGGAAATAAAGAGAACACAAAGAGATAAAAAATGGGGAGCAGTAAAGAGAAAATACACACTTTTGTAACATGAAAAATATTTGCACAGCATAAGATTTCTGCGTACACCAACTACTAAAAATTAGAGAGGACATTGCCTCCAACTCATCATATCCAGTGCACTCATCATTGGTGAATGTTGTAGTTACAAGATGTTGTAATTTCTGTTGCATTAACAAATCAAGGTGACCTTGCATGATGTAGAATATGGATTTTATATGTGGAAAATAAAGAGCTGACAACTCTATATTTTTATGTTTTGTATGCAGGTAAAGAAATTAACTTGCCTATGGTCACAAAGCCTTCCAAACATCTACTACTGAATTTCACTTCTGGTACATTTACATTTATCACACATTTTTAGGGATATATCTATCTATCTATCTATCTAATTTTACCCATGTACGTAACTGCCTGTAAAGACATAAAAATATGATGGAAAACTGCAGCTGATTTCATAAAAAACATGGATTTTATGTCAATCTGCACGTGAATATGAACTGCAGGAAATCTCCACCGATAATTCATTTCTTTGCTTCAAACTGTGCTTTAAGGAAAGTCACACAAAAATAACATAGTGTAGAGTAGAAATGTTAAAAAAGAACTGCACACATAAGAAAAAAATAAATCAAATAGGAAATGAATAGTTTAAGCGACTACCAAAAAAATCAATTTTCTTTGTTCTGTTCATTTTTTGTATATGGTTAAATAAACGTATATTAAATATATATTTTATAGACATATAATTGTGGCACAAAAGGTTCTCTCTGAAAAGAAAATGAATCATTTTGTTATGCTAGATCAAAGAGCTATTTGCACGAACACAGCCTTCCAAACATCCTGGCCAAACCATGACATTGCAATTTGTGCTTCTGTAGAGAACACTCATATTAATTCTAATTCAGGTGCTTTGATGTTGCCTGAACAAGGCAAGAGAGATGCTTTTGAAATGCCTGAAAGTCACATTCTGTCTCATGGAAAATATACTGATTATTTATGTAATATATAATATATATATATATATATATATATATATATATATATATATATAAACTCGCATTATATATATATATATATATATATATATATATATATATATATATATATATACTGCTAGTGACATGTACCTTGTCTTGTATATACCGTCTTTATTCATAAATGTCAAATTTTCATTCATTTTCTAGAAACCATACAGGACAAATTGAAATGAAATGTATTTTGGTTTTATATCTAGCTGGTGCTACACAATCTTTTTTGTGTTGTACAAAACAAATGTTCATTGTGATATTATAATAACAGCTAAAGTAATTTGCAATAGTTAGTAATGAATAAATTAATTTAGTAATGAATAAATTAATTTAAAGTATAAATTACGCAGATGATTCCATCCTTTATTATGGTATTTATTTTAACTACCTTTCTTCAGATGGTTAGTACACGTATGGTAAAAAAATATATAAAACCATCATGACTCTTTAACATTTATTTTCATTTCTAAAGTAATGCTTTAGGAATATGTAAACATCTAATAGGGATTATTCATTAAAGTGAGATTTTGAAAGAGAATGGAAGTTTCAATTTATGACTTATCTATGCATTTTGAAGAGTCAAGCCCAGTGAGCTTCCCCTGCATGAAGATAATATCTGGCCTTATATAATTCAAAGCTAATTCCGTGTAATTTCTCAAAAAATGCTTTCCTCAGGGCCGTCTATATAACTGAATATGGGGCCTGGGGAAAGGTTTACCCTTCTGTGTGTGTGCGAGTGAAGTCATGTTACTGAAACGGCATCTGTCCTGGAGACTACCATTTTAGTGAATAACTCCCTATGGTTGAATTTCGAAAACAACACAGGTAATAATTAAATGATATTTGTAAATGAAATGGCAGATATTTAGCATCATGACAGGTGAGGAAAGAATAGTTTACTTCCCTGATCTCCATTGTTTTACTTGATGCTTTTCTACTATGGTTAGGAGAAGTTAAGTAAAGCTATACAATTGTGGTTATTTTTGTGTCCATAATACTGTATTTCATTGTTTCCCTTTAATTATATGAATTACTCCAGTCTTATGCTTTATTCACATATATATAGCATAGCTTCAATAAAATGTATTTTATTTTTTTATGAACAATTGCTTTCATCCAAGTAGGGACAATATTTTCAGTATTAATAGTATGTTAATAGTTTACTTGAGAAATCTCAGGTTCTCTGAGTATGCTTATTGTCTGGTAAGGGAGAATGGTGAACCTTCTCCCTCTCACCCATGTTAAGCCCAGACCCTCTCACTCCTTGCCATTTTTCCACCACTAACCGTCCCTTTCAAGCTCCCGGGGGCAAGCTCTGCTCCTGTGTGTTGCCAGCCCCACCAACTTATCACAACCATTACCTCCTATTGAGTACAGGAGAGTGACAACCATACATATTGTCCTCATATAGTCATTATATATTATTCAAATTTTGTTTGTTATTATTATTATTATATTATATTTGTTCTTTCTTTTATTGTGCAAATGTGCAAAAAAAAAGACAGGACACAGTACTGCGCTTCTCTACAACCGTTACCAACATAATACTATGAAATGTATTCAATATTATTTGTTATTAAATTAAAAAAAATCCTTCTTAAAAAAATGCCATTTATTCTAGCTAGCTATGAGTCCGCATGTGTATTGACAACCCCTCCCAACCACCTGCTCTGATATTGTTTTTCACCCATCCCAAGTCCAAAATTCACTTTCCCAATTATAGCTCATCTCATTTTTCTTAATGATGACATTTCCCACTTGAGCTAATACTGACAGGTTCCCTCCCATCCTTCTGTCAGATTATTTCCCTTACTGCTACTCACATCATGTCTATGTTACATCAGAGCTTTTTTGTCATTAATACTTACTGCTGTTATATCCTTTTGCAAAAGTTCCACTAGATGCTAAAAACCAACATCAGAGGCCACGAACAGCATATATAATTCATCTCTGACTGGTATATGTATGTATTTAAAATGTTGTCAGTAATGCCTGTGTTGCATGGAAAAAATACTGTGAATCTATGTAATTATTTTGGCAAAGGAATATATTCTCTAATCAGGAACGTTTTAGCTTTTTGATGTTTATTCTCTAAAGAAAGTCGCCAGGAGAGTTGGACATTTCCACTAGCTGATATCACAATGCATTATACAGGGCAAAATCACTCTAGTGAGTTTCACCTGTGAGAAGGATTGGGTTGGCCCTGCATAATGCATGGGTTATATGGGAGCCTTCTTAAAACTGGTGTCACACATTTAGGTGTACATTATGAAGGGCCAAGTCAACCCTTCTTGTAAGAAATTCCCTTTGAGATTTGCCCTTGATAATGAATAGTAATATCAGCTCCACTAAGACACAAGACATAAGGATTGGGCTTGTATCTCTAAATAAGAAATGATACCTCATACATGCACAAACCAATGCTAACAAAAACAAGAAGAACTGAAGCCACAGAGAGTCGAGTGCCACTCCAATACTGTTAAGTATTTCTTTTCGACACATTTTGGACATCAGTGTTTAGTCATGAGCTTATGACTAAGTACTGAAGTCTGAAAGCTTTTTTTTGTTGCTGCTGTGTTATAATTTATTCTATGTGCCAGTCAGGGTCTAGTCAGGCATATATGTTTCAAAAATGGATAAAATGCTCAAGAAAATTTCACTTTTGTATTATTCCAATCAATACCTGATGTTTTCTTTGCAGTTAATTCTGGGAGCTATTATGTATTGCTATTTTGTATGTATATATATATATATATATATATATATATATATATATATATAAGTATTATGTTGCACAATTTTGTACATATTGTCACATTTAGGCACCAATGGCACTAAATTATAAAACTATTAATTTATAAATTATTCTTGACTGTGGCTGTAAGATCTTTTGTACTAAACAGTGGCATAATCAGACTCACCAATATTAATAAAATAATTTTTGATCCATTCAGTATAAGTGAATTGAGGCATACAGTTACACAGCAGAGAGCAACATTTTAATAGGGATATAGTAAGTGTTATATATACCCAAACCAAAATGTAAGGATACAAGCAAAAACCTAAAATCTTTTGGGCAGGATTGAAAAACTGTATATACAGTCATGTGAAAAAGAAAGTACACCTTCTTTGACATAATAACAATCATCTGTTCCTTATGAGGTCTAAAAATTAGGTAAATGCAACCCCAGATGAACAGCAACACATGACATTACACCTTGTCACAAGTTATTCAACCAAAATGGAGAAGCCATGTGTGAAAAACTAAGTACACCTTATGATTCCATACATTTGTAGAATCGCCTTTAGCAGCAATTACTTGAAGTAATTGTTTTCTGTATGCTTTATGAATCATTGTGAAGGAATTTTGGCCCATGCTTCTTTACAATGTTGCTTTAGTTCATTGAGGTTTATGCACAACTTTCTTAAGGTCCTGCACAGCATTTTGATTGGTTTGAGGTTTGGACTTTCACTGGGCCATTGTAACACCTTGATTTTTTTTCTTTTTCAGCCATTCTCTTGTAGATTTGCTTGTGTGCTTGGGATTAGTGTCCTGTTGCATGACCCAATTTTGGTGAAGCTTTAGCTGTCGGACAGATGGCCTTACATTTGACTTCAGAATTCTTTGCTACACAGAGGAGTTCATGTCGACTAATTTAATGCAAGGTTCACAGGACCTGTGGCTGCAAAACAAGCCCAAATCATAACCAATTACTTCTCTAAGATCATTGTTGATGTCTTTTCTCATTAACATTGTATTAACACACACCTGAATGCTCCAGACCAACAAACTGCTAAAATGTCTGCTGATGATCAGTTAATCAAGGACATTTGATCAGCAACAGTTGTTTTCCACTCAGTTTCTAATTTCCTGTGGAAGCAGTAACGGTGTACTTTCACACATGGCTTCTCCATTTTGTCTTTATTTTTACTGAAAAAATTATGACACTGTGAATTTTTATCATGTGTTATTGTTTGAGTTTGTATTTATCTAATTTTTAGATCTGCTAAGAACATATGATTATTATTATTATGTCTAGAAATGTAAAACCTAGAATCCAAAGAGAAAAAAATGCTTACTTATTTTTCAATTATTAATGTAAATATAGTACAATTTTCTCTGACTATATTTTAACTTCAGTAAAAAGTGCTGTACTATGATGCTGTTCAAGTTGAGTTCAATAAAACCTTATTTCACGCATGGATGGGGCAAACCTTTCATATCATATCACATTCCAAATGCAATGTGCTCCAAGTATGTCTGATTCACTTAAGATTGGTCACACAGTGAGGTCATCAATAAATCCATGTTTGCTTCCAAGTGTCATGTCCTTCATACATGAAGAATTTTCTTTGTACATATGACTTGAGAATGAAACCTGATAATAATACATGACAAATTAATCATCAAGCTCTGATTTTACATTTGGCTATTTGATTGATTATTGATTTGCGTATTCTACAGACCATATATGTGAATAATTTACGCAGGCATGAATGAATAAAAACAGAGTGCTCATCAATCCAGTTGCCTTTAACTCCTTATTGGGTTATAGATCAAATTTATGTTTTCAAGTAAAATACTCCTTTTTCCAATTACATAGATCAAATCAGGTTCCTGGCATTTTAACTTAGTTTGTGAAAGCAACCAACAGTTCTGCTTGATAACCTTCTGGTTATTGAGTTTGGTTGTTTTTAGCTGAATCCATGGTCTGCACTGCCTTTGGGATGGATTGGAAGGCCAGGCCTTCTCATCCAAAATAAGTACCTGACCTCACAAATGCTTTTGGTTGAAAGGGCACAATTTCCCTCCAGACAAATTATGTCTTGTGGAAAGCCTTGACAGAAGAGTTTTCAGCCTTGTCCAATAAGCTCATATATGAGTTATGCTCGGGTCTGCACATAATTTTGATCATATAGTGTAGTTGAGCCAAGAAACCAACAAAAACACTTTATGATGATGAAACCTATGTACAAAGTACCGTATTTTTCGCTCTATAAGACGCACCTGCTGATAAGACGCACCTAGATTTTAGAGGAGAAAAAAAAGGAAAAAATATTTTGAGCTAAAAAATGGGCTATAAAAAAAGGACATCATCCTCCCGTCATGCCTGCACAGAAAAAAGCTGGTCAGACATGATGGGAAGTGTAGTTGGACTACAAGCGCCGTACTGCGCATGCGCCGGCGCCATACGTGACACGGCGCTTGCGTCAAATCCCCCCGTCCTCTCCATCCAGTCCGCCCTTAGCCGTCGCAACGGACCAGAGAAGAGGAGAGGCGGCGACAGAGGCGGCGGTCTCCAGATGAAGACCTCCCCTGGACGGCGAAGCGAGACAGAGACTGTCCGGGACACTTTTGGTGAGTACCGTATTGGCTCGGATATAGGCCGCCCCCGTATATAGGCCACACCCTAAAAGTTTGGTGCTTTTTTAAAGAAAAAGTTTTTTTCTTTAAAAAAGCACCAAAAAACATACTGCCACTCTGCCCCCCCCGCCCCCCGAGATATGCTACCACTGTCCTCCCTCCCCGAGATACGCTGCCACTGTCCTCCCTCCCCGAGATACGCTGCCACTGTCCTCCCTCCCCGAGATACGCTGCCACTGTCCTCCCTCCCCGAGATATGCTACCACTGTCCTCCCTCCCCGAGATACGCTGCCACTGTCCCCCTCTGCCCCCCCCTCCCCAACTTACCGGAGCAGACTCCCGGGTGTCTTGCGGGGCCGGCGGGGGACATCTACGCAATACAACTTCCGGTGCGGCACATCCGGCACCGGAAGTTGTATTGCGTAGACGTCCCCCGCCGACCCCGCAAGACACCCAGGAGTCTGCTCCGGTAAGTCCGCGGGGGTGCAGAGGTAAAACGCATCCGCACGATGCGCTTAGACAACCTCCCGTGCCGGCACCCCCCCCCGTGGGAAGTGCTGGCAGGGGAGGCTGTCTGAGCGTATCGGGGAGTAGGATGCAGGTCCCCTGCACCGCTGTGGGGGATCTGTATCCTAACCCCGCTGCCTGCCCGGCGCCCGGGACTGCATGTCCCGGCGTCGGGCGCTAGACCCCGAATATAGGCCGCACCCCCACTTTAAAGTCTTAAAGTGGGGGAAAAAAGTGCGGCCTATATTCGAGCCAATACGGTATATCGTTGCCCCCCCCCCCTCCCTGCCTGCATCTTCGCTCCATAAGACGCGGCTGATTTTTCATCCTACTTTGGGAGGAAAAAAACTGCGTCTTATGGAGCGAAAAATACGGTAAGTAGCAACAAGAAAATAATGTACTGCTTTAAACAAATCACGTTAGATGCTAGCATGGCGGTGAACGTGACACAGCCTGGCTTGTGAAAAACATGTCTAATAGCAGCATGAAGGGTGAACCCTGCTCCCACTAAAACCATGCAGCCTATGTACTGGGAACAATAACACTCAAAAAAGTAATACTTGCTAACAGATTTTAAAGATCCTTGTAGAAATAAGTGCATGTCAAATATATTCAAATACTACATTAAGGTTTTCTAGCGTGACCACATGTTAGTATAGTAGTAGTGACACATTGACCTTGGGAGTTGTCTTAGACCTGACCCATGGAATCACTTCCAGTTCCCTCTCTGCTGAAGTCCTCACTGCTGAGCACTGGGATATGATGTCATATCCTTGGGGGTCTTAAAGTCGCACAGCTTTTTTAACTACATGCTATGGAGGCTGTTCTCACTCAACACAGTCCTTCGTACTGTAAAGTTCTGAAATCTCCCTATTAACCAGCACATTTCTTTGTACAATTTTACATAACACCAGAGTAGCTATTGTTAATTACCAGGATATTTTTATCCATGGAACTTGAACTTTAGTAAACAAAATGCTTGGAATTTACTATTTTTCATAACTATTTCTCATTTAAAGCGTGACATTCCCTCATGTCATCATTTTATATTTAATAGTCTTTTTGGACTGTGTAAAACTTGGCAATTGGGCCTCTCTGATATTAGATTTGTTAAGTAAGAAAAAACAGAACTGACCTTGCTATTTGGACACAATAGCCAAAACAATAGAACAAAGAATACATCCTAGGGCCAGAATCCAAAGATTGCTTTCTTTGCAGACAACAGCATTTCAAGTGCAACAGCTGCTTGCATGTTTACCTAGTGAAGTATGCAGCAGGAGCTAAAAATATTTTGTCACTTTTGAACCTTTAAATTCAGCAATTCTAAATAAAAAATTATGAATCTATATTATTATAATTTTTTTTTTTTTATATAGCACCATTAAATTCCGTGGCGCTGTACAATGGGTAGACAGGACATAACAAGTAGTATGTAACATATGACGTACAGAAACAACAGGTGAGGAGGGCCCTGCTCAAAGGAGCTTACAATCTAGAGATATTTGTATATTTACTGAATGCACTTAAAAAACACATCGACTTTACGTTACAACACTTTTCTTGTTACCCTATTATAGAATATACGTGAATGTGACTAAAAGCAATTATCATTTTTTTTTTTTTTAAAGTGTATATTATATCCCAGATTTTACAGTAAGTGTCCATGCCCATGAGGTCAGTCATATCCTGCTTTATTTGAACTAGCCAAAAAAACTTTTTTGCTCCAAAACGAGAAACATGATTTGTGGTTGATCATACTTGACATTTTTTTAAAGCAAGGTCACATAATGGTAGACATTAGATATTAGCTGCCCATGCATTCAAATGTTCACCACAATCTGTTTAACCCTTACTGCACATTCCAAACTGCCATTTAAACTTCACAGACTGGTTGAGAACGGACAAAGCTATAAACTAATTTTGTGTCATGAAAAGTCTCTAAAAAACATAGTACTTTAAACATGTGTCTACCATGTGTAACGTATGAGAAATTGTGTCCCCAGACCCATGTTGGTGTTCCAATGACCCATTCATTGTTTGGTGCAAATAAAGATTGCAAGTGAACAAATTAATTGTTTAGTATTATGGAACAAATGGAAGAAACTGTAAATACTTCCGTTTTTTCAGAGGGGGCACGTCTCAGTCCTGTTTGAGAACAATAATCACATTGTCAGACTTAGTGGTTCCTGCAAGTGACAATAAATTAGGAGAAATAACCAGACACAGTTACTCATATGCATATGTAAAAAAAATAACAATTTGACAATACAATGTATTTCATAAAATATCCCTGTGTATTTATTATGTTTTAGAAAATTATCATTTTTTACCACATTTGTATGCAAACAGCAGGTACAATGACACTGCGTGTTATTTTTATAATTATATATGATCCAATAATCTCACTAAATACAAGTTTATTGCACAATATTTCACAGCTTATTAAAGAACTAGTCATGCATATATATATATATCTATATATATCTATATATATATATAGATATATATATAGATATATATATATATCTATCTATATATATATATATATATATATATATATAGATATATATATATATATGTACCACTTGGTCCCTAATCTAATGTTCTTTTGTGGGGGGAAAGAAAGTAAATGCTTGTATGAGATAGATAATTATTGAATACAGTTTTGGATACAATGCTTTTTAGTCTTCAAGAAAAGCAAAATACCAACAGCCCCCCTCCCTAATATTATATACATACATTTCTAAAACAAATACAATCATAGCCAGCCTTAATGGTTTACCATGAGGAAGGCGTGCCTCATGGTCACTGTGATCATGTGATGACCCGTAAGATCAGCAATGATGCCAAAGAGGATTTGTTGTAGTTATAACGTAAGAAATTTATGACTTCAAAATGTTACAACACCTGTTAATTTGAATATTACTATTGGTATAAGGAATTTGCAATAAAAGAGGATTCTTATTTTATTCTCAATATATCCAATGCATAGCAGAGGTTTCCAAGGCTTTTGCATGCATTTCTTTCATATTATATGTGTACAAATAAATTAAACCACAAACAGGTCTTTTCACTAAAAATTCTAGTGAGTTAACTCAAATGACCAGGTATGAGAGATGTTGCCTGCCCTTACGTGCTAACACTTGGGACATTCATATGAATGCTTGGGACTTTAAATTGTGTGAGTTTCAGGCAAGGGCATGCAAGTTCAATTAAATCTTGCAGGTCCACATACATATACATTTTAAACAAATATTTAAAAAATAATGTAAAAAACAAAAGGGGACCCAGGGCCCTCTATTAACCAAAAGAGGAGGGATGGAATAAGGTCTGTGCCTCCAATAGCATATCTCTACACATTTTAATTACCTCCATCCACCTGAGCATGGATGAGGGTAAGGGTGGTATACTGGGCCACTATACCACTTAGGTTGATTTCATTACCCTCTTCCCCACTATGCAAGGGGTTGAAGAAGAGGGACACAATGATAAATAGGGGGATTATGGGGATGTCTGTTTCATGTTAAAATGTTATTTCCTTTTTAATGTAATGATATTTGTACAAAGAAAGGAGGACAGATTCTTTAGTCTCTTTTTAACACCCTTGTCACTACAGACCTTGTAACTATGGAGATTGTCAATCATGCTGGTAGGCCTTAAAGCGAATCTACTATGATGACCAACAATTCACACCAAGGCTCTGCTGGACTATCTTGTATGCTAGGAGGCATGCCTGGGAACTTTCTGGCTCCAGCTACCCGGAGTCCCCTCTTGCGGGATGCTGGTAGGAGTTTTCACTGATGTTGTGAGACACACACACACTTTTGTTAATGGGGAAGTGGACAGGAAGTTGGGTGTGCCACAACCCCGCTCCTGCTACCTGGGGTTTCTCCATAGTGACCCAGAGACTCTGAAGTGGCAAAACTTGAATAGTTCCAAGTTATGGTGGGAGGACCGGCTGAATAGTGTTATGTGCAGAGAGGGAGAAAGGGAGGATCTACCGAATCGTATCTGGGGTGGGCTGCAGGGCCGTGTTGCATGTGTCGCCTGAAAGTAAAGAGAGAAAGGGTCAAATAAAATGGGGAGAGGGTAGAAAGCAAGTGGATCGAGAGAGCAGAAAGTGAGGAGAGAATGTGCAAGTCCTATCTATGGTGAGAAAAGAGTACAGAAAGTACAGAAAATGTGACATTTCCCTTTACATACCTAATAAATATATCCCATAGCAAAGAGCATAGCAAATGTTTAAGGCTTCCACAGGACTTTCTGTTAAATTATTTGGTAATGCATATTTGTACAAAAAAGTCAGAGAAAGGGATATTTACTGAAAGATAAACTGACACACACGGGGGGATGACATATTTTTAGATGAGCCTACATTGTTGGATGGGTATAATTATATGTTTATGTTTTTAATAGCCGAAAAAAGAAAGCATGTCTGGAATGTATAAAAAAAGACATGAAAAAAAGAATCTGTAGTTATTTCAGTGTCTCACACCTGTTGTATAAATTCAAGACCCAGTAATAGAATCTCTCAACTAAATGTTATCATATAACACAAGTACGAAGCAGAATGACATCTGTAGAAAAAAAAACCTGTAAAGATATATTTGTGTTCTAGTACTCTTTTATCAAATCGATGGGTTTAGATGTTGCCAAATTGTAATATTGTATACATCTGTTTCATTACTGTTTACTATTTGCAATTGCCAGACATGAAGTAGAAAAAGTGGTGTTTATTCAGATGTAATTAACACATTTCATTACTACAGATTATATTTTATGCACACATATGGTCTTGTTTTTTAGTTACATCGATAGTTACCAGCAGTGTTTAGGAAAATACAGTGTGGTATAATCACAGGCTCTTTTGCTGACAGTGTGAATGACGTGGAAGAAAACCAACAAGTAGGTTACAATGTCTTCTGTATCTGAAAATGGAGTGATTCATTAAAATATGTCTTTTATGAACTTCCAGATTACAATACTTTCAACTTGTCAAAATACAAATGTGTACATACACAACACCCACTTGTTTCATATAACTTCCTCCTCTGTGTTTTAGTTGCTTTCTTTATCCCCATATAAGCTTTGATAAATTACTACCTTAGTGAATTCAAGTAATCAAAATGTCAGATTTCCATTTTACAGTTTCTGCCCATATAATAATTTCACATAAATACTACAGCACCTGTTTCCAAAAGGAAGACATTTTTAGTGGCATTGCAAGCATAGCGGACATAAAACTTATTTCCAAAATGTGAATGCAGAACACAATGCAGTGAAAAAACAGAATAATAGTTCTCTATCTATGCAAGCCCTATACAAAAAGTATCATACAAATTAATTATTTATAATAAGGTATTTTAATCTTTTCTTCTATTTTTGCATAAAATACCCTTTTTTAAAGAAATGAAACCTACACTAGCACCATACACTAACACCCACAAAATGCTAAAAATAAATATTAAAACACATTCATGCTAACACCATATACACTAAAATCATACACACTCTAATGCAATACAACGCACATTTGCTAGCACCCAAATCTCACACATTCACTAACACACATGCACACTCTAACGCCATGCAGTAACAGACACTCATTGTAACATCATACACAGGGTGGCCGTTTGCATTAGACAAAAAATGGACAGTTGCCCCTGGCCACCTGGCCTCCTGGCTCTGTATAACACGAGGTAAGCGGGAGGGGTGAGAGAGGGAAAGCTGTGAAAGCAGAAGAGAGATAGGGAGTATCAGGGATTTGAGAGAGGGTGAAAGATTGAATGAATGGGGGGCTGCAAAAGAGGGAGAGAAAAAGAGAGATGAATGAGGACTGTAAAAGTGGGAGAGAGATAGGAAAGATTTGGTCTCTGAGAGAGGAAAAGAGATAGGAAGAATGAGGGCTCTGAGAGGGGGAGGGAGAATGAGAGCTGTGGGGATGGGGAGAGACAGGGAAAATGAGGACTGTGAAATGGGAGAGGGAAAGAACTGTAAGAGAGATGGAGAGTGAATGTATATGTATGTTTAACTGTATGGTGTTAGAGATTGTATCTATAGTTTATTAACATGTATGTGATTATATGTGTTAGTGTGTGTAGCTGTGCATATGTGTTACTGTATTATGTTAGATTATACATTTTATGGTTTGAGTGTGTGTCAGCATATGGTGTTACAGTGTATGTAGTGTGTTTTATGTAGCAACTAAGAGGAGAAGACGGGGAAGAGAAGAGGGATGGTGGCATTTCACTTACATCAGCAGCATCTCAAGGTTTAGGTAGAGAAAGGTTGAGGTAGACCATCACTATCAGCAACACCAGCACTGCACTAATGGATACACACTAATGGACTGATTTCTTCCTAAAATTGGACCATTTTAATAAATTGATCACTCAGAGTAAGGAAGGTGATAATGCAGCAGCAGCAGCAGCAGTAGTAGTAGGGCATTGGGAAGACACTAGCATGAAGGCACATCCAACTTCACAAGTCTGGACAGTAAATTTCCCCTTACATTATAAAATATTGAAATAATTGTTCCCTCTGAGTAAGGAAAGACATTGAGCCTTTAGCAGAGGCAGGGCTGGGAACAGGGCAGGCACGGGCAGATAGACACACCCAAGCATATGGGACAAGAATTAGATACCCCCTTTATTAGAGAAAATAACAAGAATTAATCTCCTAGAGTAAGGAAGGACATTGAGTTGCAGCGGCAAAGACAGGGCACAGAACAGGCACTATTAGACAGACAAATCCAGATTGTACAGAATTGAACAGGACCAAATGTCCCCAAATATTAGAATCTACTCCCATGTATTAGAAAAAATGGATTCCCCAGAATAAAGAAGACTGAGCCAAAGTAGCAGAGGCAGGGCACAGGGCAATCTCTACCATACAGACACATCCAGATTGTATAGGATTGCACAGGACTGCATTTCCTCTAATAATAGAAAAAGAAGAATTGATCCCCCCAGAGTAAGGAAGGAGATTGAGCTGCAGAGGCAGGGCACAGGGCATGAACTGGCAGACAGGCACATGCAATATTAGAAAAAAGAACAATTGATTCTCCAGAGTAAGGTGTAGCTGCAGAGGCAAGGTAGCTACTTGGTACAGGATTGCGTTTCCCAAATATTAGAAATAATTAAAAGAACTGACCACTCCAGAGTAAGGAAAGTGAAAGAGTAGCAGCAGCAGCAATAAAGCAGGTGGCCAGGGCAGACACAAGCAGGACTTTACCCAATATTGAAAAAATAGAAGAATCGATCACCTTAGAGTAACTGCTGCCCGTTTGCACCATGCAAAGAATGTACATAAGTGTTGGTTCATACCAGAATTGGTGAGATATCTTAACAACTTATCCATGCTCACTTCCTTATGACACAATTTGCACCTTACAGTGTGCCCATCTCCAACATTCTCAAAATAATTGCACACTTCACTAAGGTGCTGAACACCAGGAGAGGAAGTACTGGTGCTAGCATGTTTTTTTGAATAAGAGTATTAGTGATGGTGGTGATGATGGTTGTGGTGCTGCAAGGTGTGTCACTTAACTCCTCCTCCTCTGGCTCATAGTCTAAATCCAGGTCATCATTGATATTGTCAATTACCACATCCTTTTCTACTTGTACACAAGGCAGATGAAGACTTACTTCTGCTGTAAGGGTTTATCTCCCCTCTTCTTACTTTCTTCTGGCCCAAACAAAGATCTGCTGCTATCTTCTGACAGTACCAGTCTACCTTTACCCTTGTGAGTTAGATACATTTTAGTGATGGCAATGACTGTTGTAGCCTCGATTTTCCGCGCTAGGCTTAACCCCCCTATTAACCCCAATAATGACACCACACCTCATTGAATATGGATAAGAAAAGACCACAGCCAATTTTATTTATTAGAGTCATTGTCACGCCAAGACCTGAAACAATAAACATAGGTGCGTTAACAAGGACAATGACTCACAACACAAACATATAAATATATACAATAAGCACAATGAACACACCAAGCTTGCCAAGTAATCCAGGTACCATAACCAAATACCACTTAAGGAAGGGACATACCCGGATGCCCCCTCCCTGACCTGAGGTTCCCAGCACTGACAGCCAAGAACCTCCCACCAGTTGTTACCAACAATTCATTTACCACCACATTAACCCCCTGGACACCTGGCAAGCTGCCACCCCAAAAACTGTGACAAAAACACCACAAACCCAGAATACAAATATAAAGGGAGGGAGAGTGGAACACACAACCAGGTAAGCTAACCACAAGATTCCTAAGCCTGGGAAAACAGCCACTTAAAGAAATCTACCCCAAAATCCACCACCTAATTTCCCACCAAAAAGCCTACCTCTCCTCTGCACAACAGTCACTGCCCCCTATAGCCCATGTTGGCTCCTCCCCGTGGGCATCATGCTTGCTGTAGTGGTGGCACCTGTGATGGTTGTGGTAGCGTTGCCAGTTGATTTATTCTGTGCTTCACCATAACATAGCTTACAAGCAATGTTTACCTACCAGAACCAAGGCACCTCTGCGAGTCCATGGTAGTGACTAAAAATTAGCCTCATGGTAGATGAGGTAGCGAATATTTTACCACTACTACAGCCAGGATGCTTGCTATTACTGTGGCTGCATGCTGCTGGTTTTGTATTTCTGACTTCAGGTAAGAATGTTTAAGCCTATTTGGGACTGGTTTATCATGGGTCATCTGACTAGGTTTCATACATGGCTGCCACCAAATATCAGGTTATTATAAATTAATCATTTTTGTTTTAACACTTTTTTTTCACCCTAAGCGCACATGGATGATAGTATCTCTGTATCCATTTGTATTCTATGTATGTTGTGAGGATTTGGACACAAGTCCCTTTAGAAGCTGGTGTGTTCCATTGGGCGCTGGGTTCTTACAATACCTCTACACTTGCAGCATGGTAGATGAGTCTTAATCTCAGCGTCAATGCTGTTACTGTCACTGACTGTCTCACTTTCCCTAACACCCACCAGTCTGCGGCTGCTACTGACAAGTTACAATGGCTTCAGTCAACTTATACCTCAATGCTTGTCCCTTCCACTTGTAAACAGTAGCAGTGTGCTGGTATGAGCACTCAGATAAGTCAAAGAGAAAACAGGGTAAAACAAATAAAAGCACTTGACATTTCTTGATACATACATAAAAATGTCATATACAAATGCTAATAAAAACCTTGTACAAATGATTTTGCTAGTTCATGGCCAAAGCCGTAATGGCTATTTCAGAGGTCACTAGCAAATAAAATTGTTTACACCTGTAATGGGAAAAAGGGAAACAAAATGAGAAGAAAAGAAAAAAAATGGTGATGTTTCATATTTCAAATTAATTTTTGCATGACAGCAACATAATAAAAACATACAGCGCATGCACAAGTGTAACAAAGACTCTATATCAATTACTGATATAACACATGGTATGAGTAATTTTATTCGTGATTATATAGTTGTGACTAGTTCTCTTTTGTATGCATGAGTTACAGAAGCTCACCACATTATCTAAATTTCACAATGTAGGCACAATATACAAATACATGTAGTCACCCTATAAGCTCCATATGACATTAACAATAACCATAACAAACGCATAGTGTACAAAACAGAAAAGAATATGCAGCAGATGATAAATAAAACGCTGCTTGTAGTTTCGCCCACGTATAGGTTAAACATAGGCGACAAGCAGGAATGTGGCTCTTTTGCCATCAAGAATGTATGTTGTAACAGATCGATAACATAAAAGCAATGTTGCGAGTAAAGACAATTAGACAATTTATCCATGACCCGGTTGTTAATGTTAGATATTTATATTGAGAGATATATTGTGCATTCTTTACAAAAGGCAGATAATGAACTTAATATGGTTAACTCAATACATGGAGTGGATTATAGATAAATGGCGTACTTTATTTAGAAGGGAGCTGTCCTTCCCAATTATTAGGTGTTGCTATGACAAAACGGTATGCGGCTTGTTATATTAATAGTTCCAGCAGTTTATAGAAGCTATTGGCTTCCTGCTGTCATAGTAAAACAGAGTGACTCTGCCTTACAGTGTGTTTGCATTTGTATGGACATTGTTCGTGCTTGCCCAATTCTAGACACAATAATCATATTGCATGCATTACAGTAGGCACATTGCTCACACTGGAAATCCCATTGTAATTGCTATTTTTAACTAAATTAACATATAGCTCAAAACAGTTAATCGAAATTGAGACAAGAGAGAAATTAGAAATTGAAAATTAGTATGAGATGATCAACAGACAAGTTAGGCTGGAAAGGGAGATGTAGAGAGACCAAATCACCAAGTTATAAAAGAGAGGTGCAAAGATGAGGAAAGGGAAAATAAAAATCTCAAAGGTTCTGTGGACCTCAAGTTATTTTTTATCGGGAGTCTGTTCCAAAAATCCACCACCTCCTCAGTAAAGTAAATCTTCCTTACATTAAGCAGGACTTCATTACATTAAATAAATGTACAAATCTCTGAGGTTCTGTAGACCTCAATCTTCTTCTGCTTCGAGGCTGTTTTATATATCAAACACCCCCTAAGTAAAGTAAATCGTCTTTACATTCAGTAAGACTATATTACATCAAATAAAAGTACAAATCTGGGGAGTTCTGTGGACTCACCTTACTTTTGCTGGTAGGCTGTTTCACATATCCACCATGGACTCTTGTATAAGTTTATTACATTAAATAAAAGTAAAAATCTCAAGAGGAGCGTGATTAATATGCAAACAACAATTAACCATTCAGTGCCTGTAAAGAAATCTGTGCATTAATTTACCTGCACAGACAAGCAAGAATTATATTATAATTTAGAGCAGCTTCTATTGCAGGCATTGTGCGTGTTACTCCCCTTATCCTGTCATTTTTTTCTATGCAGCAGGAAACTGTTCCCTCAATCCCTATCAGTATGGTCTCTGAATCTGGCAAAAGATCAGAGGAGATTAAAAAAACATCTGGAGAAAGCAAGTGTCAGGGCACCGGGTAAGCAGGTCGGGTAGGAACACAAGTGCAGGGGATACCAGGGGTTCTGTTTGTACCCAATGATGCAAAAAAATGGATAGGTAGGTACAGACAGGCAAAGAGAAACACAGACAAGTTGGCTATTCAGGAAACAGTCTGCATTGGTGTGTGCTAGCAGAACAGATAAGGTTAGCAAGTGTGATAAAGGCACAGGAACAAAAGCAGAAACAGAATACGGACTTCGGGTAGGGGAACTCGGAACAGATGGGATAAAGACTTCAGATAACGGACCCATAGTTTGGAAAGTCCACGGACAGGACACGGGACTCATGTCAGGGAGCCCTCAGGCAGCGCATGATGCTGGACAGTAGACTTGGGCACCAGGGGGCTCTTCGTGTTCGTCTTCGTGCTCGTCTTCAGGAAAAAAAAAAACTTCGTATTCCGCGAATATTCGCCTGGTCCTGTCTTCTCTTCGGGCGAATATTCGCGGACATTCTTCGTGTTCGGGTTTTCTTCGTTTTCCCCTGTTAAGGGGTTAAAACGGGGTTAAAGCCGCTCTGGCGCCAGGAGTTTAAATGTTCGTATGAGCAACTCTATTGGTCGTCAGCAGGGGGCTCGTCTGCCATTGGTTGATGGCAGACGAGCCCCCTGCTGGCGACCAATAGGGTCGCTCGTTCAGACTGTTAAACTCCTGGTGCCGTAATTGTCCGGCAGATCCCTGTTCTATCATTTATTAACTGATAGAACAGGGAGACCAGTGGGATCTGCCAGGTAAATTGCAGCATTGGGATTTTAAAAGTCTGCACGAGCGACTCTGTTGGTCGCTCGTACAGACTTTTAGGGTCCTGGTGCTGCAACTTACCCGGCACATCCCACTGGTCTCCCTGTTCTATCAGTTAAATGTCCGTACGAACGACTTTATTGGTCGCTCGTACGGACATTTAACTGATAGAACAGAGAGACCAGTGGGATGTGCCGGGTAAGTTACAGCACCAGGACCCTAAAAGTCTGTACGAGTGACCAACAGGGGAGACCAGTGGGATGTGCCGGGTAAGTTGCAGCATTGGGGTTTTAAAAGTCTGCACGAGCGACCAACAGAGTGGCTCGTGCAGACTTTTAAAACCCCAATGCTGCAACTTACCCGGCACATCCCACTGGTCTCCCTCCCTGTTCAATTAATTAAATGTCCGTACGAGCGAACAATAAAGTCGCTCGTACGGACATTTAACTAATTGAACAGGGAGGGAGATCAGTGGCATCGGCAGGGTAAGTTGCAGCATTGGGGTTTTAAAACCTCAATGCTGCAACTTACCCGGCAGATCCCACTGGTCTCCCTCCCTGTTCAATTAGTTAGGGGTTAACTTTATTTTTTAAAGGGTTAAGGGGCCATGCAAGTGAGTCTATTGGTCGGCCCTTTAACCTATGGATTTCCGCTCCCGTTAACACCTTCAATGCTGTGTTAGATAAAGCAGCATCAAAGGGGTTAACGGGAGCGGAAATCCATAGGTTCGCTGGCAGGGGTTACAAAGACCGTGCGAGTGAGCCTATTGGTCACCTGCAGGGTCTTCCTCTGGCATCAACCAATTGGTTGATGCCAGAGGAGGTCCCTGTAGGCGACCAATAAGCTCATTCGCACAGCCCTGTAACCCGTGACGGCGAACCTGCGGATTTCCACTTCCGGGAACTGCCGCGAAGCCGCGAAGACAAGGTAAGTTAGAAGAGGGGGGGAGAATGGTAGACGAAGACGAAGACAATCACGAAGATCTTCGTGGTGTGTGTCTTCGTCTTCGCCTTCGTTTTACCGCCGCCGTCTTCTCTTCGGCGTGTCTTCGGAACGAACACGAAAACGCACTCTTCGTGTTCGTTTCCATGTTCGCCCGAAGACGAATGCACAAGTCTACTGGACAGACAGGGCACAAGGCTTGAGGCCCCAGCACAACACCACACTATTACTATTTACTTATCTCCCCAATAAACATTAAGAGCTGTTAGTCTTTTGAGCTTCCATTTTAGTTTTACTATACTTCAATTCTATCCCTCTCCCTCTTGGTGTAGAAATATAACTAGTATCCTTTCCTTTGTAAATGCTGATTGGCCAGAGTGAAAATAATAAGATAACACCACAAGTTGTTGGATCCATCTATTACTGGCATAACATCAATGGTTATATAAATATCTATCAGTCATTTATATGTACCCTCCTATACACAGTCCCTTCCCTCTTTACCTCATAAAATAATTTAACAAATCTTAATGAAAATTTGAAAATCTTGTCATTCGTTTCTTTTTTGCTCATTATTGGGGAATCGTACGAACACACAAATTTGGTAAACCTATTTTGAGAATAAGTAAGTTATCAGTGGGGCAGCTCTAGGTCAGTGCATTGACTTTAGAATGCCAAAGCCTAAAAGGGGCATCACACATGATGAAGGAATAAAAAATGGAATTTTACCTTGGCAGTTTTAATTATACTTTTATATTGCTGGAATAAATATCGTTTGTTTCATAGATTTGAAAAATGTTGTTCAAATAAAAAAAATGGTGGACACTTTACTTAGGTTCAATTAAATCTAGAGGGTCAATATCACTACAATCTGTGTTTATGCTAGTAATATAAGTAGAGGAGTCAAAGCAATTTATGTTCCTGGACCATTTTCTTGTGACCATGGTTTCAGATGAGATATGGATTAAATGCCACTGAACTTCTTCCTATTTGTCCAAGCTGTAAATTGAACTGGAACCATCAGGCAGTGTTCGATATGTAACCAATACTAGTTGTAACAGCATGGGCGGCATCTGTCTTTGCTGATTTGCCCTGTCTTCATTAGCTTCTTGTCAGAATCTGGAACCAAAGAAATATATATCATCTCAGTATAAAGTACATTAAGTTTAGTATTGTTTTCAAATGGGAAAGGATCAAGCATTCTCATTATGTATAAAACTAAGCAATTTAGTTTTAGAACAGTTTTTGCCAGTGGTGCCACAAACAGTCCACTGTTTTGGATTTACTAGCTTGAGCATAGGCATCTAACATAGAAATACATTAAAGTACGTTAAATTCCGACCAAGGCTGTGCCAGACTGTACAGTGTAAAGGAACAATATGGTCTGCTGGATCATGTGTACAAGGGGGATTGAAAGTCTGAAGCATTTTGTTGTGTGCAGGGGGCTCTCGGATTGTTGTGTGCTGTGAGTGGAAGAGGCTGTCAGATAGTGTTTTGTGTATGGGGGAGTGTTGCTAGTGGAAGGACTGTTGAATAGTTTTATGAGGGCTACTGGATAGTGTTGTGTAGATGCTAGGGGCTGCCAGATAGTCTTGTGTGCATAGAGGGTCAAATAGAGTTGTGGAGAAAGATGCCCTGCCAAATAGTGTTATTTGGGGGGTGGGTGAGGGGCTGCTAGAAGGCAGGAGTGGATACAAAAATAGAGAAATACGTGAGAGAAGAAGGAAAGAAAAAAAAATAACAAATTGGGTTCCTGTTGAATGCCATCTGGGGAATCTATGCCTCACTATTGTGTGTTGCCTATATTTATTCAGCTCTCTGAGTTTAAAAATAAGTGTGTTTGTAATTTGGACAGGTTGCAAATCTGCAGACATTTTGAAAAACATAAGCAAAACATTAAGATCAGTCTTTGCAGAAGATGTCATCAATATGGCATTGTTCACCAGTAGTCTTTTATGTAAATGTATTAATACATACTTGTAATGCCTTCTCAGACAGCCTTCCAAATTTTGGCCATTACAATTGTTTTTGTTGTTTTGTATACATTATTTGAGTGCAGAGAGAATAATGCAACACTTGTGAATTTAAGATATTTAAATTCATTTAAAAGTAGAACAATAAATCATTTACAAAGTGTGTCTAAAAAAAAGTATGAACTCAAGAGTTTTGGTTCTAGCAAGCATTCATACCATAACTTTTTTTGTGGCAAGCCTAGGACTAGCTTCAGCTCATATAACATACCTGCTGGTCACCAACCATTATAAATTCATGAGTTCCAAATGTTTTCTAAAAGCACTGATTAGGGTTTTCATATTAACCATTTCTTCGAGGGGCTCATATACAGTTCACAAGTTTCTGACCCGCACATGAAAAACGCTGTCTTTCAATATGTTGTGTATATTAATTCAGAGGGGGGGTCAGTTACTCAGTTATACCTTAATAATATCCTATATGACTTACCATGTGATTTACCACAGCAAACAAACCTCCCATTTTAGGCAAATGCCTGAGTTTCCCATACGAAAGGAAAATTACTACCTTCTTAGCAGCCATGAATGCTTTGTCCTACCCAACTTACTGCCAAGAAACCAATGCAGTTCTTTTTTAAAAGCATCCAGAATACCCTCTGTCACCACAAAACTCTACCGACTTTACTGTGAAGATTATTATATGTAAGTTACCAATTATTTTACTTATTTAGTAACAACAATGTACTCAATGTTTTTTACTCAGTTTAAAGGGTAGTTTAACAGTCTCTACTGTCCCTTCATAGAGACAGATTGAAACAACAGAGAGGACCCTGCTAACAATCTTACAATATGGGTTACAGATAGGTGCAACTACAGACAAAATGTCTAAAAACAGTCTAAAAACTACAGACAAAATTAACTTTCTTTCTTCAAAAATAAACTCATTTATATAATAGGAAGGAACTAGAGATGAATGATATCTACCAAAGTCATTCCAGGTATTTCAGGTATCAGGCATGCTACACAGAGCAAAATGTGGATGTTCTGCCACTCTTGTTCATGTCAACATGACCTTGTTATGGATAGTTCCTCACTGAGATTGGGGACATGGTACTTAAGATAATGTTCAAAAATTATGATTGAATACACAGTAGTGATAATGCATTTTGAAGGTATTAGTTGTGTGTGGAGGCTAATTCAGTGAGGGAATTAAAGCATGCATGGGATTGGTATAAAGCTATCCGGAATCTAAGGTAAGACCAAGGAATGATGAAGGTAGAGTCTTTGCATCAAGAAGAACGGGCAGGCTAGATGGGCTGGATGGTCCTTACCCGTTATAAGATTCTATGTTTCTATTTAAATTCAGCCATCTGCACTGCTCTTTGGGCACAAAAATGTAAATAGTAAAAAAATACAGTGGTCAAATACAAAATGCAAAGGTCCAATAAGTAGGGACACTATACTGGTTGTTGTTGTTATTAGACCACTTCTTCCCTAGTGCTACATCATACATAGATTTCTAGATACCTTTCACACATACTGCGTTGTGCTATGATTTATAATTTGGAAAAAATAACTATAAACATAGATAGCTACAAATAAATATATTATCAAATGGCATTATTTTTCTTGTGTAATAATAATAACCTGCCCTTAAGAATATATCCAATGTCTTGATGGTTGAGTTCATTGCATAAACACTGTTAACTTTGTAAATCAAAGTCCAAGTTTTAATTATGCTTCTCTAGTGTTAAATTTTGCAAACTAAAATGGTCATAATGCATTTCTTCCTTCTAAAATTTATGATCCATTAAAAGTTGCATTTAGATCATAAAATGAAGCAGTGTAAGCTCAAAACACATACAGCATATTAGGTGACCTTGCACGATAAAAGGATACTAAATAGAGATAAAACATTTGAAGACCAATTTAAGTCATTTCAATAATTAGCCAAACTAAAAAAGAATGATAATTACCTTAATTACTTAATATACAGCAAATATGCATAATATAATAATTTGGCAGAGAAAATTGCTAATTGTCATATTTTCAAAAACTGGTAACTTTTTAAATCATTCACTAATCCTTTGAGTGCTGGGAGTTACTAATAGTTTTGTTCAGTTAGATTTAGGTAACAGGCATATAAAAGATTTATATTTCAACCTAGGTAAACCTATATTTTTTATCTGGGAGGGTTGAAAAGTGGGGCAATTGCCCTATGGGCTGCTCTGCTTTTAAACCTTTGAGCCACAGCCTAAAACTTTTTTGAGTATTTTACTTGCAGGGACACATCTAACAACAAGGGGCGTTAAGAGTAATAATGACTTTAAGCAGCATTCTGACTGGATCCTTTATGTGTTTTCCTTATTATGTCTCCATACATTCAATGACATATAAAAATCAGCACTGACAAACTAATTTTTTAGTTTTCATTTTTTCTATCATAAATTGCACTAACCTAATCTGCAATCAATGAAAGGCCTTGCACTAGGAGTGCGGCTAAGCTAAAGGCATGATATTATTAAATGTGACCTGATTAAGCGTGGAGTTTCACATGGATACAAAGGGGTGAATTAACATTGTTTACATGTGTTTCCTCTGTAACTGCAATTTTGTCTGCACAGCTCTAAGTGCATAAGCAGTTTGATATTCTGTTGCAGCTTTTATTTACAAGGCTTTGACTTAAGCTTCTTTCAAGGACGTTTCTCCTGCAAGTTATTAAAATTGTTTTTCCTAAAAAAAAATTTGATAAAGTTTGGCTGAAATTCAAAGAAATTAGCTACTCCTATAACATCAGAATCAAAACAGAAATGTTACTTTATACGTATTTTTCTTTGTGACAATATTTTCCAACATTGCCAAATTATAAAAGATTTCTATGCCCCCCCATCACCCACTTTATGATCCTCCCATAATCTCTTTATGAGAGCAAGCTTAGGGTAAGTGACGTCTAGCTCCAATTACTAACTAGTATACATTCTAACTTGCCGAATAGCTGTAACTCCCACCCACTCTGACACTGTACACTTACTCTTTCTTTGGCTCCTTCTCTCCATCTCCCAGGCACCAGTAACCCTGGCCTTACCCGAGATACTCCAACACCATAGAGTAGCACACACATAACATAACATGACACCTACTATTTCTATAGTGCCTTTTTCCCAGTGGGACTCAAGGTGCTTTGTAGAGAAAACTCTTGGAATTAACCGCATCAGAAGCTGAATAGTTGTTATTATTACCCAATAAACAGCACTCATTTGTCTTCGTCGACTCTGTCGGGATTTGAACCTGCAACTCTAAGGTCTGAATAGGGCATTTAACAACTATGAAATAATATGCACATATGTCCTAACACCACACTCTTATACACGTGCACACAACTGGGAAGATCCCTGGGACACTCCCTGCTCTGGGGAGTGGCTTTGGAGGGGGCTAGACACACACAGATAGGCATGGTTAGTGGTGCAAAGGTAGGGTTAGTATGCAAGTGCTGGGCTAGACAGGGACAAGGGCGGGGCTAACCCAAATGGCCCAATGGGAGAATGGCCCAAAGCAAGACTTCACCTGGAGACTTTGGGTTATACCCAGAGAGTTTCTATATATGGTAATTAAAGCTAGATTATCCAGATGGATTTTTAGGTTACTTATATAGACCACTGGGTGGTGCATGGCTTTTAAGGTCCCTGGTATTTTATTTTAAGATGTGTATGAACTTACTATGTAAATACATTATAACCAATGAAATCAGGAACACGTATTATTTGACATCAATTAAACAAAATAAAACGTTCATTGGGATTTAAAGAAGCTATTGCCTAACATTATATTGACCATTTATCCACAAGTAGGTTGAAAAAAATGCAGCAAAGGACTGATATCATGGACTCTTTAGAAGGATATTCTACTTTATATAGCTTCAATTTAATTTAATGAAATTTAGACTGTACAAAAATATTCCCCTGTATTTCAACATTATATGTTATACTAGTTGCAGAGGAAAGTAAAGTTAATTAAGGCTTAAGTTAATTACAGTGACAACCAAGTCCCACTAAAACATCCTCACAAGCAAGAACAAATCAGTGCAATAATTGGGCATGTCCAAAAAGCAGGTGATTTGACTGAGTGTGTGTTTCATTTTCATTCAAACACTTTTTGGGAAACAGAAATCAAAAGGGATTGCAAATAAATGGCAGTGACAGCAATGATCTAAGTAGACGAGGGGACCAAGATCTGACTGTCTTTTCATATTACAAAAGAATCTAAATGTACCCTCCTTAAGCCTTGGCTACATAAAGCAATGACTGTATATTACTTTCTTTTGTTTTAAGCATGCCAAGATCTTTGTGCTATTATTCCTTTATAACAGTTCCCAGCAACCATTGCAGATTTAGAATATTAAACAGCAAAAGCTCCCATATGGTAACAAAATGATTCAGCAATAAATGGATTAGAGAACCCGAAGACACTAGCCACAGACTCAATTCATAGTAACATGTTTTTTATTTAAGCTCGTGCTAACAATACAACATTGTAAAAATGTGTCAGGTCACATTT
The DNA here is from genome assembly GCA_029215755.1 of Spea hammondii. Classification (NCBI taxonomy): domain Eukaryota; kingdom Metazoa; phylum Chordata; class Amphibia; order Anura; family Pelobatidae; genus Spea; species Spea hammondii. The sequence goes on along the minus strand of JARDYJ010000001.1, from coordinate 44,960,041 downwards.
TCCAGCACAAAACTATGACTCTGTTCTATAGAGGTTTATTAATTGTTACATCGCGTGATGGGACATTTTAATCTGCTCTTAACGTACCCTCTTTTGGTTCTGCAGCAGATTTATCTCTGCCTCTACAATCCAAGTAGAGAATACTCTGATGAGTAAACATCACATTAAAGGTAAACCCTCACTGATAAGGTATTCTGGACTGCTGGTGGTGTTTAGATACCAGATAAAGTGGCCTTGCTATAACTATTTGGCACCCGAAAAAAAACTATTTTTTCTATGTAATCAAACTTTTCTTCAAAGCCTGCTGTTTATTCCTTAAGTTTTGTGTGTATCAGTATGATTGAATAGCTGATGTCATCAACCTTATGTTTGAGTATGGCAGTGTGAGACCCAAAGTTATTCAGGCCTTACATGGGTGACCTGACTTCCTCTCCGGAAGGCTAGCAGGGAAGCAATGTCACAAGATGTCCTGGTGAAGGGCTGAGTTTCTCGTCATATATGCCTACAGGGGTTCACCTACAAGAAGTCAGCTGGATTAGGTTTGTGGGAGTGCTTATGATGCTTTAGCATTGTAACCATTAGCCTTCTTGTGAGTTTACTTGACTTGCCCATAACGTATTATTCATGGGAAGGTGTTTTGAAGAAACCTACAGCCTAAGGGCAGGGAGTCTCCTGGGCAAACAATAATAAAGCCCAGGGTGAGGAAGGTGATAAGAAGACTTGTACATTTCAAGAAACATCAATTCAAACTAATTTTTTGATTCATTCTTGGCACAATTATTGACATACAACAAATACACCACAGTGAGCTAATACTTTATGGCAGTGCTAATGAAGTCCTTCTTAATTCTAACCTCTGTAAGGTGTTCATTAGATTGTCCAGCTGTATGTTAAACAGCAAGGGTGTTTGTCTGGTGGTTGAAATAAAGTAATTGTATTATCTATAAACTGAATCTGTTTTAAAAGAGAAAATAATACCAAACAATACCATATTTTATAAAATTCATTTATAAAAGAAGTACTTGTAATAAAAACGTCGGTGGGAGTTCTTTAAACATAAAACTGTCCTGAAGACAATGGTCAAGCACCAAGTAAAGTCTAAAATTTTACAGCAGGTTGAAAAATATGTATGTATAACATGTTAGATGAGTCAAATTGTTCTTATGCATTCTATATTCCAATTTAATCAGAGAAAAGCCTGCTAGATCCACTTTGCAAAAATAGATGTACCTGCAATGCATGGTAGAAGTATCAAAGGAACTTGTAAGACAAGGTGTTGCCCCAGTAGGACTGTTTTCCCAATATGCCCTCACTGTGATACAGTTAATAAAGAATGTGCTGCCGTCAAACATTCTAATTGCTTCTTCTTGGGCAATGTAAAAAAAATATTTTTTTTATTGCCAGTGGTACTTTGGAACATTCCAGCACATTGAAAAAGGTTAGCCACACCAGAAGTGATTCATTCTCAAAAATATTTTTTTTTTAAATTTATTCAGTAAATGTCAGAAAAATAAGTATGATACTGTTTTTTTTGCCAGTTTGTACCTTATCCTTGATCTTTACCAATGTTTGTTCTAAGTTCCTGGCCATTTCTTACATTTACTTGCTTATTTCCTAATATTGCTCAAATACCGCATTTACTCGAATAAAAGACAATGTTTTTTTCAGAGCACATGCTCTGAAAAATACCCCTCATCTTATATTCAATGTCATCTTATCAAGGGAGGGCTGGTAGCCTAAGGCCTGGGGGGGCAAGTCACACACACCAGGAGAGGCTCTGCAACACTGACACACCAAACACACACACCAAGACAGGTCCTGCAACACCGACACACCAAACACACACCAGTACAGGCTCTGCAACACTGACACCCAAACACACACCAGGACAGGATCTGCAACACTGACACCCAAACACACACCAGGACAGGCTCTGCCACACCAACACCCAAACACACACACCAGGACCGATCTGTCACACTGACACCTGCATCAGTACAAAGCATACACAATCCTTTCCATAATGGTTTGTTTTTTTGTGTGTTTCCCCCTTGTGTATTGATGTCCCAGCCAGGCCCCCCCTTTGGTTTTAATGTATTCCCCCCACACACTTGTGTATTGCCCCAGGTGTATTTGTGCCCATAGCCGGCCCCTTTATGCATTTATGCCCCAACACCCTTGTGCATTAATTTATGTGATGTCCCCAGCCAGCCCCCTCCCTTGTGTATTGATGTCCCCTTTTGTACTGGTTAATGTACCCATGTGTATTGCCCCCAGCCACCTACCCCCCTTTCTGTATTGATTTATGTGATCCCCTTTTTGTATTTAATTGTTGTCCCAAGGCAGCCCCTTTTTTAATATAGGTCCCCTTCCACCTCAACTATTTTTTAAAATTGTTTTAATACTTACTTTTTTGCTGGCGATCGGCATCAGGGGCCATGTCTGGCCCCTCCACGAGGTGTCTACATCTGCCATTTTAAAAGAGTTTAGCCTCGATAGCAAGGCATTCATCGACACCGAACACCCACCCCAGGACGCGCTGTTACCGCTTCGGAGAGCCGTTTAATTATGACAAGGACTAACATTTACACCAAAACACCAATGTTTACATTAAATTAACAAACTGGGGATTTGGGGAGGCTGTCACTTTAAGACAAGAGGACACTTAATGAAATACATGGTGCTGTGGCATGTACGCTTTTTATTGTGCAGAGTGCAGCTGTGTGTGTATCAGGCCCAATGCCGCATATTCATGAAACAGAACTATCTGGCCATTTGTCCTTGATGACACATTGGGAGGTACAGAATAATCTATAAAAAACTTATTGTTTTACTGTTATTACTATGTTTTTGTTATTTATTATGTTCCTGCCTGGGAAACACATTCATGTCCTGGATGCCCAGTCTCTTAGCGGAGGCACAGGATCCCCATGTAACAAAGGACAAAACTCCATTACACTACAATGATTACTTTATTTTATCTTGACATATGCATGTGTATTAACACTATCTATCTATCATCCATTTCTAAACACACATAGATTTTGATTAATTTAACTTATATTGTAAAGTGCATAAAGTACAAAAAAGTTGAATTTCTTAAGTGTATAATGAAGTTCGATGTAGATATGTAAGTGTTGTATTTTTGTAGTTCTTACTGACCCCAATGTGAACTAAGGCCATAAAATATGTGCTCTAGATTTCCATGTTCATATTTTAATCTAATCTAAATTCAGAAGAGTCTTATTTTATTTTACTGTACTAGTGCAACTATTTTAGATAAAGGCTAAAGGAAAAATCAGCAGTCAGGAGGAGGCTTGGAGGCAGCTGCTGGCAAAAACAACTGCTCCACTTGGACATTTTTATAATCGAGACGTATCAAAGGCAAAACCATCTGCTTAGTCTAGTAAAGATTTATTTTTTTCAGTCTTTTGCCTATTGTTTTCCCTTCGCTTGTGTGAATTTGTAGTTGTACTACAAATGTGGCTAGCAAAAGCCACTGAGGCTAGAACAGATTGAGAATACAATAAAATCTTCATGTGATCCACCATGATTTTCACAGTTTTAATATGTATGCAAACATTTTTATATTAAGCTAATTAGTGGGATGTGGCCAGTTCCTGTTAATCTATGTGTTATTATAATGTATACATTACTTATCAGTTCATTAAATGTGTAAATGTAACCTTTTGGAAACCAGATGGATTAACTATATTATTCAACCTTTTTCAATTAAATCAGCGTATTATCAAGAACTTAAAGTCAATGTGACTACACAACTGCTGGTTCATTTTAAAGTTTCATGTTCATGTTCCTGTTTATAACAGTTTTGATTTTTCACTAAAAGCAACTTGTTATAAGCCAGCTTGTTTGTGCATACTAATGTTGTCTAATGGCTAATACATATGGCAGCTTCATAACCTCACAAGTATAATTAAGAGGTGAAACTCAAAGAGGTCTAAAACATAGTTTCAGCTCATAAATTCATATACACATGAAGTGGGTACTGTATCTGGGAAATCCATTGTATGAACAGGAATCTTGGGATCCCATTATAAATGGGTACTTTCTCACTTGAGCATGACAGTTGAAATTTCTAATTGAATACAGGTTAGTTTAGAATATCTTTACCTCCTGACAACTTATGGTTTTCATGAGGACCAGCATCATAACCATTCGTTTTCTACCATAGAAGTAAGTGCTTAACATTTGACAAGTCTCAGGGGCAGCTCATTTTGAAAGACTACGACACATTCTATGTTAGACTGAGCAATAATGTGCAAACTACCTCAAGTTCAAAGGTTCACAACTATGACTGGTCATCAAGGTTTGATGCAAGCTTTTCTATATATTGTGGTCATGCATGAATTGATCTTTACTTAGAACTCAATAGATTGTTTCATAAAACATACAGTATCCAATTAAGCACTGTGCTTCTTGAACCACTCTGGAGCTGTTGGTTTTACCATGGCCAGGTTGTTGTATGTATTTGAAATAATGATGGATCAGTCTATTTGTTGAACTATTGACACCACCAGCTACCCGTTTCTTGTATACAATGTACTTACTGCATATCTTTTTCGTCTTACTAAGTATATAACTATGACAGATTATAAGGGTCGTCATCCTTGAAATCTCAGTTTGTGGCTATACGCTTCAGTATTTTCCCAGCTATTCTTCAACTGTATACAATAGCTACTGGTTACATGTGTTTTTCTGTGTATGTTAGTATGGGCAAGTGTTATTTTATTGTGGGTGTATTTGTGTATGTTAGTGTGTGTGTATGCTATTGCAAGTGTTTGAGTTTGTGGGTATGTTAGTGTGTGCGTTTTCCTGGAATATGTTAATGTGTTTGGGTGTAAAACGGTGGGTGCCATAGAAAATGGGTGTGGTTAGAAGTGTTTGTTAAAGAGAGGTTAGCAATATAGCTGCACCCAGGAGTCAGTGACCCTAAGCTCGGCCCTGCCTGTTACCACACACAAACTCAAAGGGCAAACAAGCCAGGTCCCTTCCTCAGTTCCTTCTGGAATTCAAGAGCACTTAGGGCTATTGATGTCACCTTTAGAACAGTCCTCCAAGGAACAGAGGATATATTTAAGATGCCATTCCTCAACTTAGTGATGTATTTATGATGAGTGACAGGGCAGCATCCCCACCCATCCCACTGCTGCTGTCCTCACTGCTGAGTTTATTAAATGTACACACTGCCCAGTAAAGATCTATGGAGGTGGCGCCAAGTCGACATAGTCTTTCATAGTGTAAATGAGCCAGATAGGGAGCTCAGTTATCCCCCTTTAACCAGCTGTCAGGACCCGGGCAAGCAGGTCAGGTAGGAGCCCAGTTGCAGGGGATATCTGCATTATCTAATTACCTCATTTTCACTTTCTCATATCTTTAATAATAGAGAATTATGAATTTCAAGAGGTTTATTTCACAATCCTTTATGTAGAAAGGAGGGAGTAAATATCAACATGAGTAACTAATAGGGACTATACCTTTGTTCAGTTTTTATTTTTAGTTATTATATTAAAAATTATTGTTAATTATGTTTGCGTTTAAAATAATTGTGTACATTAATATGCATATGGAAAAATGAGCCCACAGTTTTTAGCAAAATATACAATTAACAGAGAAAATGCATACGTACAGCTCAATATTAAAACTGCACCATATTATTAAAATATATAGTTTTAATCTACTTTGGACTAATTAACATAACATGGATTAACTACTAATTAAGTATAGAATTCTTAAATAAGTATAACCCTTAACAATATTTCCATAAATTCCCAGTGCAAGGAAACAATGTAGTTAAATTCTATCACTTGTTTAAATGATATAATGAAAGTTGGTTCTTATATGGTTGATGCATTTTGTCACAATATGACTTAGATTTATATTACCGTTTTCCTGTGATAGTTTATGTGGTTGCTATCATAGTATGTGTTTATAAGCAAGTCCCTAACATGAAAAAGTAGTTTGAATATCTGAAATGCAGTTGACTTAGATGTGATCTCACACTGTTAGTAAGGGAGATGAAAGTGACAAAAACAGTAAGCGATCTCACATGTAAGCAAGCGTGTTTTCAGTCACAGTGAAATAAATCTAGATATTTACACGTTGTAGAATCTTCATTTTTTGGTTAACATTTCCTTTGTTTACAGGGCAGAATATAAATATCATGTGCTCCTAGACACAAATAAAGACACCTAAATAGTACTCATGGCCAAGTCCAGACTTGGGATCACGGGGCAGCCTCTGCACTTTAAGGCCAGCAGATCGATATGCATGGCCATGCTATATTTTTATGCTAACGTAGCATCCGGGTGTGCTTATCCAACTGTAGGACCAGTGGGCCAGATGCCCAGTCCGGGTTTGCTCATTGCTGAACACTTGATATGATGCCATATACCAGTGCTCTATCTCTTAAAAGCATATGATGCAGGGTAAAGCTCTATGGTGGTTGTGTGGACTTGACACAGTCTTCTGTAGTGTAAGTGGGCCAAGTAGGGAGATCAAAGATCTCCCTTGTAACTACCCCACTGAGTGGCTGCCTCCCCAGGCTTAGTCAGTCTAGGCAATAATATATCACCAGGGAACATTAGCCAATAGTTAGGCATAATAAGTTAAGCATCCTTAAAATGGGTAGAACTTGACCAGTTGGAGTATAGGCACAAACATGTGTGTCATAGAAAGAGGTGATATGGGTTATCATTAAGAATGTACCCTTTTTTACATGCTATGGCAAACCTAAAAGTGGTAAGCTATACGCATGTCTAGTCTTTCTTTGGTATAAGACGTTTTGATGTTCTATTCCCGTCTTATGTATACTCTATGTTCTTATTCCAACCAAGGACGTTGTGCATAAACTCGCCGTTATGGTTGGAACAGTTTATTTTTAATTACTGAATCATATCAATGACAATTATTCTTTTCAGTGGCCTTTGCCTACTTTGTCCATGTACATATATATAGTAAAATTCCCCCGGCACTCTATTGCAATAAGCTTCAGTAAAACACAAAGGAATGTAAAATGATAACAACCGTATGCTTATACATCCATACCTGTACCAAGAAAATGTTTTCTCAATGTGGGCTCATGAAGCCATAAGGAGTCAAATAAGTTTAATGCATTGTAAGTCACTACTAATGAACAATCTATACCTCAATATCACATTTTACATCTGGCAATGCTATTATAGTAACCAAAATATGTAGGCTCCTTTTTTTATAATAAGGTAAACTTGTGTTTTCAAGTATTTTTAAGATTTTTTAGATTTTCGTCTCAGGTACATTTATCTGAAAATTACTTGTGACCTATTAGGGCCATCTGCTCATTGAAACTTGTCCAAATAGTTCTTAATCATATGCAGATTTGATGGCAAATACTGCGTTAAGTGACAGCTGTTACATGTATACATGTTAAGGGCACTTAAAGGTATTTTTTAATGGTAGCAACTATAATTACTTGGGTTTCTATACATTATATATAACTGACATTGGGGAAGCTCCTATTATTGCAATATGATCCAAGTCAGGGTTGAGCCAGATTTTTACAGCTGCAAAAGAGGACCAATACACTAATGTTGAGGAATTTTAGCTGATTTAGGGCTAAAAATTAATTTAACCCATTTGTGCAATACAACATTCTATGCCACTGTGTAAACCATGATGGTTAAGTACCATTGCAATAACGTCACATTCAAAACATACCGTCACACGTCCTGATGTTTGTTAGGACCAGGTACCGAGGTACACTATATGGACAAAAGTATTGGGATACACCTCTTAATAATTGAATTCAGGTGTTTCAAGCAGACCCATTGCCACAGATGTATAAAATCAAGCACCTACCCATGCAGTCTTCATTTAAAAACATTTGTGAAAAAATGGGTCGTTCTGAAGAACTCAGTGAATACAAGTGTAGTACTGTGATGTCATCATTGCAATAAGTCAGTTTGTGAATTTCCATCCCTGCTAGATATTTCACAGTCAACTGTAAGTTGTATTATTGTAAAGAGGATGTGTTTAAGAACAGGAGTAACTTAGCCACAAAGCAGAAGACCATGTAAAGTCTCAGAGCGGGGTCATTGAGTGCTGAGGTGCATGGTGTGTAAAAGTGGCCAACGATCTGCTAATTCCATAGCTGAAGAGTTCCAAACTTCCACTGGAATTAATATCAGCACAAAAACTGCGGCAGGAGCTTCACGGAATGCATTTCCATGGCCAAGCAGCTGCATACGAGTCTCACATCACCAAGTACAATGCCAAGCGTCGTATCGAGTGGTGTAAAGCACACCGCCAGTGGACTCTGGAACAGAGGAAAAGTGACGAATCACGCTTTTCTGTTTGGCTGTCTGATGGGCGAGTTTGGGTTTGGCAGATGCAAGGATACCGTTGTTCATTGTGCCAACTCTTAAGTTTAATGGAAGAGGGATAATGATATGGGGCTGTTTTTCAGGAGTTGGACTTGGCCCCTTACTCCCAGTGAATGAAAATCATAATGACCAAGACATTTTGGACAATGCTTCCAACTTGGTGTAAACTGTTTTTTTTTTACTTAGCTTCCATCCACCTGGGTAGAGGGATTATGTCAATAACAGCCCTAATTATAGATGGATGCAATAGAGGTGATAGAAAGTGATAGATGTGTATGCACAAAATTATTGGTTTGAGTACCTGAGGGTTTAACACATTTAAAGAAATCTACTACCTCAGGATTTCAAGTCTGTTAGGTTGAATCATCTGCTGATTGCAAATTTTCACAAACCTTGCCTCAAGGGAACTAACTCAGGGTGTTATATTTTTCTAAAAAGAAGAAAGCAAATAGAAAAGTAATTTTACATTATGCCGGTCGGACTACATCATGTCTCAAAATCCCTAATAGGAGATGCTGGCCAAATACTGACGCTATCTATTACATTTTCTGGAGTTGTAAAACGCTTATTCCACAGTTAGCAGTATTCATATATGAAACCTGTTGTGCAATAGTGGAATCAACAGAAACCACCTGTACATAGGTGCAGCTCCGTATATTTTGTCCTTTTCTTGTTGGCTGAAATGTTTACTGCTACCAACGCATGTTATGCACGGAATGGGAAAACTGTGATCTAACACATAACAAAAATACCAGATAAGCTTGTCTATGGGATTTTCCAGTTCAAAACATGCTTGTTCATGAATGGGTTAATAATGCAGTCCATTTGAAACATATGGCACTCATCAAACAGAGTGGGGCTGTACAAAGACTCTTCAAGTAAATATTCAGCCAATGGACCTCCAACAGCCCCACAAAGAGCATTACTTTTTCACTAGTACATTATTATTGTTGCTATCAGGATTATGTAATTTTTATTTTGTATTAATGAGTAGGTATAACAGAAACATATTATATTTTTCACTTTTAAAAATGGCATAAATTCTTCCCAAGGGGTTCTCGTACAAGGATTTTTCATGTTGCTATTCAAATAAGGTTTATGTTGCTTTTAAACTCTATTGCAACATTTTCTTTACATTTAGAACATAGTTGAACATTGTATGTTTACATACAATAGAAATCTCCAAAAGGAAAAGGGGAAACAAACTTTATCAAGGCAGTATTCACTAATATGCTCAGTATCCACAGCTTAACTTTGAATTACTGAGCAGACATATATGAATAAATGTTATATTTAGTTTTTTATAAACTTTTCTCCCCTAAAAGTCAATGTAACTGCAGATAACCAAGTGTTTCCAAGATTTTCATAGTGGTGATTACCAACTACACAATCAGTGAACTCATGTTCAATATACATATGAGCAACCACCAAGAATTAAAACAACAAATACAGGGTACACTGCCTGCATTTTATATACTTTCAGTTCCTTCATCTCAACAAATTCCAAACCTCCTTTTTTTTCTAATAATTTCCACCCCCTCTCGGATCTGTTTTCTTTAAAAGGCAGACGAGGGATGAAATTACACTCATGAAATGGACGTTTGACAAACAGTCTCCATGGAAAGTAGGAAATTGGGCTTTTGCTTTAATGAAAACCAGATGTCTATTTGAAAGCTTGAAAACTCAATAACTTTGACCTACTTTGCAGAACTATTCAGTTACATGTGATAAAAAATGGCAGAATTGCTATACTCATTTATGATTTTAAAGAAAATGTATTAATGTAAAACTGCTAAAACCGTTCTAGTTACCTAAAACTGGACATAAAGTACAGATGGACAGATGGACACTATTTAGAGTTTAGTTTGTGATAATGCAAATCGCTGAGTGCATAGAAAGATTCTTCGCAAGTATAGAAAAATAAACAAACATCACTGGGAATCAGTCATACATTCCACAAGAAAAGAAAAAAACATCAAAATAAGGGTCCATGGTGAAAATCAAAATGTTATTGTTAAAAAAAATGGATCAAATTGAATAACAAAGGTTCCTGGGACCTAAGCCAGAGGTCCATCCTGCACTGATGTCACATCTGCTTCTAGAAGTGGGACATTGCCACCAGGAACCTCACGCTCACCCATAACCTTTCAATGACTGCTCTGTGGAGCATGGACTAGCGCATAAAAAGAAAAACATATGTAAGCATTGAATGAATTCTTGTCTTGACCTTTAAATATAGATATTTATGTGAATTCATGAAACAGGGTTATCTCGGAATGTGGCTCACAGTAGATGAACTCTACTATTGCATGATGCTGTTAAATGTAGTCAGCAATTCATATTAGTGTTATGTTAAAATAGCAGTTCAGTCACAAATTGCGAAAAGTGGAGCAATTGGCAGAATCTTTGTATTGGTTTCCATAGAGACTTAATCACATTGACTATATAGCACCTTACAAATTTACATGTAAAGTCTGGTGCACCCATTATTTTCATATGTTGGTTAATATAGCAAATAACTGGAATCCTATGGCAAAGTATACATTGTGTTAATGATTACTATGTGTTTAGCAAGCATTGCTTTTGATTCTTTTGGCTGTTTATTTGGTGGTTTCTTGTTTTATTTCAGCAGATCTGATTAGATCATTGCAGCCAACCTTGAGCTTTCCAGCTGTTGCTGAACATCAACATTCATAGTGCTCAGCCAACCATAGTTCAACAAAAACTACAATGTGGCTTCAGCTTATATACATAAAAGGAAAAAAGATCTTTAAAAAAAAAGATTAAAAAAATATCCTAATAAGTTGACCTTTTATTTCTTGAAGTACATCATTTTGTGGCATGTGCTCAGCAGTGTTGTTGCTGGGTGGTTGAAATTATGTTAGGTCAAAGGTGAAATGCAGTAGAGCCTACTCAATGGAACACACTGCTGTCTCCATCAATCAGATCTACAGCTGTCCAGCCCTCTTAGGATACAACAAAAGAGGCCTGACTTTCCGTCTGCTAAGAAAATGTGTGCCTTTAATGTGAGTGTGGGTTCCTGCTGCATTTCAGATATTTCATATTTAAAGCCATGTAATGCAGGCTCTAATGTCAATCAGATATCTGGTTTCTTCGTATGCCATTGGGTATCTGTAAGTATCTGTTGGGTAGGCACTTGGGTATCTGTAAGTATCTGTTGGGTAGGCACTTGGGTATCTGTAAGTCTTTTTTCCCAACTCCAATCAATATATGTGGTAAATAATGATAAACTGTAATCAGCTGAAGAGTAAGCATGTAAAGCCTGCTTAAAGTCCTTATTACTTTCAGGTTTCAGGTAGTGGCCCAAAACCTAAAATAACCCAGTCCAGGGAACAATTGCCCTTGACCCTCCTTACCAGCCCACTTTGACCTCCAAAAAAGCTAATGTGTTATAACAAAAAGTGCTCAGATACATTATTTAAGATTACTTAGTTCTTTTAATGTCTCAGTTGCTTGCAATCTTGTGTAAATCAGTTAGCTAATAAAGGTATCATCTTTACCAAATGTGCTTATTTTTTGTAGATACACACATTTAAGGAACTGTACTTTTTTCCTACCAAGAAAACACTTTTTTTAAAATCACAAAGCATTGCAACTAAACAGATCGTATCATAATGTAATTCTAAAATAATAGGTCAAATGCTACAGAACATATTCAACAAGTTAAGCCTTCCCCATGTGTCAAGCATTGTCTAATTATTTAATATTATTATTTATTGATTTATATAGTGTCATCATATTCTGCACTACTGTACAATGGGAAAACAGGACATGGCAAGTAGTGTATAACATAGCAACAGTCAGGGCCGGCCCTGCCATAGAGGAGAGCGCCTTATTTTTATTTATTTTTTAAGCAGAGGAGAGAGAGCTCTGCGAGCCCGCTAGCTCGGTGCCGGCTTGTAATCCTGAGCTCCGGAATATGATGTCATTTCCGGCGCTCAGCAGTGAAGTAGCACGCACCGCAGCAGAGCAGGGAGACTCTCGCTGCAGGACTGCTGGAAGGTAAGTGAAGCACAAAGTGGGGCAAGATAGGGTAGATAATAGGGAGGGGGGTAGATAATGAGAAGGTAGGGAGAGGAAGGGTAGGTAAGGAGAAGGTAGGGAGAGGAAGTGTAGATAGTGAGCAGTGGCATCGGGGGGGCGGCATTTCAAACTTCACCGCAGGCGGCACTATATCTTGGGCTGGCCCTGGCAACATGAAACATAAATTAAGCATGGCCCTGCACAATGTCCTAACAATCTACCGCTATACGATCTACCGCTTCAGTTCACAATGAGAGGGCTTTACTATCTCAACTTATCTCATAAAGGTGATATTCCCTTGGCTAATTTGAAACTTTGAGTAACACAAAATTCAGAGTGTGTCTCTTTGCATTTACTGCTCATAACATACAGTTGCAAATGCCACTAATTGATAAGCAGAAGCATACCATTCTCGCTAAAGTACAGAATTCTTGCTCCACATAAGATAGGATTATGCTTCCAGGATTTGTTTCACCTCTTTCACACTTTGATTGACTTCCCTGCCACATTTATGGTGCCTTCAATGACAACTTTTCATCTAGACTCCAAAAGGCCTGATAGACAATGCCCACAACAAAATAGTAATTTAACCTTTTCAAGGTAACTGAAGGAAGGTACTAAGCACATAAAGTAATATGATTTGTGTTAGGCGCACCTAACATAACATCCTTTAAATCCTTACCAACAGCTCTAGGAGAGATGGTGTCTTTATCAGTAATGTTAAATTTAAAACAATATTTTAGAGGGTAGAGGAGCATTTGCATTGTGATAGTTTGGTTGATTAATTGCTTTTGGTTTTAAAGCCTTTACAAGTGGTATCTAACTCCTGCCTTGGAGAAGGAACACATGCACAGCCTGGGCTTCAATTTGTCTCCTTTTGTGTTCTGGTCTTTTGTTCTTAAAGCCGCACATGTCATCTTTGCAGACTCCTTTTCTTCCGTGAACTAAACAAGCACACACATATTTGTTCTATTTGACTATTCTCTGCTCTATTTTTATTTTGTTAGAAAAAAAAAATCATTATCAGTAACTTATTGTATAAAATTATGAATGCATTGTTATTGTACCATATTTTACTACAATAATTTATGGTTTTGTTTTGTTTTTCAAAAATTGGAAAAAAATCTTTATAGTACAGCAAAAATAATATCTCCCCAGGCATTGGTTCCTAATCTCAAAGAAGAAGCAAAACTTGTGAAAAACAATGAAATATTTTTTTTTCCATGTTGATTTACATTCTGCTACAATGCTGTCACCTTATACTAATAATGTACACTATAATGTAATAATGTAAACACTATAGATTTCATTTTCCAATGATTGATTTTATTTTGGAGTGGAGGGGGTTTAGCATATTACTGATTCTGTATTATGTTTAACATGCCTTGCCCCTGCCCCTGTTTAATTTATATTGCTCCTAGCTGTAGTAAACACGTGTTAGAATAGGCACAGAGATTTTCCCACATAAATCAAGCTGCGTGAACATCTTAGCATAAACACACAATAGCTGCAGTAAGGAGTGACATATGTCCTAATCTTGTATTGTTTCCATCAATATGCTTCCATTCTTTCAAGAGATCACAGAGGCTACATATATAATATTGTTAACGGTTTATTTTGTAAGAAATGTAAGTTTGAGATGTAAGATTATTTTAGGGGATTTTTGCCATGCTTTTTAATTCAATTTGCCAGTGGTTCCCTTTTATTTACCGTGTAATGTGGGGCACCTGCCCAGGGCTCATTGACCTTCAGGGGCCCACATCTGCTCTTTGTACCTACCACCTGTTATTGAGTAATGATGTACAAAAGACACGGGGTATCTTCCTGTTTCCCAAAAGCTCTAAATGTAAACTAGAGGACCCAAAGGTGATTTTGCAGCCTCCCCAATAAATATAAAGAGCCTTGCAGGAGAAGTCTACCCCAGCAGCATTAAAGATGCCCCTACTACAATGTCTAGCATGCCTGAGGTTTTCATCTATATCACCATACCATACATCTTCTCCCATCAACAATGCAACTTTGGTCTCTATCTCCACATCAGCCAAGCTTGATCAACTAGTGGTTTCTTTTTTATCAGAATTCTGATCCAACCCTTTCATAGCAAGGTGTAACTCCTTGTATATGATGTGATAATTATTTAATAAATAAATGATTTAATTATATTAAGATATTGGCTGGCTCATAATTGGAGTGCAATTGTTAATGTTGGACTTTATATATATATATATATATATATATATATATATATATATATATATATATATATATACCACAAAACAAGACCATGAGTCCATTAGAATAGTCAAATCAAGCTGATAATTATTTAATAAATAAATGATTTAATTATATTAAGATATTGGCTGGCTCATAATTGGAGTGCAATTGTTAATTTTGGACTTTATATATATATATATATATATATATATATATATATATACCACAAAACAAGACCATGAGTCCATTAGAATAGTCAAATCAAGCTCTGGAGAAATGATTAAAAAAATATATGAAGTAATGGGACATTCCTCAATAAGGACTATTATTATATAGTGCTCATATGTTTTCACACTTTTTTCACAATGTCATTTAAAATATATGAAACTAATATGTACCACAATGCACACAAACTGTATTTTCATAATGAGAAAAGTTTCTTTTTCAAACATCTGGTCGTAGAGAATGAAATAGCGACAGGACATATGTTATAGATAAAAGTGTAAGACATTTATAGTGTATTCCTTCTCTGAACTATAAAAGAAATACTAAGAATGTTGAGCTATGCATGATCTCTGAGGAAAAAACCTACATGAGGGCAGTTCCATTTTCTCATGAGTAGTTCATTTGGGTTAGATTTCTGTTTCATTCCAGTTGTGCACTCAGAATGACCTGCCAGATGTAACCCTTCTGTTCTCAGATACAAATTTGTTTGCATTTTCCTCTTTTGTGTTTGTTAAGCTGATTCTGGGCATCTGGCCTGACTCTGAGAATGATTTCAGGGTCTTTAGCTCAGGCATCAAGTAGAACAAAATTTCTCCGGAATAAACACACATTTGTCTTTTTGAAAACCTTTTCTGGGCACATTGACGCATGAATAGCTGTGACGAAAGTAATAGATACCACCATTTGTAATAATAAAATTATTTTTTTTTTTAAAAAGGATTTTATTTTTATTAAAAGAATTAGATTAGCAGAAACCCCAACATGTACAATTCTGCAGAATATGATGGCGCTATATAAATAAATAAATAATAGTAGTAGTTATAAAAATAATAATAATAATAATAAATAGTGCAGTGTGTTATGTGATCTATTAAACAAGACAAAATACATTAAATTGCTATGGCATTTCTATTACATGTAACCTATATTGAGCTTCATAGAATCTGACTTCAGTGATGTTCTGTTTGACCTTATCTTGATATGCAGGTACAATGCATCCTTTTGTTAAATGTCTGCCAGTAGCATAACATGTTAAAATGTCTATGTCCAGACAGTTGAAAGATTCTCTGTGGATTCATCAAACTTTAACGCCAACATCATTCAAAATTAATTACTACAATTGTATACCATATCACCATTTAAATGGCTATTCATCAACCCTTTCAGCAGTCATAAAATATGATTAATTACAGTGTGCAAGTGATTGTTAAAAACAAATCCTGCTTTGAGCGTATTTTAGTGTTTCAGTGGCCTGTAATAACATTTATATGCAGATACATTAATATTCATAAGGACATTTGATGGCCCAGTTTGACAAAACAGTTATGTTTTATTGATGAAATTATTAAAAATAATAGCGGTATTTCATTCTTAAATTAACCCCTGCTCATCCTTGGTTACAGCTTCCACATGAATTGATATTATATATATATATATATATATATATGTTTAAAATTATTTGATTGTAGATTATATAAGTGATGAGATTGAAGAAGAAAATTCAAATTAGAATTGAATGGACTGAGAGTTGGTAATAACAAGGAGAACAGGGTGCCTAAGAAGCATTTGACCTGAATATAATAGAGGCTTTTAATAATTTCCCTTACACTGGTGCATTTATTTTCTGTTTTAGCTTACATATTATTTAGGTATCATTTATTTTGTTTAATTGTTTTGCCACTTGTATTTTCCTGAAATGATACAGTTTTGATTTCAGGGCATTTAAAAAAAAAAATAGAACTGTGGCTATTTTTGGTAAAAGCTTCACATATACTTAATTGATGCTCTGTGTTCTCGTGTTTCAAAACTCTTTATGAATCATGCATTCAGATATCATTTTAAGTTCTCCGTGTGGGAAAACTGTCAGCAGAACACATTTAGTATATGCTCTAAATGCAGTAGTAGGATAATTCACTTTGCAAAATGCCTCTGGCCAAATCTAAAACCATGACCAATAGAGGAAATAAAGAACAGATTGATCAATACTCATAGAGTGAATCCAATACATCATATCAATAGACAGATGATTTAAGGTAGGCAGAAACTCCCCTGCTGTCATCTCTAACACAAATCACCATATGGTCCTCTGGAATATAAAATTGAAATGTGTGCCACCTATGGATCTCTTTTCCAAATCAATAGTACAGTATATATTAGTTATATTTAAAATCTCAGAGTATTGGATTAGTATCATAAGTGCTATATTTTAAGTATTGGTCTCCAACTAGTTTGGCAATGACTACACAAGAACTTTCTTTATTTTGTTTATATAAAACAATTCTATGGCAATGGGCAAACATATTACATTGATTTATTCTGATTTTTAGTGCCTTTTTTTGCAAATCATTCCCCCCACAAACACACACATTCTATTGATTGTAAGAAGCCTACTTTGTATTCTTTTAGTTTGTAACCTCTAGCAGGCATGGCCATCACCTGATCTCTGACCTCTAGCAACCCACATGCAAAATTCTGAAAAGAAATGTAGTACCCCATTCTGGCCTCCTTTCATCTTAGTCTCTAACTTCAGCAGTTAGACCTACACCCACTCCGCAGAGCTTCCACATAAAATTTCTATCAGAAATGTTATTCACTAGAATTTCTCTATCCTCTGCGATAACGTTCTCAAGAAAGGAGTTTTGCATAGTATTCAGAAACTAAGATTTGTTAACCTTACTTTGGATTACCTTACTTTCACTCAGTCGAACTCCTTTACATGTATTGATATACTTTCTTTATTCATATTAAGCTCTCAGTTAACAATGGGGTTAAAATTGTTTTTCTTTCTGAGAGCCCTGTATCCTGGATGGACAGATGGATGGGGGGTGAATTGAATGGATTGGGTGGGTGGATGGACAGAGGCATCAGATACATGACATCACTTAGGTAGGATAGATATATTTCCCATAAGTGATTTACTCGGAAGCTTTGTCACATTTTACATTGCTTATCTCAGCTCTTTGTATTTGGTTGTATCAATAGATAGATAGATAGATAGATAGATAGATAGATAGATAGATAGATAGATAGATAGATAGATAGATAGGTAGATTATAGGAGCAATGTATCCTGTCAGGGTAATTTTGACATACTGCATGCAAAATTCATGAATTTTTAAATATTAACATTATCATTTATTTACACCGGTATATTTTGCAATATACAACTGAACAGGGAATCAATCAAAACTGTAGAAAGAGAACAGAACTGACTTCACATTTCAAAACTGAAATACTCGGTTCAATAATCTATGAAAGGACTTCATCCATGGACTATAATATGATAGTTGAAGATAAAATCAGTCACAAAAAGTACTATATACATATAATCCAGCACAATGTCACTGTGTGTACAATAAATAAAATAGTAAAATAGGATATTTAAATATTGAAGAATAAAACTGTGATTATATTAATTATGGCAGGAATTCATACAATGAATATAGGATTGCAGAAAAGGAGACAAAGGTTGATTAGGAATTATTGAGGAAAAAATAGTGATCATATCTACAACTTCAAAGCAATGTCTAAAACTTATACTAAACATTTTTTATTGTTATTTTAATGTGTAGTAATCTGAATCTATGAACCAAGTTATTAACAATGAATTTTGGGTCCCCTAGTATTGGCAGCCATATTTCTTTTGTAGGCAACTATAGCTGGTGGAAGACTTCAGAATGAAAATACATTTTGGATTTTTGTCCTTTTAAGAGGCTTGTTAAAAAAATTATAGAGCAAATTATATATTGGTTCACAACAAATATTATGAGAAATGCTTCCTGAATTTTTTTCTAAAATTATAGGAAGATGATAAAGTTTTTACCAGTTCCAGCTAAATGTGAATGGAATGATCATGTGCTTAGAAATAACAAGTCACAGAAAAAAAGATATTTTAAGCCATTTCATTCTGGTTCTTTGGGGGGGTATAAATCCTTATGGGGTTGAATATATAATGTGACTTCTTGCAGACACACAAGTTTAATTGCACAACTCAAGGTTTAAACATGTAGTAAAACATGCCATACAAAATACAAAAATATAATTTATTTATTTTTAAATTACACATAAATATAAGATACAAATGTATTTTTAAAATACACAAAGTGATAGTCACACTTGCATTGTGTACATATGAAAATTATTCATTTTAACTATTTGAGCTCCACATAGGTGAGTAAACCAAAGTATCCTTATTGTCCCATCTGACACTCAAATAGTTAATATATAACATACACAGACACATTTTTAAATGCAACCAACTGTCAATAGTTTTTTTGTGTTTATTGTTCCAAATTTCCACTAATATGGAAAACATGGAATCATTTACTGCTAGTTTTGCCTTACATCTTGAAGGAGTTTGTTAATTTCAGCCACCAGTTCACTGGCATCCATGAGTTCATGTTTTCCATCATTGAGATGATTGAGGACATTGTCAAAATCATCCTCTTCATAGTTCTCTGGAATTTCCTCCATAGCAGGCAACCACTTGGAAGAAGGCTGAGCACCTGAGTGGTTGCCTAGAGAAGGTCCAACATTATTTGGGTTTTGAAAGTGAGTGTTTGCTGCCCAAGCTGCTACACCTTGGGGGTAACTCTTAGTTACTACTTGTCCTTTCCTACGTTCTAATGAGTTTGAACGATCCAGATCATTGCATTCTGTATAGTTTTCTATAGATGGAGGTAACAGGCGTTGGAAAACATTGTTCATTTCAGTGAGAAGAGATGATGTGCAAGCTTCAGCTGATTCCTCATCTTGGGACTCTTTACCAAAAGTTGAAAAGCTCTTTTTTTTCTCATTCTGGTCAATAGGGTGTATGTCATCCTCTACCAGAGGAGCCTGTTGCTGGACCTGCTGCTGAGTCTGTGATTGTTGCTGGTTGTGCTGTTGTTGTTGTTGTTGGGATTGAAGCTCCTCTCCTGGAATGTACATATTATTTCTGTAATCAGACGATGGAGAGGGTAGAGGTGGCATCCAACACTGATCAGAGTGTCCAAGAATCCGGCATTCATCTGTGCAGTACCTCATAACTGTTAAACAAAAACAGATAGAATTCAATCCACCACCATGTTATATACACCACAGTATACCCTATTATTATTTCAAACTAATTGTCAAAACAGACAAATTTTAGTTCCAATGTACTTCTCAAACTTCCTGCACTTTTTGTTTTCTTATATAGAAATAAACCAATGAGGACAGAGGTATAAAGGTGGTTGGGAACAATTAACGGATGGGTTTATTATTTCAGATGGCAATATATCATGCAGTTGCTCTGATAACAAAAGATAGATTATATTGTGGTCTGGCTCAAAATAGATACTATATATATATATATATATATATATATATATATATATATATATATATATATATATATATATCTGTTACTAATATTAAGTAGCAGTCACTAGCACTATAGAACTATTCAAAACTTCCCATACATGATCTATCATTATGTGTGAGCAGCCTTCCCAGCCACTGGAAAAAAAGTAAAAACAACACAATTTTACATAACTATTCAGTACCTTTGGATGTGCAATACAAGTATCTGTTTTATGAAGACAACTATGTTTCCAGTTTGACTGCAACAGCTAATGTTTCATTATTGCAATAATAGTAACAGCTGGCCACACATTCTCACAAACACATATTTTACAAGAAGACACACTATAATACGTGACTGGCTCAACTAGATGCCTCCTAAGAGTGGCATTCGCTGCAAAACACTGCACAGCGCAGCTTCTGTCACAAGATATTGCTATTCTGGCTCAGTCACTGTGTCGATCTCTGTCTTTAACGCTTTGTTAGAGACCCATGCATTGGCTACCCTGGCATTTGAAGAGTTAATAGGACCATACCAGATGGATTCAGACGTGTCATCATTCTTCATAAACAGGGTAGCTTCACAAACCTACTAATCTCATTTGCTAATCGCACGTATATCAAGGTCCTTAACCCTTTGGGTGCTGGCTGTCTTATGCCACCACTCATATAGTCCTCAGGGGATGGAATAATGATCACATATGCCTAGCTTTTTTTTTGTTTTTCTTGAATTTTATATTGTTTGCATTAGTTGGTTAGGAGAATAAAAAAATAATAACCCAGGTGAAACTGGCACCTAACACCGTAGTCAAATTACCGAAGCAGTGCATTGGGGAGAATGAAAAGCAAAAAAAGAAGACAATACAAGGGGACAGATGGCCTGGCTGGAATACAGCATGAGACCGTATTGAACATAGGTTCCATCTGCAGGAGCCTTACAACCAAGGACAGCAGGAGCTGAGGGTGCACACAGGGAATGCTTTCACGATCTGTGGGGGGAGGGTCCCCGATTTATTGTTCTTGAAAAACCCTTTGCACTTTGCTGACATTCTTAAATAGATTAGTAAACTCCCCTCTCTGATACCTAACTTGCCTGGTGCCACAAAAAAACCTGCTGTCATCTTTATGAAAGAGTTGAGGATTCAACAAAATAGGAGGGGGGGGGGTGTATGAATGCTTTTCTTAATGACCTTGGAAGGATGGTGGATAACATTCAGTATTCTGAGAGGTTTAAGCTTTTCTGGGTTATACAGACATATTTTCTTCTATCACATGAATATATACACAGGCAAAGTCTTTCATTCCTTCAGATATGTGCGAGGTGTGCATGTGTTTCTCCTGACATGTGAACAAGTACTGATTGTTCAAATACAGAAATGCTAAATCATCAGGCAATGGCTAAAATAAAATAAAATATATATATACATGAGGATATGTGATGCTAGCTCTGATTAAAATATGCTTAACTCATTTAGCTCTTTGTGCTGATCAGCTTTCCGGCACCAAGGGGGTTAATGCTTTCAGATCCTACTCCGGCTCAAGAAAGTCCACTGCAGTTCTAAAATAATAAGTATCTGCTTCTCAAGCACAATGATGCTAATATTCCACAAGGTGCTTTAAATTCCCTATATAGCACAGCAGGCCTGGGATGACGCAGAGTGACTCATAAAAATAGGGAAAAAAACAAGTTTGTTAATGTGGTTAATAATCTGCTAAAATATGTGAACTGGGCATAAGACACACAAAGCCCTTATACTGTTTACATAACTGTTTAGTAGATAGAGGCCTATGTGTGTGTTGGGGCAGATGTCCTATGGAGAGTGTATAGCAAAGACATGTAGAGTTAACTCTTCATGTGACATACCCCCCTTATGACTTAATTGGTATGTGGGTTCTGGATTTCTCTTTAAAGTTTAAAAACAAATGATGGACCCGTGTGTATGTTGATTGTGCCTGTTATAGAAGGAACACGTTATATAGAGGGAAAGAAAATATGGGAATGCTTACTTGGAGGCATTCTGTGGCCATCAGTAAGGAAAAGTTCACTGAATCCTTCTCCTAGAAGCCTATCAATGGGAGAATCCCTGCCCAGATCATAATCACTGTCTCCAGCTTCGCTGTCTCCACGACCACTGTCTTTCAGACTGAATTTATCCATATCTTGAAGAGCATACCTGGAAACCAGAAGACAATATATTCAGGAGTTACTGTTATATAGAAAAACATATTAAGTCTGTCTGTGATTATAAGGAATATTTGGTTTATTAAATATGTCACCTGTAGCTCCTGGAGTATTTATTGCCACGAAAGCTGGGTCTAGGCTGGTATTGGCCTTGATGAAGCATTGAAAGCAGTTGAGATACCTACAAAAGCATAAATAAAAAAAATAAGCCTATACAGTTTCTTATTTAAATGTATACACCTATCTATATCAATATTTCCAAATAATAACCCTTTTCAATCGTTTACAGTGACTTTCTTCCAGTATGCTGTATGCCCCTAATAGTATTTAGGGTAAGTTCTGGTAAGCATAATATGTTTTGATATATATTTATATATATATATATATATATATATATATATATATATATATATTTATATATATATGTATATATATATATATGTATATGTATATATATATATATATATATATATGTATATATATATATATTGAAGAATGTGAAAGGTAAGTCATATTTACCTCTACTGCAGGAGTAGCAGTTGAAAGCTCCAGTGAGAAGTTATCGGGTACGTGGTTAGAGGAAATAGTCATGAGGCTATTCAGAGACTGGCGACTGTGTTGACTTTGCCTACTGCTCATTTGGCCCCTCTCTAAAGTTGGAGATGGTGAAGGAGAAGACCTATGGTGAGACCTGATAGGAAGGGTTCCATTGATGGTAGGCACTAAAGTAATATCCCCTTTGTGTATCTGTCTGGAGGGTCTTTTTGGGTGATTTTGGTAAGTTGATTCAGCTACTCTGCAGTTGTAAGATTGATTGTCCTTTTTTTCCCGATTACATCTTGTGGCAAAAAGAACCATAATGACCAAAAGCACAGCACAGATAGCCCCTAGTGAGATGATGATGATCATGGAGACATCCATGGACGCTTGTTTCACATCAGATGGCTCAGGGCTAGTGAAAGCATTCAGACTTTCTAAATTATACCTAAAAAGTGCCTTTGTACTGCGTGGTGGACTTCCCTTGTCTTGAACTAAAATTAAAAGACTCCATTCGGGATTAGAATAGGCATCCACACTTGTATTAATGTAAATCTCACACGATTTGGAATCAATAATAAAGATATTGTCTTTGTTGCCCCCTGAAATGTAACAACTTAGCTCTGAATTCATCGCAGAATCTTTGTCGGTGGCTTTTATTTTGGTAACCAAGGATCCACTTTCTGCATCTCTAGGGATTGAGATATCAGCTGTGTTGTTGTGTAAAACAGGTGCCACTATCACAGGGGAATTGTCATTTTCATCTACAACAGTAAGTATCACCGTGGCATTAGTGGCAAGTTGTGGAACACCGCCATCTCTGGCTTGGACAATAAACGAGATCTGATTGACCTCTTCATGGTCAAATGATCGAAGTGCATAGATTGCTCCATTTGATGGATCAATAGTTACATAGGTTGTAATTGAATTACCTTGGATGAGGCTTTCGAGAATAGTATATGTCACTTGACCATTTTCTCCTTGATCGGGATCTGTGGCCCTAACAGAGGTAATGTGGGCTCCTGGAGAATTGTTCTCCATAATGACAACTTCATACTTGTATGTTTGGAAACGAGGGGGGTTGTCATTTTCATCACTTACATGGACAGCAAAATACTTCACCGTGGAGAGACTTGGGACCCCCCTGTCTTCTGCTATAACGGTCAAGCTGTACTCAGACCTCTTTTCTCTGTCAAGTGTTGAATTGGTTAAAATTAAATAATTGTTTTCATATGTTTTTTGGAGCTTAAACTGACCATGCCCGTGAAGCTTACATACCACTTCCCCATTGAGGCCAGAGTCCTTATCTTGCACCCTCACCAAGGCCACAAACGTTTCCAGTGGGGCACCTTCTGAAATAAATGCGATTTCTTTCCCAGGAGACATTAAGTTAATATTGATTTCTGGTTTGTTGTCATTAACATCAACAATATTTATAATGATCTTGCAAAGAGCTGGCATAGCGTTGGGTCCCAAGTCCTGGGCCTGTATGTCAATCTCATAGGATTTTGTGGCTTCATAGTCCACTTGCTTTATGAGCGTCAGATGGCCATTGTCTACGTCTATCTTAAAAGTGTCGGAAATTTGGGGGGACACGTGGCTGCTAAAGGAATATTCAACCTTGCCATTGTCGCCCTCGTCTGGATCGGTGGCATTGAGGTCTATAAGCAATGTTCCTACAGGGGAAATTTCAAGCAAATTGATGACATACGATTGCTGTTCAAATACAGGGCTGTTGTCATTTGAGTCAGAAATACTTATTTTGAGAAGGGATGAGCCAAATCTTTGGGGTACCCCCATATCGGAAGCAGTGAGCTGGAGTTCATAGCTAGCTTGAAATTCTCTGTCCAGCTGCTTGTCCACAATAAGTTCTGCATACTTGGCGCCATCGGTCCTGGTCCTCACCTCTATCCTAAAATAATCGTTTTGGGATAGAGAATAAGTGTAGAGCGAATTCTCTCCCACATCGGGGTCGTAGGCACTGTCCAGGGGGATCCGGGTTCCTACAGATGCGCTTTCAGAGATTTCTATGGGGATCAAAGCTCTGGAGAACTGGGGAGCGTTGTCATTGATGTCTAGGACCTCCACTACAACATGGAACAGCTGCAGATGCTGCGTTGGCAGGGTAATCACATCGAACTCTATGGAGCAGTTTAAGTTTTTCTGGCAGAGCTGTTCACGGTCAATCTTGGTTCCGATGCTGATCTCCCCGTTATCCTCCCGGACCAAGAGCATAGAACGCTGCATCGCTCGAAACCGAATGGAAGCTGGGTTCGGTAACTTAGCCAGAACATCAGCTACATCCTCCGATAGCCTCGCGACAACGGATCCAACCGCCTGCTCCTCGTACACCTTATACTTCAAATTCTTGCATATCACGAATCGATTCAGACATACGATCAATGTAAAGAATACAATCAAGTTCATTTTCCCGGGGATCCGATGCCTTCTGACGAAGCAGCGATCCATCGTTTCCCCACCAAAGAAAAAATGAGAACGAAATCCTTTTAACTTCCCTCGGTTAAAATGAACTCAGAATGCATTGAAGGAAAAGCCGATGAATACGATCTCCTTAGAAATAAAGTCAATGGATCACCCAAACTTTCTATATACACACCGTTTGTAGGGTGTGTATGCGTGTGTTGGGGGGTAAGTCTCGGATCAACACCAGCGCTCCACTTCTAAATCCATAACCTCTCCAGCCCACGATGCGAATGCATAGAAGTCACATCAGGATTTCGTTCACGTGCAGATTTGTATCCATGGATTGCAGGGGTCTTGCTGAATCTGCAGTCTTCTTTCCCCCCTCTGAGATCCTCTTTCTCTCACTGCTCTGCTGCAGACTAAACACCCTTGATTGCTGACTCCTGCCTAAAAAAAATCAAAAAAATCTGTACAACTTCACTTCAACTCAGACAAAAGCTCTTGCTCTGCATGTGTTGAATCCCTTCCAGCCAATCAGCTATTTTCCAAATCAAAGGACAGTGAAGTCACATAAGTACCAGGAGAATGTGCTATAGGGGGTGGTGGTGGAGGGGAAAGAAGAAGAGAGAGGGAGAGAGGGTGGGGGGTGCTCCTCCTACTGCATTCAGCCCTGCGAGTGTGCCTTAACAAAGAAGGGACAAATTGCAGAAAAAAAGGTAAAAAAGGATTGAAGACATTGCCCCTTCACTCATGATCGCAGGGGTCCAATTCACGCCCTGAGGTACGGAGTATTCACCTCTCGTGGAGATATTTTAGGAGGCTGTTTTTAACCGTTTAAGTTCCTTAGGACAATCCAAAAGCTTGTCAGTGGGGGTTAACGATCCGTCTCTGGTTGGTCTGTAGTTTCTGCGCTGCAGTCCTCTGTCTGTACTCCATAGCATTTATGCATCATTATTCCTCAAATTTTACTAAAATCCGTCGTATTACTCATCGTGGAGGCAGCTAACTTCAAAAGTGGGGTGAAAACTTAAAAGAAGCACATTCGATTAAATTGATTTTTTTTATTTGCAGAACATTTAAGGGATTTCAAACAAAAAGTGTGCTTCTAAAAAAAACTGGTAGAGATTCTTGTTTGTCTTTTGTTTTTAACCCAATAAACTCTGATAAATATACTGACTTGCCTTGTACTTTCCATACAAAACAGATCTGGCTTTCACTGGTTCTCATTTATTTTCTCCATCATCTTTCTTTCTCTCGTGTGGTTCTTCACCCGAACAGACTTGATTTACTGTACCAGTTTTCAGACCTGAAGACTGATATGACCCATAAATTGTGAGCAATACATATCATTTATCTGTTTGGCACATCACTTTATCAAGGGTAAGTGAGAATTCTAGGATCTCAAGCGACAGATGCTTTAGAAAACACTTCAAGGTTTAAACTAATCATTTTATTATAATGTCAGTGAGTCATTTGTTTGCTTCTTAGATACACTCACTGTGATAATAAATGAGAAACAGGAGTGAAGGCAGCTTTTATTGAGAGATTCTCAGTGAGTGTGACTGTTTATGACACCCAGTGACTTTTTAGTGACACTAGAGCAAGGTGTATATGAATGACACATCCCATTGAATAAGACCACCTTCTAGGGAGTGGAAGTTTTTGTGCATAAGTGATAGTTGCCCATGAGTGAAAGTGTTTGCCTGTGAGTAAGACTGATTCCATTAAAGAGAGTGCCTTCCAACTAGAATGATGCTGATCCCACACTAGTAAGACGGATTTAGGCATGTGTTGGCATAGACTGGTTTTCAAAGTGTAAGACACATTCCCTAGTAGTGATTAAAGTAGAGCTTTTAGCTTTTAAAATTAAGTTCATGTGAATTAATTTAAGTAAATGGCTTTTATTACAATAATGAATCCAAAGATACTGAACCGTTTTGTGCAAACTAGAGGAACTTGGCTAAGCAGTTGGACTGGAGATAAGTTGAGATCTTAGTTGTCTACCATTGACATGCAGCTATACAGTAAGTGGGAATTACTTTCCTACGGCAGATTTTACTTCCAGCTGAGTAGGACAACTTTATAGAGCTAGGGTAACATAGTGGCAAATAGTTTAACAAATGTTCACTATAGGACCAGTGTCCCAAATGATAGTAGTAAATTGGTTGAGATACCCAAAGTAAGCTGTCCATTGGGTGGGACTGTTTTGCAGTGAATACGAAAACTTTTCTATAGTGAGTGAAAGTAATTGATGGTGAAGAATAATGCCTTCCAGGGAGGGAGGCATCAATAAAAGTTAACCCCTGGAGTGAGGAGTGAGACCACATTGTAATGAGTGACGCTAACCCCTAATCACACACACGTGGAAGACAGTGGCTAAGACCAGGCAATCATGAAACATAATATATACTTTTCAATTAATTTCCATAAACAAAAGCTTATGATGGCCAAGGTATAAACATAATAGCCACACTTAAGTACTATAAAACTTATTGCTGTGCTTTTACCAATTTAGCATGTTTAATAAATGGCCCCAGATGTGTACTAGTTGTATCACGAACATCATAAGAATCAAATGATGGAACTAATGCTGTTAAATTGGGCTTGATCAATGTAAGAGAAATTGCAAATAAATGACAAGACGTTGGCTGAAAGTGCCTTTTCCTCAGTAGATAAATACCACCTCTAATTTACCTGGCCACATTGGCAGAAAGTACTCATTCTGAGCTTCCATTAGGTAATTTCACAGCTACACACAGTGTCAGTAGATTCTTTTTCTGATGGCAGCTTATCAAGTGCATTATTTTCAATGACATTCGAATGTGCAGGGCAAAAAGTAAGAGCAGCAACACAACAGATGAAGATTCACCTTCTATAGCTCAGTCACACAGTGGGAGGTTTAACAAACTTAAATAAAGCCCAGCATGGAATTGTCACATAATATCTTCAGCTGTTCTTTTACTTCTTTGTTTTATTTTATTGTTACAGAAGTGATTCTGTGAGTCTTCAAAAACATTGGCTTGGTTCATAGGTTGTATGCAAAATCCTTTGGGTACATGGGCAATGATACATGACCTTAATTCAAGAACATGCTGGAATTCTCTGCAAGACTATGACTGGCAAGTAGGATGGCAGCCCTCCTGGCATTTCCATATATAGCCACCAGGGTGCCTAGCATTACAATGGTTAATGGTATATGCCTGGAAAATAATTATTTGCTCATATTTACTGAATATGCATTTCTTACAGTCTGTGTCAAAATTATTTTGCACTAACTTTTTCATCATCCTATTCTTCTTCCAGAAAGTATTTTTTTTTCTTTGATATTTTCTTCCCTTAGGTTTCTCTGCATGATTTTTTCCTTCTTTAGCTATATCATAGTCTGGTATTTCTTCTGAGGGGGCTGAGTAGAAGCCCAGCATGGAGCCTCCTCTCACTAAGAATTCTAAAGCATTTCATACGCTATTGTTCCTCTTTTTAAGAAAGCGGTGCCGTGTGGTAAATTGTGCAGAATAGAAATGTCTATAATGAATGTATTTAGCATTCGGTCACACTGATGAACATTCTACGCTCATGAATAATACTGCTTTACAAGTTTGCAATGCTTTCAAAGTGTTGATCCCCCCACCAAACCCTATAGGCAAACCTAGCATTGGATACCACAAGCAACTGGGACTGTCATTGCCCAAAGCCATCTGGCTGAAAACTCTGACAATTCAAGTCCATAATTATATCACTTCAGGCTTTGTTGCCCTTCTTTAAAACCATCAAAAGAAAAAATAAATAAATAAAAGTGATTCAGTGTGCAGTCAGAGTATTGAAGAGGATTGAAAGATAATCTAATTTTACTGTTAACACTCCAGTTGCTTATTCTTTTATACAATAAATGGAAAGATTGGTTTATTTAGGAGCCTTTATATATATATATATATATATATATATATATATATATATATATAATTATTATTTTTATTATCCTTTATTTATATAGCGCCAACAGTTTACGCAGCGCTTAATACAATACATAAATTCAAGGGATATGACAAGACAAGAATTGACAGACTAAGACAAACCAATACATTTGGTGGAGAGAGCCCTGCTCGCAAGCTTACAATCTAGAGGGAAATGGGGTGACAAACATAAGGCACAGAGAAAGGGTGAGAGTTAGTGTGGTGGTTGTATCGATGACAAGGAAGTTCTAGCAGCTAAGATGGTATGCTTCTCTGAAGAAGTGGGTTTTTAGATGTTTCTTGAATGTCGGGAGGTTGAGTGAATGCTGAAGGTTCCTTGGGAATAGATTCCAGAGATATGGGGCAGCTCGAGTGAAATATTGTAGACGGGAAAAGGAAGAGGTGATAAGTGAGGAGGAGAGCCTTAGCCCATGGGAGGAATGTAGGGATCGAGTAGGAGAGTATTTGCTAATAAGGTCAGAAATGTAAAGAGGAGCAGTATTATGGATGGCCTTATATGTCAGTACCAGGATCTTAAATTTAATTCTAAAGGCAATTGGGAGCCAGTGGAGGGTTTCACAGAGGGAGGAAGCAGAAGAGGAGCGATGTGCAAGGAAGATGAGCCTAGCAGCAGCATTTATGATAGACTGTAGAGGAGAGAGTCGAGACAGTGGAGTGCCAACCAGAAGAGTGTTGCAGTAGTCAAGACGGGAAATGATAAGTGAATGAACAAGAGTTTTTGTGGATTCTTGGGTGAGGAATGGGCGGATACGAGAGATGTTTTTTAGGTGCAAGCGGCAGGATCTGGCGAGGGACTGAATGTGAGGGATGAAGGAGAGGTTTGAGTCAAGGATGACCCCAAGGCATCGGGCCTGGTTAATAGGAGAGATAGTCGTGTTGTTAATGATGATAGAGAATTCAGGTAGTGGAGTGGAGATGGAGGGAGGGAAGATAATGAGTTCAGTTTTAGAAAGATTAAGTTTCAGGTAGTGTTGTGACATCCATGAGGAAATAGCAGACAAGCAATTGGTAATACGGGACATGAGAGATGGAGAGAGATCAGGAGAAGACAGGTAGATTTGGGTCATGTGCATATAGTTGATACTGGAGGCCAAATGAGTTGATTAGTTTGCCAAGAGAGGAAGTATAAAGAGAGAACAGCAGAAGGCCAAGGACTGAACCTTGGGGGACACCAACCGAAAGTGGAAGGGGTGATGATGTCTTGCCAGAGAAGTTGACAGAGAAGGAACGGTTAGACAGATATGAGGAGATCCAGGAGAGAGCTGTATCTCGAATGCCTATAGAAGCAAGTGAGTCTAGAAGAAGGTGGTGATCCACAGTATCGAAAGCAGCAGAGAGACCCAGTAGTATTAGAATAGAGTAGTGACCTTTTGCTTTGGCAGAGAGCAAGTCATTGGAGACTTTTGTTAGAGCTGTTTCAGTAGAGTGAAGGGGTTTGAAACCAGACTGTAGAGGGTCAAGGAGGGAATTAGAGGAGAGGAAGTTAGTGAGGCGATTGTGCACAATCCGTTCAAGCAGCTTAGAGGTAAAAGGAAGCAGAGAGATAGGGCAGTAGTTAGTCAAACAGACGGGATCTGAGGAAGGATTCTTTAGAATTGGTGTGATTAGCGCATGCTTGAAGGCAGATGGTACAGTTCCAGATGATAGAGAAAGATTAAATAGGTGGGTAAGTGATGGACCAAGGGATGGACATAGAGACTTTGTGAGGTGTGAAGGGATGGGGTCGAGGGGACAGGTTGTTGGGTGAGAGGAAGAAAGAAGAGTGGCTATCTCTTCTTCAGTTGTAGGGGAAAAGGCAGTAAGTATAGTAGGAGTGGAGGGAGTGGTGGTGAGTGGTGTAGGAGGGAGTTGTAAGGAAGGTCTTTTCTAATAGTCTCGATCTTCTCTTTGAAGTGGGTAGCAAGATCTTGGGCAGTGAGAGAGGTTTGTGGTGTGGGTGTGGAGGGACAGAGAAGGGAGTTGAAAGTAGAAAAAAGGCGTCGTGGGTTGGAAGAAAGAGAGGATATGAGAGTTTGGCGAGAGAGAGGGCAGAGTTGTAGGTGTGAAGCATGACTTTATAGTGAGTTTAAATCCTGGATTTGGATTTTCTGAAGTAATGCTCAGCCGTGCGGCAGCACTTCTGAAGAAACCGTGTGGTTTTGGTATGCCATGGTTGGCGTTTAAATTGTCGGGGGTAACATGTAGTAATTGGAGCTATGGTGCCACACCACCACCCTTTCTGCCATCAGGCCTAGGAGTGTGGCAGAAGTGTAGTTTAATTTATTATTAAAGAGAAGTAATAGCCATTGCTTTTCAACAGTAGTTGTCTGGGATGCATAATTCATGGGGTAGAAATATTTTCAGTGTTACATACTAAAATATTTTAAATTATGTGTTAATTAATTTATGGCATAGAATATGTATTATTTTACACATTTTTTTAAAGTAATTTACCAATCTAGTCCAAAAATAGTTTTTCATTATATTCCTTTTAGATTACCATCAATTAAGAAAAAAGGGGACCTAAATGGGTTGTTGTGCTTTGTAGAGAAAATTACATTATATTACTTGAGCTTTTTCATGAGCTAATATTTACTGCACTATTAACATTTCTACTTAATATAATTATTCTTTTTAAAGTTTTTTTTTCCCCAAGATTCCACTAGCTAAGCTAATGGGCAAACCTGTTTCATTAACTAGATGGGGTTTGTTTTAATCAGCTTCTGAGTCTTTCTCCCACTCTTGGTGAAAATGTGATTGTCCCAGAGAGCTCAGGGCACCTTTGACACTTCAGCCATAGCTGACAATAATAGAAGGGGACTCCACGTGCAGGAGCAAGGATGTTATGGAGTGCCCCTTTGTAATGCTTGTTAAGCAGTGTGAGTGGAACACTGCTGTTCTCCTAGATGAACCATGTCATTGTACAAACTGGCTAGCAACAAACAGACCAAAGGCTGTGGCACGCTATTCATACAATGTAACATTAGTAGGCCATTTGAACTCTATACTGTTGAGGATTAGGTGACTAGCCTTGATCACTTCTTGATCGTTTTTCAACTTTTTTTGAGGTATTTAATGTTTTTTATATGAAGATGTGTTCTTATGACGCCTTTGAACGTCTACATACCATACTATCGTATGTCTTACATCACAAATGTTTTTTACAAAGCTTTTTTTTATTGAGGTATAGTGTAACCAGATCATGTGGCAACGTTGAGTGAGGTCTTCTACTGGAACCATTTGCTAAGCTTTCACAGTGTATACATTGTTTGGATACTTCAAAATACATATTAGTATATTTTATAAATATTAGTAATGAGCAAGAATACGCATATCTTTAATTATTTGAAATATCAAATTCCAACCACTTCTGCTATCCATATCCATTGCATATTTACTTGCAATACCCCTAATTTCATTTAAGTAAACTGGACTGCTGGTTTTATTTATAGATTACCTCTTGTATTTCGATATGCCAGTCACCCACAAGATAAAACTATATATTCGCACAGATATAGTAAGATAGATATGTATATGTGTTTTAGAGATATAAAGATAGATGAATGATAGGTATATAGATAAAAAGCAGATAGATGATATATAGACAGAAATACATAGCCTGCATATATCTACCTATCTAGCTATCTAGCCACATACAATGATACTCAATAATACTTTTCACATGTCCTGTCTACTGAGCATAACTTTCTTTTTAAATATTAATTTCAAATAATTGCAATATTATTATTTAATTATTAAACTGAGATATCACAGCCTTATGTTAATAACTATACATACATTTAATTAAAGACATGTAAAATATGTGTCTGTTTTATATTTATCTGAAGTATCTCTTACAATAGACAATGCATTCACAAGAATGTGACGGATCTGAATGAAAACATCCACATAGTGTACACTCACTACAATGTTTAACACACAGCATTGTGTTCATTCATGCGATCACACAATACACACGTGTGATTGTGCCCTAATTAGGGCGTTCTGTATAAATACATATGTAAAACGACCTAATTTTCATGAGTCATCTCATAGAAAAATGCATGGGGGGGCACCAAGAAAGAAATGGAAGAAAAAGGAAACCCCAGGATAATGTGTTACTGAGAATGCTTGCTTTAAACTGTTGTCCTTTATGGAATCAGATGTAGATTCCTTTTTCCATCTCCTGCACTATGGTGCCATAAAGTCATTGCAAAGGACAGCAAACACTGAAAAAATGAAACAAAAGGCTAAGCAGGTGGCAGGCGGCAAGGCTGGGTCTATCACCATCTCCAGGGTGCCAAAACATCCCTCAAACTTTCTGTCTGAGGAATTTCTTGGTAGGGTTGGAATGTAAAGGCACGAGATCATCTGCCTTCTGCTTTGTCTCATTACCATTTATACAATTAACTCCTGCAGGTCTCGCTTCAGAGGCCAGTGCAAGACATCCAGCCATGCTTATTAGCATAAATCAATCCCCACTGTCCACACTTTCACTGACATTAAATGTAGTCTTCGCAAGGCAATCCTCTAGGAGCCTATTCCATTAATTCTATTTAAAGGAGGAAATCATTTTTGAATTTCTTCTTCTTCTTCTTCTTCTTTTATTATTATTCTGTAGTAGCAGAAGTATTATTATTATTATTATTATTATTATTATTATATAATTCCATGATTAAAATAGGATATAATTTTTCTGTTTATTATTATTATTAATAATAATAATAATAATAAAGTATGAATACAAATAATAAAATATATGCAACAAATATGCAAACAATCTCTGAGGCTATTGCAATGCCCAATTTTGCAGGAGGTTTTATCAAATTCCATTATTTCATTGTGTTGCCTGGCATTGTTATGATTTGAAAGGATTTTGTTTTTTTGGACAATTTTATAAACATCTGCTTCCAAGAAAATCTAAAGGTCATTTGGAACAACACATTGCAAGTGTTTTGAGGCAATAATCACGTATTATTATCTAGAAAGACATGGATCATTCAGCTGCTCGGACTATCCAAGTGGAAACATCTGTAATGGAGTCTATATAAGTATAAGTATATGAGAGTTCAGAGTAATTGTTCACTATGCTGTTAATGGAATAAAAACAAAGAATGTTGCATGACATTTAAAAATAAGCCCACAATTTTGAAATGGCAGAACACTGCACAGTTCGATCCGTGTATATTCTGTTGAATATTGATTTTAAAGGTGGTGGAAAGGACTTTCCGGGTCAGAAGAAGACAATATACAAGAATGTGCACCTTATGTCTGTAATTCTATAATATTGTCCAGCTAATAGGTATTTGGATAGATGTACAACTCTCTATCGGCTATAGTTGTACATGTGACATGTATATATTAATTACCCTAGCATGACTATTAAAATTCTTCTTCTCCTTTATTAATATTATTATTATTATTACATTTTATTTTTATAGCACAAAATATACATACAGCCCTTCTTAGAAAACATAGTTGGAAAGTGTATTGCAGAACTATCGGAGTCTCTACAGGCGTTTAAACAGCAAATGGATGGAAAACATAATATTCAGGGATATAATCTTTAATTATGGGGAAACAGCTTATTGATCCAAGGAGAAATCTGACTGCCATTTTGGGGTCAAGAAGGAATTTTTTTCCCTGGTTAGTGCAAAATTGGAAAGAGCGAAACTGGGGTTTTTTTGCCTTCTTTTGGATCAACAGCAACAGATATAGGAAAGGCTGAACTTTATGGACGCATGTCTTTTTTCAGCCTATATAACTATGTAACTATGTAACTAGAATTGATAAACCATGACAAACCTATACATTAGGTAATGAGGCCCCCGTTCCCAAAATTGCAATCTAGGGGACACCAATCTTTCTTGTTTGTACTAAACTGAAAATATAAAAATACATCTTTTATTACTACGCAATAAATAGACAATAATATTTCTGGGGGTTGAATATTGTGTTGAATACATTTTCTTACTTGTTTCAATTCTAATGTATAAAATGTATCTTACAGGTAGTTGTAACACTACAAGTAAACCATTCTCATCTTGTACCCCCAAAAAATATGTGCAAATGTATTGACTGATTATAAGAGTTACAGTTTCTGAGAAGCGCTGCTTTTTCATAAATATGGTTGAAAGTTTTTTTCTTCTTCATGGACTTTTACAGCATTTCATAACAAACCCAGATTAAGACAGTTATTTTAATGTCATTTGAGGAAACATTTAATATGACAATCTGGTGCAATTGCTTTTTAAAAGGAGAAATTGACTTAAGTCAATGTTTACATTTGAAAAATATAGAGCAATCACTTTGCATTATAACAGCCATAGCAGCCTTGAAGTCAAAGAGTAATATATTCTAACATTTATGTTGGTGAAGTTTAGCATTACATAGGAATTGGGCTAGGGGGTGCTGACTGAGATCAAAGGGACCTATTTGAATTGTGCCCCTGACATTTGAGCTGGAAATGGAGATGGTGAACACATTCAGCCTAGTTCCACAAAGACTACTGAAAGAATCCCATTTATAACAGATCAGCGATGTCAAACTCTCATCCTTAAGGGCATCATGCACATCCCGGTCTTCATGTTAACACTGGACACTATTCTCATTGAACCACAATACATTATTTTACAACATGTTAATTATATAGTTAATTATCTTAAAAGTCTGAGTTTTACACCTTGAAGAAGAGTTTGGCACCACTGTAAATATATTCTTTACGTTCCATATGTTCTTCAATTTCCATTGGCACCTGACACCATAATTATCATCATGCTTAAGTACATTATACATCTACCACACTTGGTATAAGATTTTATCAAAGCTCATCATTACTGCAGCAAAATGTTAATCTACTTCAAGAGACATTGTGCCTCTGTTTACAGAAATTGCCATGGTCAATGTTGCAAATTACAATTCAGGTTTTAACATTTCTTTGACGAATTTACAACATAAAAAAGTCATAGGATTTTGGCATTGGTTTGACAAAGTCTTTAGTTGAAGTCAATATATTTTTTTTATATTTTTTCGCTCCCATATATATAGGGAGCGAGTTACATAAACGTTTGAGAGGTTTCTTCTTCAGATGGATGCATGTGCGTTACAACGTATTGTTACTGGAATTGCTGTGAGGAAATCTTCTCCCATTTTATGACTGGGTCATTTAGTATGAGTTTTCAGTAGATGTTATCTCATTTCTATTGTGTTGTATTATTATCATTTCAAAGGAGTTTTTCTTTCCTTCAATCAAATTGCTAAACATCTGCTTCCAAGCTAATCTAGAGGTCATTTTCAACAACAGAAGTGTGACTATTCACCCTCTCCCAATTACCTAAACCCTATATCATAGCTCTTATTCTTCATATACAATATATTCTTTTTAGAATAATGATGTCAACAGCTGGGATTGGTTTTAAAAGACACAGCTGTCTAAAATACACAGAAGTAATGAATGATATGAAAAATGCAAGTTACCCAACAATTATATTGGAAGTTAAGTTTATGCCTCAGTTTACTAAAAGTAGTATAAAGAATGATGTGATTTTCCAAATAGCAAAACTCATACAAACCTTAGAGAAGGGCTTCCAGGCATCTCATTGCACCCATGTTTATTCCTTACAGAGGTTAAAAGGGTTGTTTTATATTATATGTGACTGCACCTATGTGGATTTGGCAATAACATGTAAAAATATGTTTAAGGCAAGAATCTTGAACTTAACTTCTAATAATCAAAACATTAGTCCTTAGCTGAAGAGCTCTCATCATGCCACCTTTGCGTGTATCGAAAGATTTGGGTGGGGGTTTCATCACTGGTATTGGAGGGCTGTTAAAACTCTATGTAGAATTTATTCTTACTGCTTTTTTCCCCTAAATATAAAGATTTCAGGAATATCAAGTTACTGGGTCCTCCACTGTCTTTGTCTACTACTGGACACACAGATGGGATGCATCAGCAGTAACTGCTATACTTCTCCATGCCTATCACATTAAAATTTCAAACATGTTGAACTTTCTAAAGCAACAGTATAAGTATAAGCACATTTTGCTACAAATTGCTGTTTGATACAAGAGCATCTTCTATCAAAATAGATTTTTTTGTGTTTATGGCTTGCTCATGGGGTTTATTGCCAATTGATGTGGGATATGATGTTGCTGTTACCACTGCTCCAGAGACCATTTCTTAGGGGTGGGTCTGCAATGGACTAAGTCAGGGGATGGCTGGCAACATTCAAGTCTATTCCAACCAGACAGCCCAGAAACAAAGCGCTCCAAAGCACACTTGAAAGAGAACATGCCTGATGTGTACTATCCAGTATCATCTAAAACACATTCAGAAAAAGAGAATGCATTTAAAACATTGGGAAGGATTAGGTTTCTAGGATTCGGATCTTTATTTTAGAATCCCTGGTGAATAAATGTGGAATTATGAGTAAAACATATAAAAAGCTTCAAGCCCTGCCCCCAATGCTTTAAATTAGAGCAGACCCAATCCTGTATTGCTCCGATGCCATGAAAAACAGTTTGGGACATCAAAGTCTTATAAAAACAGTATTCTTTTTTAACATATGAGACCATCACTATCTAAATACGACTGGATTCCTGTTTTCCAGAAGCATTTGTTCCTATGGAATACTACGTTTAGAATAATATTGATAAAACTACAGCTTCAGACTTCAGAAACACACAAAGTTGAACTTTTGAAACTAATTTTGCATCACCTTTTGTGCTTGATGTCTCTAAATTGGAATTAGTGCGGTTCTTAGAGGCTTTCTCTGTGAAATGTAATTGAATGTCTGTGTATTTTAGCATTAATTTAATGCAGCAGACTGCAGATGAACACAGCTGTAGTTCTAGGTTTTTTGAAATGAGATGCCAGTTGGGGAAAATGAATATACTTCATAAGCAAGTGTGGCATTTTAATAAACCATGTCATTATATCTGAAAATGTGTCTGCTAAAGCGAAAACTACCTGATGCTCATCCTAAAATACCCAGGTTCTGCTTGTGATTGAAAAATCAAAAGTTTGAGAAAAGACAAAACTGGAGATGAAAATACTAAAAAAGCTAAAATACGAGAATATGAGTTAGGGCTTTATAATGTATAATTATGTCACTGAGAAAAAAAACGGAACTCTCCTTTAAACACACTTGCAAACTCCAGCTTTAGTAAATAATTCCATAAATAATAATTTAGTAAATAAACCACATAATGCATAATTGGTAAAAAAAC
This sequence comes from Spea hammondii, assembly GCA_029215755.1. Classification (NCBI taxonomy): domain Eukaryota; kingdom Metazoa; phylum Chordata; class Amphibia; order Anura; family Pelobatidae; genus Spea; species Spea hammondii. The sequence continues at coordinate 44,921,535 of JARDYJ010000001.1, read as the reverse complement.
TAGATGATCAAACGTCAAATGGCAGTCTACCATTTCTTTTGCCAAGTGTAAGACAATGGGCATTTACTCTAACACTATTTATGTACATTTCTCAATAAGGCTTTATTGCTATACCGTAAATGATAAATATGATTGTAAATAAAATCCTATATTATTATTTTGATATTATGATAAATATTGCTGTGGAACTCCTTTATTGACAAAAAAACAACTATATATATATATATGATTTTTATATGCTATCTATAAAAGCAGGGTGAGCTGGCCCAGGGGATGGTGGGCAAAATTGCGTCATGTAAATCAATGTTACCATTTGCAAACTGCCCTGTAGAGAGGCTCAGTGCAAGGCAGGTTATTGGGTCAATGTGTTAGAGTGAGTGTGTGGTAGACTATATGCATCAGTGTTTTATGTTTGTGCGTTATTTATGGTGGGTAGGGGGTCGACAGAGGGCCTCTTGGCTTTATGTGCCTCCTTGGCCAGAAGGTCACAGCCCTACCCTGTAGAAAAGCAATATATTAGCCTGCTGCAGGAATACAAAAGCTTATGAATGACTTCATGCAGCAAGATTTTTATTCCTATATTTTAGCAAGTTTTTAGCAAGTTGGTTTTATACCCATCCTTATCAATTAGTATATCATTATATATCCTTATATGATTTTGTGTGATCATAAGAACAATATTGCCACTCTTATCGGATTGTTTAATTACAATATATTGTTGATTTTAAAGTTCCTTAATTGCATCTCCCTTCTTTTGTGATTTATTGTGGAGAATGATTCTGAGATTCTTCTGATCTAAGTTCTCAATTTACAAATAGGTCAATATTTGGATATCCCTGTATATTCTGTGTGTATATTCAGTGTCCTCACTGTCCCCATTATTTATCTAGCAAGTTCTTCCTGTATCTGCAGGAACAAACACCAAAAATGTGGCAGAGTCAGTCATCTGTCCAGTATCCACTCTTTTTATTAATCTTAAAAGAATAAACCTAACCAATAAACCAAATTAAGGAAATTCCTCTCTCACTCACGCCTATACACAACATTCTGGGAATGAAGTGGTTTCAGGGGAAAAAAAACCCCAAGAAAATGAATTAAAATATATTTTCAGGACTACATTGGATTTCATTATATATAAGTAGCCAGTTTTAGGTAAAACAGGGATTCAAGAGGTTAAAAGAAATAATTAATACATTTTGAATCAAGTATGTGCACACAGATAAACATCATTCCTAAAATACAAGGACATAGCCCACATTTTTGATGAATTATTTCAGCAGCGCAAACACTGTGACCTAATGCATTAATTATCTTGACAGTACTGGCCCAAATAATGTGTGTCTCAGCATGCTGTAAGGGCTAAATCTCCAAGTTTTGCATAATTATATTCCACATTGTCCATTAGGTCCTTTAATTTAAACCTTCACAACAAATTACTTTGTATTTGTCATCCTTATTTGCAAATATACTTCAGTGTGGTTCATACTTTTCGGAGAACCTGAAACCTCCAAACCTACATACCTACAAACCTACACACACAAAGAATTAGTGTTGTCATACTACACATTCGCTAAACTGAGTAACATTTCAGATCCCTTATACACAGGTTCATCTCAGCCTTTCTCGCAGTTGAAGCCCTCTGGGGTCGGCCCTTCATAGTACATAGCGTTGGATTATTTTTTTAGATAAACCATGATCATAGACATCAGAATAAAAGGAATATCCAATGCTTTCCAATGCATAGCAGGGAATCCAGTGACCATGATTTTTGACATAATACCCAGTAAAAGCCATTTTAAAGGAACATGGGTCAATTTTCTGTGCTTCTACTAATTAAATAGATTATGAATATCACATCCTGAATCAAACAGAACTTTTTGGGGTTTGGGGTGCTGAAAGCCACTCCCCACCAAACAAAACTCTGGATTTGCATTAGCATCAATAAACCAACTCTCAATAAACCCAATAAGACAAATTTCAATTATAACCATCCCTTTCTCCACTGTATATGCAATTACTGAATATGACAGATTATGCTAAATGGAAGAAAAATTTTGCAGCTAAACTATTCAAATTAGTCATCAGCAATGCTGTGTTTCTGCATTCATTTAACTTGGTGCGTATTGTAGAAACTTGGGAAAATGAATTAATGCATTTTCATTCAATTTATCACTGTTTACCAATTTAAATTATAAACGCTGTGTATTTTAATTTTATGCTGACAAATAGTTAATTGCAAATGCAAACTATCTCTCAGTGCAACATTTCAATGCCCCATTTAGTACTCAGTGTTGGCATAAATACATACACAATATTGATAACTATAAAAGCATAGTCTTATATACAAATGTAGTGAATTTATTGGGTGATTTTATCTGCTACATACATATATACAGTATATATATATATATATATATATATATATATATATATTTATCTACTGTTTTGAAGAGATTATGCATATGCTTTATCCAATTTTTTGGCCAAAGCACATACCTGCCATAAACTGGTAATTGTACTATTTATGGAAAATTTACCATATGAGTTGGACCACTTGTAGTAGTAATGAGTGAAACTTTATAAGTTTTGGGGAACATGAGTGTTTGAATTGAAAGGGGCTGACATCGACTTCCACAACAGCTGCCCAGGACCAGAAATATGTTTAACGCAATCAGCATATATTACACTTTTTTTAATAATGTTTTAAAACAAATAATCAAAAATCTACCTATCTATCTATCTATCTATCTATCTATCTATCTATCTATCTATCCATCAATCCATCCAATAACCTGTCTAACTAAAGACAAATGTACATATGCACTTAATCATTTAAAAAGTTTCCCCCTTCTTTATCCCTTTAAACAATTGACACACACACACACACAGGCCCAGCACAAAGAGCTCATTTAGTATAACGTGCCCTGCAGGTATTTACCACCAAAGTGCTCCATGAATAGAGTTTTACTTATTTGACCCTGATGACTGTCCACCTGTGATTGAAATGATTAGAACACAGTAAGGAGAAAACAATACATTTGTTACAGTCCATTCAGTAAGTACATGTTTTGGTCTAACCCTTAAATTCAGAAGTTTGTTTACCCCCCTCTAGCTGTACCTAGCTTTGTCCACAAAAATAATTCAGGAAATAAAAGAAAAATGTTTTTTTTTTCCTATAAATATAAGGTTTCTAAAAAAAATAAAATAAAAAACACAAAAAAAAGTAAAACATAAATAAATAGTAATAACATTAATTTCAGGCTACAGTTTTGAAGGGAATCCAGTTATTAAATAGGATAGGGATATTAAAAGGTAAAATACAGGAGAATGTTCACTTGATACAACTCTTATATCATAGTAAAACTAATTATGCAATTCTTATATTATACCAGTTTCTAAATCAAGCTTTATAGAATTACAGAAGGATGCTTTTCAAAGTGATCCTAGATAGATAATATTTTTTCCCATTATGGATTATTTTGGAGTTGTCACTAAAGTCAATTCATGGTTAGCCAGATGCAGCTCTAAACCTAAACTCGCTGAGGAACCTTGTAACATTGGCCCCCTAATGCATTAAATAAAAGAAGACATTGACAAAGTTACCATTTCTGGTGGTGAAACACATATTGTGTTCCTTGCCTCTATCCCCCTTAAAGAATGTCTTGATTATTGGAGGTCTTTTTTCTAGCGTGATTGCTTTCAAGGCCTCTTGAAAGAATATATAAGCATTTAGAATCTACCCTAGTACAGAGACCACTTGTTCACGCACTGCTTGTCCTTTTTTTGTTGCATTGTTACTGTACTTAGTTCCTTGCTACTTGTGTTGCAACTGTACATCTTTACATGCTGGCCCAGTAAATTGGATGATATTTGTATCAGTCTTAATTGACATGGTACCTAGTAGTCACCGTAGGTAACTTATGCCTCCTTTTTACAAAGCAAACTGGCCTTCACTTGTTGAATAGAGTACCTTTATTAGGCACTGTTGGCCTAACTGAAAGTGGCTCTGGCATCACAAGCAACTTAAAATTGTCCAATATAACATAAAAACTCATGATTTGTGAACATTTTGATAATATGAAATTATTTTAGATAGTTGTAATCCATCACTAAATCAAACTGACTGCTATTTACTGTATTCTGCAACAGTAAAAGAAATAGATGAGGTGAAAATCTTTAATTGTAGATATAAGTAGTTTTAAGATGTCAACTTCAAATATAGGGAGCGTTTTTTTTTCCCGGGAAGACCAGTTGTCCATACAACTGGACATACAACTCACCTATCAGATTGCTCTTTTTTTGCTCATGAACAAGGAATGAATCAACTGGTCCTACAGCCTTGTTTGTGTTGCTCCAGCTATGACAGTTCATACCTTGCTAGGGTTAGCTTGGCCACCTCCAAGTGTTAAGTCAAGGTAGCAATAGTAATAATAAGAGTGTGTATATATTCCCAAAGCTCCTAAATATACCTACGGTCCTCGACAATTGAAGATTTCCTAAAATTTACCATAGTACCTGTAACGGGTTCACCAAGAGAGCTGTAGTAACTCCCAGAAATCACCCACATGTATCCTCCTGTTGTCCCCGGAATCACTTCCAGCACCAGCCAGCATGCGCACCTTGGAACCCTGCTATCTGTACCCAATAAGCAGACACAACTACCTTGAACTGAGTACAGCAGGAATGAACAGTTTATTGTTGTAAAACATAGACTGATATAGCCACAGAACTTCATTAACATAAATTAACATTGATAAACAGGTAGATAACCCAACCTTTAATCCCCTTTAGCTACTGAATATCCCCCTGGTAGCCATGCTGTAAATGGGATTAGTTTAACAATGGAGTTCCTGCCTGTTTGGCAGCCAGGCTGAAGCCATCTCTGAGTACCTTGGGCCCCTGTATGACAGGTCATTCTGTCACAGTACCCTCTTTAGAACATAGAGATATTTTATCTAGTCTTAATTCACTGGCCACCCCACAATAAAAAAAAAATGCTGCATGATATTATAGATCTCGTAGGACTGGCTAGGCTGATCGTTTCAAGATATTTAGAAGAAATATTCCTCACTGGGTGGGATACAGAATTATGCTTATGACTAATTCATCACTAATAATACCTGTATACTTTAGCCTCCTTAAGAAAATTATTTTTATATTGTTATGGTGTAAAATAAAATATTAGTGTTCAGTGAAAAAAAAACTTTTTATGTTTTCATTTATCTGTTTTAATTTAATATTACTTTTCAGGCATGTATACTAATTACAGCTAATGTAGCTTATGCGTAACATAAAAACTTCAGAATAAAATTATGTGCTGTCAGTTAATTCAAACCAGCATGGCGTTTGGAAAATGAAACAGTTTGCTGCTGTGCTTTGCCTAATATGCTAACCCAATGTTCTTTGATAAATAAAACAGCCAAGAATTCCTGAGTGTAGTTTTAAAAATAACATTAGTATGTAATACTAGAAAATGCAAGTTAGGTTGAATACAGTCACCAGAGAAAGAAAAACATACAAATTGTGTAACATCAGAAAGACCACCACTGGTGTTATCATCCTCTTTACACCAAAAAGGCCATTGTTGAGATAATGGGAAGTACTGTTGTCACCCTCTATTTATTTCCATAACAATTCAGCCATTGTAATATAACACTACTCTACTTAACAGTGTTTTCTTCTTCCTTCTTTCTTTGTATTTTTTCATCAGTTTTAGTGCTCAGTGTGACAGGATGCATTTTGCCTGTTTCAGCGGCAGAAGGTTGAGTGGCATGAGCTGACATATCATTGATGTTCACAATCCAGGGAGAGAAAATTCACATGCACAAAGTGAAGACTTTTTCCAAACATATAACACTAAAACTTTTTTTCTATTTTACTAGCACTTTACCCTCTATTTCTTACTGTTGATAGAGTAAAAATAGTATTTTTACATAATCAATGGCTTAGATGGATTTTTGGACCTGTTGTGGTTAAGGCACCTTTAATCCCTTAAGGACTGGTCTGTTCTTTTTGTACCTTTTGTGACATTTAACATTTGTGCGGTGCTGCTGTTTAGAAAAAAACATGCTAAATAGATTCTAATATTTGTCCTGAGTTTAGAAATATCCAAAGTTATTAAATATTTTTTGCTTTTTTGTTTTTTTTGCAAGTTAAAGGGCAAAAAGTAGTGTTTTGCTATTTCAAAACCCCTTTTCCAAATCTTGTTTTATTTCCATACGAGTGACAACGTTTCAACCCAATAGGGTTTTTCTCAAGCCATTGGTTTATTGGCCTATTGGGTTCAAATGTCGCCACTCTTGTGGAAATAAAACTACACTTATTTATTCACATTGCTGACACCTCGTGATTCTTTGCTACATTTGATGGTGTTGGGTGGTAAACCATACATTTTTGAAAACTAGACCAAATGCTGTTATTTTAACAGTTTGCATTCACTTATTCTTTCACTAGCTTTTGTCAAAGTTTGTAGTAGTACACTGTACTTTAGGTATGAATTTACAGCTCCTGGTATGTTCAGCAACATTTCCTGAGTACAATGATACCCCCCCCATACATAGGTTTGCTGGGTTGTTTGGGGGCTAAAGGGCCACATTTGGGAGATGAGCATTTTTTTACATTTTGACATTTTGTCATTCTGTGCCCATGTCCTATTTGGGTCATCTTAGGGACATCCATTAAACCATACATATTATTCAACAAGTATTTTAACTTTTTTCATTTGAGAATATTTGGGAAGTTATAGCGCTTATATTAGGACTTTCTTGTAAAAATAAATTTTTATTTTATTTTTATATTTAATTGATTTTATTTTTACATTTTGTTGGAACTGGATGAATTATTACATGTTGCCACATGTTTGTTTATTTTTTAACTATTTTTTTCTTTTTTATATATTTTACTAATCACATTTTGATTAGTAAGCTGGGCTCCATTGACTTGCTTTGTTGAATGCAGTACCTGTATCCAACCTGCAGGGAGTCTGGAAGACCCTCTTGGGAACCCGGTTATATTTTAGTGAGCTCTGCCAACTTGAGAGAGGCAACATCTCTCGCTATGGCGCATGTGGTTGGTGTCCGGATCGATCACAGTCCGTCCTGGGGTGGATTTTTGGTGTCATTGAATCCCTTGATATCGAGGCATTTCAGCAACACCGTTTAAGCTTAGATCTTTTAAAAGTAGGTATCCGCCACCATATTGTATATGATGCACATAGATGCTCCAGATGGGGATCACATGGGGCCCCTGGACGCATTTTCAGTGTTGCTGAATGCATCGATATCATTGGTCATTAACTGTTCTTTTGGGATGTGCCTGGCACATAGTAACATAGTAACATAGTTCATAAGGTTGAAAAAAGACCAAAGTCCATCAAGTTCAACCTATATACATATTGTGTCCCTACTGTGTTGATCCAGAGGAAGGCAAAAAACCCTTATGAAGCAGATGCCAATTGCCCCATACCAGGGGGAAAATTCCTTCCCGACTCCAAATATGGCAATCAGAATAAATCCCTGGATCAACGTTCTGTCCCTATTAATCTAATATCCATAACTTGTAATATTATTGCTTTCAAGAAACACGTCCAGGCTCCTTTTGAACTCTTTTATTGAGTTTACCATCACCACTTCCTCTGGCAGAGAGTTCCATAATCTCACCGCTCTTACTGTAAAGAACCCCCGTCTGTGCTGGTGTAGAAACCTTCTTTCCTCCAGCCGTAGAGGATGTCCCCTTGTTATAGATACAGTCCTGGGTATAAATAGGTCCTGGGAGTGATCTCTGTACTGTCCCCTTATATATTTATACATAGTTATTAAGTCCCCCCTAAGCCGTCTTTTTTCCAAACTAAATAACCCCAATTCTGATAATCTTTCTGGGTACTGTAGTCCTCCCATTCCCCTTATTACTCTGGTTGCCCGTCTTTGAACCCTCTCCAGCTCCACTATATCTTTCTTGTACACTGGTGCCCAGTACTGTACACAGTATTCCATGTGTGGTCTGACTAGTGACTTGTACAGGGGTAGAATTATTTCCTTGTCGTGGGCATCTATGCCCCTTTTGATGCACCCCATGATTTTATTTGCCTTAGCAGCAGCTGCCTGACACTGGTCGCTACAGGTAAATTTACTGTTAACTAAAACTCCTAAGTCCTTTTCCATGTCAGTCGTCCCCAGTGTTTTCCCATTTAATACATATTCCCAGCCTGGATTTTTCTTCCCCATGTGCATAACCTTACATTTATCTGTGTTGAACCTCATCTGCCACATCCCAGCCCAAGCCTCCAACCTCTGCAGATCCATTTGTAATCGTGCGCTGTCCTCTATTGTGTTAACCACGTTACAGAGCTTAGTATCATCTGCAAAGATTGATACTTTACTATGCAATCCCTCTACAAGGTCATTAATAAATATATTAAAAAGAATAGGACCCAAAACTGACCCCTGTGGTACCCCACTAGCAACAGTCACCCACTCAGAGTATGTACCATTAATAACCACCCTCTGTTTCCTATCACTGAGCCAGTTACTTACCCACATACACACATTCTCCCCCAGCCCAAGCATTCTCATTTTATGTACGAGCCTTTTATGTGGCACCGTATCAAATGCTTTGGAAAAATCAAGATATACGACATCCAGCGATTCACCCCGATCCAGTCTTGAGCTCACCTCCTCATAAAAGCTGATCAGGTTAGTTTGACAGGACCGATCCCTTGTAAACCCATGCTGATATGGAGTCATACACTTATTTTCATTGAGATACTCCAAAATAGCATCTCTTAGGAAACCCTCAAACAGTTTACACACAACAGAAGTTAAACTAACAGGCCTATAATTCCCCGGGTCACTTTTTGTCCCCTTTTTGAATATTGGCACAACATTTGCTATGCGCCAGTCCTGGGGAACAGACCCTGTCACTATAGAGTCCTTGAATATTAGAAATAGGGGTCTGTCTATTACATTACTTAACTCCCTTAGAACGCGGGGGTGAATGCCATCTGGACCTGGTGATTTGTCTATTTTGATTTTTTTTAGGCGGCACTGCACTTCTTCCTGCGTTAGACAGGCGACATGTACTGGGGCATTTATCTCATCCTGCTGTATATTACCTGGCATTTCATTTTCCTCTGTGAATACAGCAGAGAAGAATATATTTAATAGATTAGCTTTTTCCTGATCCCCGTCTATAACTTCTCCCTCATTACTTTTTAAGGGGCCAACGCTTTCATTGTTAACCTTTTTACTATTTATATAGTTAAAGAACATTTTGGGGTTTGTTTTACTCTCTTTGGCAATGAGTCTTTCTGTCTCCAATTTTGCTGTTTTTATCTGATTTTTACATATTTTATTTTTTTCCCGATAGCTTTTTAGTGCTTCCTCACTGCCTTCCTGTTTTAGTAGCTTAAATGCCTTTTTTTGCCATTTATTGCCCCCTTTACATTTTTATTTATCCACATTGGTTTTCTCTTGTTCCTGACTCTTTTATTCCCATACGGTATGTACCTTTCACAGTGAGAATTTAAGATTTTTGAGGACATTTTCCCAATTTACAGTGTTAAGGGCTTCTCTTAGTTGATCAAACTTTGCCCTCCTAAAGTGCATAGTTCTTGTGGCTCCTCTAAGAGTTCCCTTATTGAAGGACAAGTTATAATGTATCATATTGTGATCACTATTTCCTAGATGTCCCCTGACCTGCACATTAGTTACTCTGTCAGGTCTGTTGGTTAATATTAAGTCCATTAGGGCGCCCCCTCTGGTCGGGTCCTGTACCATTTGGGACAGATAATTATCCTTACTTATAGTCAGAAACCGGTTTCCTTTATGAGATTCACAGGTCTCGGTTTCCCAGTTTATGTCGGGATAGTTAAAGTCCCCCATAATAACCACCTCATTGTGATTAGCTGCCTTGTTTATTTGCTTTAATGGATGTTTAGGGGTTACTTGTTGCACAATTATCAAAAACATGTAATGGAATGAGATTTCTCCAACCTACTGATTTTGATTGATCTACATATCTTCAGTATCTATCTATCTATCTATCTATCTATCTATCTATCTATCTATACCTCTCTCTCACTTCAGACAAATAGCTGACTCTAGCCTTTGCTTATGATTTCTCTGCCATGGTTTTTGAGAAAAATATCTGACTCAGTAGTGTTCACGACTACAGCTGTCATGTTTTATCATACCTCAGCAAGAGCATATTGTGGGCACATAAATTGTACTCATGCAGTGAAAGGTTATTTGCCACAGTGCAATATGTTGTTCTCGGGAAATTCTTACTTTATTGATCAATCATTTGTGTGTTTTTTCTTCTATGCAGCAAAAATAATTCTAAAAAGAACATATACTTTATGGTAGCCAAGCTAAATAAAATCATTAGTTAAAAAGAACAAACAATTCCTTTACTTCATGTTTTTTTTGTGTTTTGTGAAACATGATGGTGCTGCAAACATTAATAATAATCTAGGGCAATATAGGGCCACATCAGCTCACAAAAGGTAGGATATGTTATTTGTTTCATTTCAAAATCTTGGAATGAGGTTTTTGTGTTTGTATGTAATTGTATATTGGATACATGACTACAAATTGCCATTGATTGTTGCTTTAGTTCTAACCCTGAAATCAAGTCTCTGCCCATCACAGTAGGTGCTTTAGTACTGTGAGGAGGATACTTTGCATGTAACATGCATGCTGTGTGATACACTCAGATAATGCTGCCAGGGCATGGCTTCAGATATGTGAAAACAAGTGAGTCAGTGAAAAAAAGTGTTTATTACTGTTATCGCACCCTTTATAAAAGAAATTACTTTTTCATAGATCCTGCTGGCTATAGCATTTTGAGCTATTAACATATTCATGTGTTTTGGAAATGAACCTACGGCTTTGTTGGGTCAGATGGATTGAAATATAAAATTCTAAAAACTGAAAAAAATGAAAAGGGGTATATTGTGTCTTAGATCTGTAATAGAATATTGATAACATTATGTGGACACTCAAAGGCTTAAACTCACCCAGAGTCTTCTACAATGTATTTCTTCTTCTACACTGCTGCCTGCAGATTTCTACTGTTGCCTGTTAATTTATTGTACTTTTGTAAAACCTTTCATATCATCTCTGTCAATGTATATTAAGTAGATTATTAAAACTTTTAGCAAATGCTTTCAGTTTTTCAAGTAATGCAATTGTTTGTGGATATTTTGTTTAAAAACCATCATGTCTAATCATGTCTAATCAGTTTCTTATTCTGTCTGTTCTTTACCTTTACAGGTATCTGGCTATGTTGTTGCTTTGTCTACAACACTATGTACCGTACTTGTCTATAACACTACCTGCCTACACCTGAGCCTCCTCACTCTTTAGATCATCTAAGTTCCTGTCCTTTTAGCTTGGGCTTTAACCCCTTGTTAGGTGCTTCAGGGCTGAAAAGCTGCGGTGAGTGCTTTTCGGTGGTGACAGACGTGACAACACCCATTAAACATTCATAGGGCTGGTGGAAAGTAAGCAAACTTTTGGATTTAATAACTAGCCTCCTTTGCCAGCAATAACCAGAAAACAGGCACTTCTGGTAGCTGAAGATCAGATCTGCACAACATTTAGGATGGATTTTGGACAAATCTCTCCTACAGATGTGATTAAGCTAAGCCATAGTCATAGGATGTCTGGTGTAAAAGGCTCTCTTGAGGTCATTCTACAGCATCTGCAGATGATTCTTGAGAATAACAAACTCAAAATGTTTTAGTGTTTTTGTATGTCAAACACACCTTCAATTCGGTTCAATTGGTTAGACTCCAGATTTGCTAACTCCTGGCTCCAATTAGCTTTTTTTAAAGTGATTATCCTAGGGGTTCACATACTTTTCCCAACCCACACTGTGGATGTTTAAATGATGTATTCAATATGGTCATGAACAATATAATAATTTTTGTGTTATTAGTTAAAAGAGAATGATATTGTTCATCATTATAACTTATATGAAGTTCATATCAAATCTTATTTTATGAAAGAAATTTGTACATCAATGCTGGTCATTCCAATGGGTTCAGTCATTTTTTCTTGCCACTGTATTTGTGGTTATGCTTTTTTTTATTTTTTTTACCAATCTCAGTTTTAATATCTCACACTATATATCATAATAATCCAAGGTTTTCTTGCAATAGAGAAAACAATGTTAGAATAATGGTGTATCTGTTTAATTAAGGGATATGGATAACAACCATTACAGACATTTGTTTTTCAAAGGCAACCTTCTGACAAAAAAACCCCCAAAAGATAATTTAATGACTGTATACATTTTTGTGTGGCCAGCCTCACAAAGCATAGATACAAAAAACCACAGTTCAGTATTAGAAAAAAATACATTTTTGAGTGTTTAGTCTTATTTTCCAGATGACAAAGCAATAACTTTTTGAAGTTAACACATTATATGAAATGTACTGGGAGTTGCTCTAATTGTTATTTTGAGAATTGTTTATGGAAAGTTGAATACAGTAAAGCAATTAGCATGCACAGTAAAAATCAAAGGCTTAACTTTGTTTCTAATCAAAAAATCCTTTGAATATTTGTGAACAAAAATATCATGGGTATAAACTGTATACAAAGGATTTCTAATTAAAAACCGTACTAGTTGCAACAAATATAACAGTAATATCTTGTGGGAAGCCAATGTTATCAGTTGCTACACATGGATACTCACAATGTTGCTAGACCCTTTTGAAAGCATTTAAAACACTTTTATTAAACCATGTATTATTCAAATAAATAAAACAAATACATCACTAGAAGAAAGGGTAAGCTGGCATCTTTTGGTCTGGGGAGGGTACAACTGAGTGCCCTCCGAGTAACTAACATACACTCTAGCACACATACTTGCACATTCACTATAACTCATTAAGTGCACTCACGCTAACAAATAATATATGCGGCAATGGTTTCCATGCACACTGTGACATGTAGTATAAGCAATAACTGATATATTTTATTTGGTAAATTACAAAAGGAGTTAGTTATCTTCAAATTACCTAATCTAAGTGCTAAGTGCAGATATTTTATCCTTAGGTATTAAATCTTAGACTAAAGTAAGTTTAAGTAAGTGTAATAAATCTTTCTACTTATCAAAATCAACAAATGTAGCTTCAATAATACTAGAACTATAATTAATTTGATACAGTATTAACATCCCCACATATGTCTTCTTGATGACATGATGCAATCTAATTACATAAGTTGCTTGTGTTTAGATGATATTTAACCCTGTTGTGGAGGACTGTTTCATATTATATAGTAGTTTTAGGAATGAATTGCTATTAGTTTCTGATTTCTAAAAATGGGGTAGAAGCATCAGCTCTATGGTGTCTGGAAATATTGATAGAATTTGCTGGAGATTTGTGGTTTCAACTCATTGGCTGTACATTATAAGTCTGGGCCAACCATAGGGAGCTTCAAGTGAAGTAAGCGCTTGAGTTGCCATATATAATGCATAGTTAAATTAGTAAATTATGCATTATGTAGGGCAACTCAGACCAGTGTTGACTCCAAATGAATGAAGTGAGAGTTGAAACCAAAACTCTCATGCAAATTATCCATTTAACTCTCTCTCTTTAGTGAATACACTCCCTACTTATAACTGATTGTTTCGGTCCCATCAAGTTTGAACTTACATTTAAGCCTGTAGTGGACTTTTGAAGCCTTTATGCATCAAATCCTAGCATTTGATAGGACATAAGACAGATTTATATTCTCTACTCTATGAGATTGTTTAAGATGAACAAAAGTGTATATCTAGGTATATAGCTTGATATAAGCCAGTTTTTTTAGGGTTATAATGCAGCAATAGAGGACTGATTTTGGACTGATAGTGGCTTTCCTCTGCCATTTGTCACCCACTCCAACTGTATTCCCAACACAACAATATATCTCCTACCCAATCTAAGTGACCACATTGTTTTTATTTCAGTGTGCCTTTGGGTTTTGTAGTTCTTTGTTGTAGAACAGTTAAATTATATCAATATTTACATCATATACATCCAAAATATCATGAATCTGAGCACAGATAAATGAGTTGACATCTTTGTCATATTCCTGGTTTACTCACACTTTTTGAATTTTCAAGACTCAATATGTAGTTTCCAATAAATGTCAGATATGAAATCACCTTCCACTGAGAGCATGCCCACATCAGCCAGATGACGGAGCAATTACCAGAGCATGTTGTGCTGGCTCCATATAGCAATCATAGACTATTCACATCTTTTACGCCTGGGATAGCTCACTTGTTAACAATTTGATTAGCCGACTCTCTGCCTGTGAAAAATGGAACATTTTTTTTTTAAATAATGCCAGGTACAGTATAAATCTTTTCAGAGAGCAAGCATCATGTTTTGTAAATGGCAGTTTGACTATTTTTTTTTGTCCAACTTTGACTATTTAATTACTATTTTAGAACTATTCCAACCTCAAATTACATATATATGTATGGTGAGCAAAAAGGCCATTGTGATCATAACGTGTGACTAAACCTTTCTCTCTTAATCAGTAATGTTAAGTCTTGTCTTGTGTGCCTGTGTTTTTTCCCTGTTGTCTACTTGTCTGTGTCGCAACTGGTCATGTCCACCATGTGCATATGTCAACAGCACCTGTACTACTTAGTACTATTCGCCATTTGAATCCTGCAGGCATGGTTTCGCTTGTTGATGCTTGCTATCACAGTTGCCTGCCACATGATATGGACATTTAGGGTATAGTTGCTCTGCACTATAACCTGTGAGCCCACCTCTACAAATGGACCCTTTCTGCTTCATTCATTAGTTTGGCGAAATATAAATACAACATGTAAAACATTCATTTCTACCTTTTGGATATCAGTTATGGTTAATTTTGTATTCCTGCTCGCCTTTATTCTTGTCAGAGAATTAAACGATTCTTTACTCCCTTTTCTGAGATCCTCTTTTGGGCACCAATTGTATTTAGATACTTCGAAACAAAAAATAACTTAGCTATATTTATATACGGAAATCACTGCATATCCATATTTCCAAAGGGCACTGGCACCGCATTCTTGTCTGTACACCACATATACTGTATTTAGGGCAGATACTAATAATGGTCTAATATATAAAATATAGTATCTTGCAAATGTTTAGTTATGATCTGCGGTTAAGATCTACCAGGAAATGTTGGTACGTATTGTAAAAATATGCTCTAGGGGATTTTCCAAAGCCATCAGAACTTTCTACAGCTAAAATAAATCATCTCCTTCAAGAACATATTGTATTATTGTACAGAGTGTATAACTGCCCTCCTTGTCAGTTATAACCACAGCTCATCCTATAAATTTCCATATCCCAAAGCTTTTTACACTACTCATTGTCTCTAAAAAACAACACACTGTTGCACAACTGGAGAAGACAGTGTAAGAATCACGCTTAATCTGCAGTAAGCGCCAATGGTTTCTATGCAAACTGCGACATGTGGCATTATGAGACATATTTTTTCTTTATGGTTTCAGAGCTGCTCAAATTATGAACAGCTTTAGTTAGTATCAATATATTAAGCTTCAATGGGAACTGTGTAAGGTGCTTTTCTGATATAAACAACATCTTCCTTTGAAGTTGTAACCACAATGCTTATTTAGTATGATGTACCTCAAAATGCAGTATTAGGGAAAGTGACACATCTGCTTTAAGCTGTGTAAGTACATGCATTTTTTGACTAAGCTTTGAGAATAGGATTCTCAGTGGAAGCAGAATCAATATTCGTTATACGAGGGTATAATTGCAAGAGATGTGTTTAATTACTGTACTATTCTAAGTTTTCACAAGGGCAACACTGCCCTCCCACTGTCCACCATGCAAATATATACTGCAGAATATACCACTTCTGACATCATCTCCATCAATGGACCTCTGATGAATTCTTACTGGGCATGGATATTATACTATACCCCAGCTACTTATTCTGTCCTTTTCCATTTATTTAATAAACACAACTCACAGACTTGTCTGCTTCATATTTAGGTTTAAGGAAAAGTCATATTATATTATTAATTTGATTTGTAACACTTTTTAAAAAAAATTGGTTATTCTCAATTACACAAGGAATATGAGTAAAATGAAACAGTGAATAATTAAAGTAAATCTAATGAACCTTCAGATGCATGGCTAACCTGCTTTATGGAAAATTTGGTTTATTATGCTTTCGTGATATAAATGCATACACAAATACCACAAGCAATGCATTCCATTAAGAAGTAGGGTGTGGGATTTCTAGATGTGTCTTCTTAGTTTATGAATGCAATAGTCACTGACATACATTATATGGACAAAAGTATTGGAATGCCTGACCATTATACCAACAGGGACTTTTATGGCATTGCATTCTAAATACATAAACATCAATAGGATGAGAATTGATGCCTATCATCATCTGTGAGAATTGATGCCTATTCATCCAGTAGAGCATTTGTGAGGTCAGGCATTGATGTTGGACCAGAATCTCCATTCCAGTTCATCCCAAAGGTGTTCAATGGGTTTGAAGCTCTGTGCTGGCCAGTCAAGTTCTTTCATAACAACCTCATCCAACCATGTCTCTATGGACCTTGGTTTGTTCACTGGGGAACAGTCATGGCCAAATAGAATAAAATGGCCTTCCCCAAACTGCTCCCACAAAGTAGTAAGGATAGCATTGACCAAAACGTCTTGGTATGCTGAAGAAGACGTATCGGTGTAATGATCAGGTGTCCCAATACTTTTGTCCATATAGTGTATTTCTGGTACCAAAGGTACTACATGTGTAAACCAATGTGTAGATACGTATATATGCAGAAAATAAAAAAAGGTTTCTTTTATCAAGGAAAAGGGCAAAATAAATAAATAAATAAATAATACCATTGCCTATATTATATTAACAATTGGTTTAGAGGTTTGTGTGCTTTTTAGTTGTTTGCAGTGTTAAACTTAAAGGTTCTTAAATGGTTAATAGCTATATTTCCATTCTCTTTAATAAGATAAGATTGGACTTTA
This sequence comes from Spea hammondii, assembly GCA_029215755.1. Taxonomy (NCBI): domain Eukaryota; kingdom Metazoa; phylum Chordata; class Amphibia; order Anura; family Pelobatidae; genus Spea; species Spea hammondii. The sequence continues at coordinate 44,904,515 of JARDYJ010000001.1, read as the reverse complement.
CCTGCAGTCCCCTTTGCAACCATGACAGCACATTCCAAACCAGACAGTTCTCTAGCCTTTGCTCAAAGTAGCAGATGTGAATTGGCATGTTGCCTTTGCCTGCAAGTACCTTTAAAATAGATTGAAACAATAGTAATGCCAGTCTATTTATATTCCAGACATAATTAATGTAGGAATTGCTTGCCTATTTAAATCTTTACTTACCACCTTTTCAGGAAAATGACAGTTTAATGGCAAAGAACCTTTTCATTATCTGAAATGATGGCACTTGTTCTCTTGTGGCTGTATCTTTTAGTGACTTGGGCAAGACAAGGAAACAGATTTATAACAATACATGAATTCAGTGAATTAGAAAAGACATTTTCAGAGCAGTGACATGTTTCTTTTTCTCCAGTGCACACACCACTGATATAGGTCAAACATACTCGATTAAAACGGAATGAGTTATGAAATGTTTTTAAGCTGCACTCTTTTGTTGATGTTCTTATCGCTTTGCATCTGTTGAACTACATTTTGCCCAAGGCTGTGTATGATAACAATGTCCGTCCATTGCAAACTGTAAATAACACGCCATATTTTGTGACCTATGACCCCATTTTAGCCATTGATACATTAACATTATTCAGTAAATATCTCAAAACCAAAACCACATTTATGAAGCTGAAGCATATATAATATCCCAAAAGGAATTTACATTAATTTCTGTATAATAAAGAATTTGAAGTGTTACAGCAGTGGATCAATACTTCTCTTTCTTACCTTACTGAACCCTACTTCTGTATTTCATTTTACATGTTAATGGTATTATAAATAGCTGATCTTCGGTTTACTTATTGGTAATAGTTACTAGATCGGCTAAGCATTTTGCCATCCTTATTTAACATGCAATGGAGTCTGTTGACTAAACAAGTGAGTGGTCAGTTAAGGGTTAACTCGACTGAGTTTCTCATTGAAGTTGCATGTGTTCACCTGAAACTTGCAGTATGTATAGTATGTTTGTTATTGGTGTCATGCCCAAATAGTGGTGAGACCCTCACACAACATCTATCTACACCACTTGCCCCAAACAACCACTACAATGTCACTCTTGTCTGTATTGTGGTTGGGCCAGGGTAGTTGGATGAGGGAAAGAAAGGCTCAAAACCATAACCACAAAGTGATGACTTAAATAGGTCACAGACAATAACATATGTAATGAAAGGTGCTACTCTATTATATGAATTCTTTTTATATGGCCACTTGTTGTTGAGCAATAACACCAGGTTATATACTGTAAGACACAGCAACATCAAAGTTTCCTTGGGACATATTTAAAATGAGCTTTCAGCTCATTTACATGTACCCTGCCAAGCAACACATCCACAGTAAATATTTAATTACATATAGATTTCAACTCCTATTATGCATCGCCATAATGTTGATGGGGCTGATGGGTGTTGTAGCCCCTGGAAAGGGTACACCACAGGTGCAAAAAAGGTTCCATATTTTTGGGTATTTTTATTTCCTACCCATATTTTATTAGCATAAATATATGTATATAACATTATTATGTACTTATTCATTTATCACTTATGTGCGGTTAATAATAAATATGTTGTGTACTATAACATACATGGTCTTATGTAAATGTATGGCTACAGAAACTGAGTAAATGTACTAAGTGGGAAGGGGGTGTTGAAGTTTTTTCTTTGTGTTACTTTTACTATTTTGGTTTACATATGGACCATATATATATATATGTACATAATAATGTTATATACATATATTTATGCTAATAAAATATGGGTAGGAAATAAAAATACCCAAAAATATGGAACCTTTTTTGCACCTGTGGTGTACCCTTTCCAGGGGCTACAACACCCATCAGCCCCATCAACATTATGGCGATGCATAATAGGAGTTGAAATCTATATGTAATTAAATATTTACTGTGGATGTGTTGCTTGGCAGGGTACATGTAAATGAGCTGAAAGCTCATTTTAAATATGTCCCAAGGAAACTTTGATGTTGCTGTGTCTTACAGTATATAACCTGGTGTTATTGCTCAACAACAAGTGGCCATATAAAAAGAATTCATATAATAGAGTAGCACCTTTCATTACATATGTTATTGTCTGTGACCTATTTAAGTCATCACTTTGTGGTTATGGTTTTGAGCCTTTCTTTCCCTCATCCAACCAAAAACCACAGCCAAAGATGGGCTGATGTTTAGCACAGTAAGCCCAGTATAATATTGTCATACATGAAAGCATCTGTTGGTTACATAGAATGTTTTTGTATACAGAATACAATATCTGAAATAAAAAGGAAAAGTATATTCTGAACATAAAAACTAGATAGGAGAAATTGTGGTGGGAGGCAAAGGGTTAACTATCATATTTTAAGATATTCATGATAGGCAGCCCCCCAAATCTCCTTGTCAGAAAGGTAATTCAGTAATAATTAAGCAATTGAAGCTATGCAGACATCCCAAGATCCCTGTGAAATTACTCCCTTTCAGTTCAGCAATTACCTAATTAATGTAGCTGCTTAATTGGGAAATGGTTCACCTCTTCAGTGAAATCATTAACATGCAATTAGAACTTAAGTAAATGTATTCTGAAAACATTGTTTATTACTAAAACAGTAAAGGGTTTTCCCTGAAAAAAAGTCAGAGAAGAATACTTACTGTCAATAAGCTGAATTCCATTCTTATTGACTATACATTTTAAATAATTTACTAAATTTAATCAACTTTTAGCTGCTATTCCATTTTGAAAGTTGCTGTATATTATTATTATTTTTTTCTATTACCCATCTGTTGTTTTGGATGGATCACTTTCAGAAGATATTTTCTTGCAATGGATAACACATCCTTTATATGGTTTTACACAATTTGATTGTGTGAGATCGGTTACAAATTGAAAATGGGCTCATTTTACTAATGTGTCATTTATTTTACTTTTAGACAATGCTATATGTAATAGCAATCAATACTTCCTGGTAGACATATGCTCTTAACTCTGGACAAAACAAAACATGGTTTATGCCAGCCTATAATTTTACCCAACCCAATAATGGGAACAGACTTGTGCTATAAACACAGGTAGCAGTAAAAAAAGGCATTTCTTATTGTTAATGTAAAAGCTGGAATAATTGTCCTTGTTAAATTAACAAATAACACTAACATACTTATTGGATATTGGAGCTCAGGAATACAAGGTAGCCTTCGGCATGTTCTCTCATATGTTGCTATTTGTTCTCTGCATGGTTGGTGGGTGGCCAACTTGGAGGTTCCATTGTCAACTCAGGACAGCACTATGTTTTAATATCTTGATGATAATTGATAGTTAAGTTGCTCAATTGAAATGTTTCAGCTCACTGTATCTTGCATACAAACTCACAGTTTATAGAACCAGACCCATTAGGGTAATAATGCAAAGTATGGGGCCACAAATGAATAGTAGTTTCTGCAGTAACTTGAGGCTTTCAATTCAGCCATGTCTCTAATGTAATAAGCCTAATAACTTTACAAAGTACGTTGCAGACTTTTTTATAATGGTTCATACATTTTGAATATTTTGGTATTTTCCCGTCATGATATGAAATTGTGATCTGTACATTTTGTTCCCATTTAAGCTTGCATGCTGTTTTAACAAATGAGCTAGGGCTAATAATGACAGTACACAGTGATATAAGTACACAAATAAAAACTATTATAACTCATTTTCATATTATGTCCAAGGAAATAAGAAACCAAAAATTACTTATAGATATTGTGAATGTGGCTGTATTTATTGTTCCTATTTCTAACTAAAATAGCAACAATATTTTACTGGAACAAAAGAAGTGTTAATAAAACCTAAATTCATTCTTGTAGATTGTGTGCAGATTATAAATAACACTTGTCCAGTATGCAGAGTTTTAAGTGTTTTTAGATCTTTATGGTATGGAATAGTGTTAAGAAAATGAAATAAATCAGGGGTTATTAGTGTAAAGTTCCAAAAATATAAATACTTAAATGGTTTTAACAAAGTAGAGGAGAGAAGTTTATTTCAGTGGAGAAATGATAGAACAAGAAGTCATGATTTAAAACTCTGAACTTCTGATGTTTAGTTGCAATGTAATGAAGTTTTACCTAGTGTTGGTGCTAAAACAATCTCCCATCAGAAGTGGTAGAGGTTAATACAGTGGTGGAATGGAAATATGCATATGATAGGCCTAAAGCTATCCTGAATTTAGGACAAGACCAAGGACTTATTAAGGACTTGGTCTATACATCAAAGGATCTACATAATAAACTTTGCAATAACACATTTAAACTGCATTATGTATTATTTCAGTTATAACAAATAGAGATTTCTTATATTCTTTCCTATTTAATGATAAATGTTATAGGGCCTCGTCACCAACGTCACTCTCACTGATGTCAGTGTGCAGTCCTGGCCGCGTCCTGCAAGGGAAGGCTCCGGGTAGCTGGAACCCAGAAGTTCCCAGGTATGGTCATACAACTATTCCATTCTAACCATTAAGACTCATTGAAAGAACATTCTTGCTCTTAAACAAGTGAGGGAGTAGTTCAATCACATTGAATGGTGAATTCACAAACTTGGAATGCATTAGAAAAAGGCCAATCACAGACAGCTTCTAGAAGGGCTGTGCTGCTCTCCATAGCAAACAGTTGATTTTAAATGGTCCAACAAAAATACACATGCCCTTGCAATCCAGTTTGCACCAGTGTTATTTCTTACTCCACAAGGTTTCACAAAGAATGTTTTCATTTAAAAAAAAAAAGACGCAATGAAGATAAAATAGTTATTACAGAACAATATCCAATGCCTAGTGAAATCAGCAGGCTGTCATATTGGATCTATCCACTGTCTCTCTGATCTCACTCTCTAAAGACTAAATGTTGGATATTGAAAATTGTTAATTAAACTACATTCATTAAACTAGCAAAGACCTAAGGTATAGACTTAAGTTTTCAATCATCTTAGTCTCCATGACCTCCTTGAGAAGTCAACTGTGAACTGTTGTAAAGACATTGGAGTCATTACCCAATTACACCCCATAACATATGAAGGTTTGCTAAATGAGAGACATACACAACCTATGGCTCCTCCTGAGACCACACTGATTAGGATATAAATATATTTTTACACATGAAATTCCACCCAAGTTTAACTATAACTTTGTGATTTGTTGTCACCAAATAGTTTTTATTGCTCTGTAGTCTTTTACAGATAGTCTAGCAAACCTATCATGTAATTCAAGCCTGTCTGCCCAGGCTGGGTGCTAAGATTAAAATAGCTTTTTACTAAAAATACATTTTGTGTCTTCTAGCAAATCTCATAGCAAAATATATAGATTTTTTATGCTCTGTGAATCAACAACATCAAAAAGATGATTTTGACTGACAATTTCTCTTTAAGTGCTAACATCAAAGAATGTACCAAGGACATAGAAGAGGCCACAGAGGTTAAAAAAAGAATGACAGATTTTGTTGGAATAGGGGAGGTTAGTCCTTAGTGGTTCATCTATATGCAGCTACATCAAATACATGATAGAGTACTTCTAAATTGCTGTTTTAAACCAAATGCTTTAATATACTTTATCAGACATGGTATACATAATGCCTAAGGTACACATATTCATATTTTTTCCTTCATTACAGTACATATCTCTTCGTTAAGGAGTAGAATTAGAAGCTTTGAAGTGTGTCTTGAAGAGTTGGATGGATAATAAGGCTAATAACTTGGAAAAAAACATTTGAAGCAATTTGGTTCTTGTATACCATCAAAGAAAACTTTAGCTGAGAGCCTTTAATTAAGCTAATGATTGTAACACTCATTCCTTTTATTACTATTCATGAATCGTGACCTTCAAGAAAACCATTATGTTGAACCATTTTGTAAATATTTTTTTTTTTTTTAATCTTTCACCCCGTTAATGGAAAATACAAATAGTAGATGAAATATATAGAGAAGGATGGTCCTCAATACAATGAAGGTTACTTTTCTGTTCAGCCTCTATCAATTAAGCAATGGCACTGATGATCAAGCAAACGGCAGTGACTGCAGGAATAGCCGTAGCAGCAGGAGAGATATTGGTCTGACACAGAAAAGATTTCTTTCCCATGGATATGAAAATGGAAAACAGACACGAGGCAGGAAACAGTATGAATACAACAGACAGGAGACAGCTTGGAGTGCTGGACAGCATGGGGGGAGGGATGGGAGAATTCTTTAAAGAAACTGAAAGACTTAGCATCTAAATTTTGTGGCAGGAAATGAATTCCTTACAGCATCTCTTGGGCACAAGATCACTTTTCATATGCTTCCTTTCACAGGGAAAAATCAGAGATAGAGAGTGAGAGAGACAGATGAGCATTTTTTTCTTTCAAATACATTATGTGGGATTTTGTACGGTATGTACTGAAGACATTATAAGAGAGACCCGCTATCACACTTTGAGTGTATTTTATTAAATCGCAGAACAGTGAAGTATCTTATATCAGAGTTGCATATTTTCTCATCATTGGAGCTTAACCCTTTTCTTTACTAGTGCCGGAAATCCCTGACTGCTTTATAGGTTGCAGGGCAGATGGTTTAAATTGGGCATCATTGTTTTTTTTTTTTAATTAACTGCAAATATATGCGCTTAAAAAACAGTTTAAAGTGGCAAAATAAATAAATAAAAATCCCTTATCCTTAAGAGAAGTTACAGCTCCTGAGCTACAGCACAATGACTCCTCTATGAAGCAGCTGTGACGGCCCAGGGTTAATAGGTGTCGTCTGTGGTAGTTATTGTCTGAATTCTATTTGTCCCAGTATATGTGTGATTATTGTTATGCTTTTGTCCTCCCCTCATGTGCTATCCTGTCCATGTGCCACATGTCCTGCCCACGGACACCATCGGCCCGACCACAGACAGAGCTATCCATCGGTACCCCGGGATCGCTGTCGCTCCTTTGGGATCACCCGAAAACGATGGTTTAAAGCTGTACGGACATTGCGGGGCTCGGTGGACTAAGTGTGGCACCGGACTGTCTGGGCTGGGCGGGAAGATGTGGATATGATTTATGGTTTGTTTCTCACCGAACCTATATATAAGCCCGTGTGTTCCCTGTTTTACCTCACTACGAGTCCTGTCTTGTTAGTGAAGTAAGCGCTGTATACTACAGTGCCGCCGAGGTTCCTGAAGAGCTGTGTCCTCTGCTATGATCACTTATTGTCCTTTCAGGACAATAGCCCCACGGTGTAGCTCAGCTTCGGCTAGCCACAGTGGAAAAGCAGTCCCTTCTCTCTGCAATGCTGGTTCTGTCTGGCGGTTAAGGGGTTAATCTCTGGTGTCCCGGTGGCCATGGGCAGGAGGAAGCAACGATTGGCGGGCGTACCCAGTCGGGGTACAGGTCAGTCCCGTCACAGCAGCCAATTAGTGTCAGGAAGAAACAACCACTGAATTCAGCGGGAGCTTTTCTCTTCATGCGCATGTGATGTCTCATTAAAGACCCTTGGAACCTTCTCTGAGCTAGTGCTGGAGTTGACTGGTTGTCAGTATATCACATGGCCACTGGCAGCTGGAGATGTTTACGGACAAACACATTCCCTGCAAATCAAAGAGTTGGGAGCATAGAAAAAGGCGAGATTCTGGCTAACCCTTCCATGCATTTGGAATGAGGAGACCATGAAAATTTGGCTATTATATGCGTCAATGGGACACTCCAGCCATAATATGCACTTTAAGGCGTATGGTAACTGATATCCTCAAAATATCTTCAAAATGCATTTGCCCTCTTCTCTCTTACCCCCCAAAAATGTGTTTGGCCGAACAAATCTCTTGACACATGATATACCTTTTGCCAGACAGCTTTAGCGGTCAATCCTGGGGGGGGCTCTGGGGCTAATGCTATTTTAATGGGAGCATTTTCTTGCCACTGCTTCAAGTAGCCAGTCATTTGCACAAAATTGTAGTGCGCATGGGGAGCTACAGGTTCTTACAAAGTACTTTCACATGCATTCATTGTTTTTAAAGGGCCTCCCTATGGCACTGGAGTGTACCTTTCTGATTGCTTCAATGTCCCTTTAACTGAAGGAAAAGTAACTGCAGGCCCTGGACACAAACGCAATGGACACTTTCGGTAAATATATCCCCATTATTTTGAAAGAGGAATATTTGCTGTTCTGTTTACGAAGCTAGGTCATAGCGTTAGCAAATAAAAAAACCTCTTTGTTTATTTATTGCAATTCAGACATTCCAAACTTTTAAGAAATGCATTAAATATGTTTTCAAGAACCGTCTTAAAAAGAAAAATAATATACTTCTTGGAGAAATTAGATTTTTATAGGAAGTATAATAGAATACAATGCGTAATATTTCAGGAAGGAAATAGCTACTAATGGCAAGCATTACTTTTAGGGGAAGATATTCATCTTTCTTAAATGTCACAAATATTTAAAAATCCAGAGAAAATGGTCTGTGCTGTTCATATTATCTGTTATGAAAGAGCAAATAAAACCTACACACTTCTTGCAATTATTTATACATAACGCAAATTTCAAATGTTAGACCAGGGGTACACAATTCCGGTCCTTGAGGTCCACAAACAGGCAATGAATTCTGTAGACACGTGCCTTAAAACAACCAGTTTAATACATTCTTAATACAGATACATGTGATCATGCAAGGATATCCAAAAAATATGGCAATGTTGCTGCCCTGTGTTAACCTAAGAAGAAAATACATTGTATTGTAATACTTGTAACCAAGACAGAAAAATGATACAATAAAACCTTCATTCTCACTTTCATCCATATGCTTTCCTAAGCATCTATTTATAATAAACAACACTAAACTTGAGGAAACCTTAAACAAGCATTTATTTGACAAGAGGAACACAAGACAGAATATGATGGCACTTTGTAAGTCAATAAATAAGGACAAAGGCATATTAACTTATTGGATATATAGGCATACTCCGCATTAACCTACACAATGGGGTCCAGAGCTGAAGCACTACCTTTTTTCACTTATCAATGCATGTACTGCACTGCAATCTTCAGGTTATTTCCACCATAAAGGATGAAACACTTAAAAGACACAAAAAATGCTTGAAAGAGGGACCTGACGTGCTGAAGTCCTGCTGTTATGCGTCCGTTCTCACAAAGCAAGCGTACATTAACGGGAGAATGATTGTGGTGTGACTATGTCCTTACTCGCAAGTGTTCTTATAGTGAATGTCCTGAAAGAGGGGAATGCCTGTAATTATTACCATAATCCACATAGACTCCATTAATATAGAAGGGACTCAATAGTATTTGACAAACCAATTTGAACAGCAACTCGTCTACTCACAAAGAATTCTTGACATTGGAAGTCTCTTATCAGGTTGCCACATAGTTGCTTCCATGTGCCACTCGACAGATGTTGAGTTAGTGTTGATATTAACGTGAGTTAGTCATGTTGTTCATGTTGGTAAGTCTTTGAAGTTTTGTCTAAAAGTCTAATTGAGTTCTGAGCCAACTCTTTTCCTCCTTACAGTAGGAGAAAAGTTGATTTTTGTTAAACTAAAACCTTTTTTTTTATTCTGACTACCATTTTGACATAACTCGGATTTGCTGTATACGTTTCATATGCAAGCTTCTGTGTTTATCATATATGTGTATTGTAAGTTGGCAGTAAAGTTGAGATGAGTCACGTATGCCCTGATCTTATATTGTACGTTAATAAATAACACATCATGCTCCAGCTTCTGTCATGATGCAGGCTAGTCGAGGTGTAGCTGATATAACAAGAAATGTCTGTTTCTTAAAAAAAGCCTCCAACAAGCCAGCTATTACAATGTGTAGTTGGGAAATCAAGCACCAATGGTTCAGCTAAGTCACAGGCACCGGCCATTCTAAACAAAAAAAGAGCCTCTACCACTCAGTTGATCTGCAACCATTTGCAGAATAGTATATAACTGCCTATGTTAGGGATATATTATTTCTGCCGCCAATATAGAAAGCCTCCAGTAAAATGTTTTATGCAACAGTACCCTGATTTTCAAATAACATATTTGTAAAATGGTAATATTTTGTAGAGATTTTGTGTGATATTAAAACTGAAAGTCTGATAATCATATACTAATATTTTACAATGTCAGGAGCAACAAAATAATTATTTCAATTAATAATTTAAATACTGTTTAGCCATTTCTAAACCATACAGCTGACATATTTTAAACAACTGAGCTTCTTAGGTATTCCAATATATTATTATCACAGCTTAGCTGTGTTGATAGCTGGGCCACATATTTCACTTTCAGCGAGGGGGGGGACATTTCTTCATGAATGGAAAGCATTGAGAGTGTGTTTGCATATAACGTTTCAGGAAGCTCAAACGTGAAAATTGCAAGCATGAGTTGAATTTCACATCTAATGTATACTTGCAGGATAAAAGTTGCATTCCACTATAATGAAGGATTCTTAAATTGTTAACTAATTACTGAAAGTTCTGACTTACAAACTACGGTCTGTATTCCTTGGTACTGTCAAGTACTTTATGCATTGCTAGGCTTTGTGCTTGGCTGAGTTGCCAGTCCTGAGGCTAATAGACTGGAAGCTTATGTGACCCAGGATATGTGCTTCATCTGCTGATGAGGCTGTCTCGTTTTCAGATACAATCTGTAATTTTTTTGAATGCCATTTAAAGTCCCATTTTCTAAGGTCCTTTCAAGACACTGAAATTGGCAGGAAGCTAGATCAATTTGCAGTGCTTCTGCAGAAATAACCTTAATATTAGCCACAAAGAAAAGAAGAGTGGATTAAATAGTGGTCAAGGACAAATTTTTATGCACATGTAAATGTAGCAGATTAATGAAAGCAGTTTGCCTAGATTGTGCATAGCATGAAGCGGAATTTGTGAAAAAGTATGTATTTAGTATGCATGTGAAAGCATTAATAATATTGTATGATTAAAAAAAAGCTCATATCAGCAACCAGAATGTATGCTAAAAAATGCTGATTTTCTTTTGTTTACTCTACTGCACATTTTGACATTGAGTAGCCATACTGGATTTTCTTTCTACACTATAAACATTTTTTACTTTTTACTTTACTGAGAGAATGGTAGATAACAGGAACACCCCCCCCCCCCGAATAAGTGGTAGAGGTTAAAACAGAAAGAGAAGTTAACATGCATGGGATAGGCATATGGCTATCCTGAATGTAAGACAAGATAAATGACTATGTAAGGTTTGAGTCTTTAGAGGAAGAAAAAATAGACACACTAAATTGGCTAAATAGTTCTTATCTAACATCAAATTCTGTGTTTAAACTTTATAGTCCCAACCCACAGTTGCTGACTTTTGCTCTTGGCTCAACAGAAAATGAGAGAGGTGATAAGGGAGTTAAAGAGGGATTGAGTATGTATGCATGAATGTATGTAACAGTGTGTGTGTTAGAGGAAGTGTGAGCCTGACTGTATGTGTGTGTGTTATAAGTGTCTATGTTTACAGAAATATGTATGTGTAAGTCTTTGTGTGTTAGTATAAGTCTGTATGAGTGTGTATGTATAAGTGTGTGTGGTACCATGAGTGTGCTTAAACATAACTCGTGCTTAGACACACTCATGCCAACACAGATACACCCTCATGCTAACACATATATTAAATTTGATGCACCATCCACAAAAAGCATAAAAATATAACATATTTACTCATATAGAAAATAATATTCAAAGGTCTTTAGTATCTATAATTCTAATTCCTAAAATATATGTATGTATTTATTTGCAGTGTCCTCTGTCTGAGGTTGTTTAGCATATTGCACTTCATTTAAAAGTATTTGAACCTATAGGCAGGATGATTCTATTCATTGCTTCAATTTCCAAGGAAAAATCACTGGGCTGGCTCCAAATGAATATTCTGTAAAGAAGAAAGTTGCTGTACAGGAGCAAGTGGACAAATAACTTACTAGTTTTGCTTCCAGAGACCAGTAATAATGGAGATTATGCATTGAAGAACATACTTAAATGTCCCCTTATTCCAATTTCCTTCACTCATTCTTGATACCCCACCAAGCACATATGCAATAAAAAAAATGAAATGTGCTAGCAGAAAACTGCAGGCTCTGGTCACAGCTGGTACCAAAAAAAAAAATTACAGCTCACAGTGTGAAAAAAATAGGCAATGTGTTATAATAATGGAAGCTATTTTAACATTTAATCAGCAAACTGCCAAAATAAATATTCCAGCAAATGATTGTAATATGCTGTGTTTATGTATGTAAATTATTGGATTTATTCCAATTAAACACACATAGGGTTAATAAGCAAAGATGCTGTGTTTTTCAGTATTTTAATTTAGTATTTTTAAAGTATTTTAATTCAGCCTTTATTTGTTCCTGTAGCATGATTTAGTCTTTCCATTTAAAATATATTGAAAGCCACCTGTTTAAATAAGGCTGACACATAAATTGCCTCTTAGATTAAACCTCCTCCCTGGACAGCAAGCTGCAACCAGACTGATGAGGAGCCAACAACCTCAAATATGTTTAATTGCACCTCCCCCAACACATTAATCTGGTTTTGGTAGCAGTATACACTGCTTTGTGTGCCCACTATGTAGGAGGTGAGAGTAGGTTCTCACCCTATTCAGAGTGTGCCTTGACGTGGCGGGTGAGCTTAATTATGCTTTGGCCAATTCATATAACCAAAACCTCTCATTTATATTATGTTTATGTATTTGTTGCCAACGTTATTAGGGTAAGAAGCGCGGACAGTTTCTGTTTTTTGTATACATTGTACAGCCAATACACTGTATTTGCAGCATGCTTACACCTGTTTGGTAGGCCTCATATTATACATTTGTATTATTTGAGCCTGCGACTAGCTCAGCGCACCGACATTTTTTCTTTTCCTTGTTTAATATAAAGCACTGTAATTTTAAAACACGTTTTTGACACACAAAAAAAAGTCAATTTTAAATTCTACTAAATACTATATTTTATTTGCACAGCAAAAATAGATTTATTCTCCTGTTTTAAAAGCTTTTACATATCACATTCACTATTTGATATTCCATTTTTATGCTTGAGAGTGCAAAATCCCATTCACCTTCTTTTTAACAAGGTAGAACTGTAAATGTATTTTTTAATGGTTAGGGACAACCTTTCAAAATTAATTAATGCCTGTGCATTAGTTCCGCAATGTGTGGGAGTGCTACACTACAGTAGATATTAATGGCTGTCTCTCTCATAGAAACCTGTTCCATCGCTGAAAAAAACCTAAGGAATAGCAATAGGCTTCAAATTTTGCCTCCTGTTATCTCCAGTGGATTGTTCTATTATTTAGTGCACTGATTTCTATGTGTATATATATATATATATATATATATATATATATATATATATATATTAAACTTGTGCATCATTTTCGTCATTTTTCTATGAATCTCCCAAAATGAGGAGGGACCCAAATGAAACAAATTAAATGAAACAAAGAACTCTGAGTTTCTATATATTTTTTCTCATGCTCTTTTGGATTCTATGTAGGTTGATTCTAAAAAAGATCTATACAGCAGCTGGGACCAGGCCAGAAAAGACTTTGAGTTTTCAACTAAAACAATAGCGGTAGTTATGTTAGAGACTCATAAATGACGCCAGCACATGTCAATGTAGACAAGCTTTAGAACCAGCCATGAATGTCTAGCTCATGCCATTATTTTTCCATTAAAATAGTATATTATATAATATTAAAGACAGTTGAATGTCCTGTGTTTTAAGGATTATAAAATGGATTACATCCTCCACTTCAATGCCATCAGAGTTCCCTTTATTCACTTGAGAAAATAAAAAAAAAACATTTAAAGTAAATGTTCTTTTAAGACACATATCATTTAATGAGCTGAAATACACTTATAATACAAAAAAATGTCATCTTTAGGTCTCAGTTGGAGAGTGACATTTAGGATACTTGCATAGTTTGGATTGCTAAAGGCATTATTATTTCAGGCTATTAAAGATCCAGTTCGAGACTAACATTTAGGCAATTTATATGTCCTGGTTGGCTTAAGGCAATACTGCTCTTCACTTCCAAGGCTAATTATGCGTGAAACTATTTTTGAACCGTAGAGTAATTGTAATAAAAATATAATACATATAAATACATCAGCATTTTCATGCATTAAGTGTAGGTGTATTAAACCAGAAACCTGAACACCCAACAAGCAGCACAGAAGACAATGGACCAAGACCTTTCCAAAAGTGTTTATTTTTGTAAGAGCATATTTCGAATATCCACAGAAGCATGCAATATTACTCTTGAATTCCATCATGAACTGAAAAAGGTTTGTAAAAAACCAACATAATATCCCTTAAGACATCTTACTCTGCTTGAGTGGTGTTGTTAAATTGAACATTGGCATATTTCCAAAAAAACACTTTTTGTTTTCTTCTGGCTTTAAGTAAAAATCTATGTGTTACAAAAGAATTTGGAATGAATCAGTCATGCATAGTTTATATTTAAATGTAATTTTATTTAAAATGCAATTGATACAAACAACGAAGGGAGCACAACCAAAAATATATTATTGAAGGAGCTGATCAAAATTTTTGTTTCAAACAGTTGCAATATGAATATGCATGTCTGCACGCTCCAGATACATATTAAATGGAACAAAATATAATGGCGGTAAGTAGTCAGTGTGCCTTTTCGGTACCTTAAATTAAAGCTTACTGCTGTCTCACAGGAGAATAACTGTTTCAACTCAATTGGACAGACATGCAATAGTAAAACATTTCAAACTGAATAGTAGAAATATTGTACATAATTGTCCAAACAGGAACTTTCCAAATCTGTAGAAAATAAAACTAATATATGTGAAAAAAAATCCTATAAAGTAAGAATGCTTTAAAAAATAGACATGTTAATAGTTTATTTTTATCATGCAAAAATGAGTGAACAGATGAAAAATCTAAATGAAATCAATATTTGGCGTGACCACCATTTGCCCTCAAAACACAGCCAATTCTTTCAGGTACACTAGCGCACAGTTTTTTAAGGAACTCGACATTTAGCTTGTTCCAAACATGGTGTACTAACCACAGTTCCTCTGTGGATTTAGGCAGCCTTAGTTCCTTATCTCTTCTCCTCTCTCCTAGACAGACTTGATGATGATGACATAAGGGCTCTGTGGGGGCAATATCATCACTTCCAGGACTCCTTGTTCTTCTTTACATTGAAGGTATTTCTTAATGACTTAGGCTGTATGTTTACCGTTGTTGTCAGTCTGCAGTTGCTACTGAGTCCAATCAGATCCTTCCCTTACATGATAAATAAGAACTCAGCATTAAGAAGACCATTCATTCTGACCAAATTCCCATCTCCATTTGCAAAAATGCAGCCCCAAATTTGCAAGGACCCTCCACCATGGTTCACTATTGCCTGCAAACACTCATTGTTGCACAACTCTCCAGCCCTTTAACAAACACATTGCCTTCTAATTGTTCTGATGAATAGTTGAGTCGCTTGGCCTTGTTTCCATGTTGGAGGTATGGCTTTTTGACCGCAAGTCTTCCTTGAAGACCACTTCTGATTAGACTTCTCTAGACAGTAGATGGGTATATCAGGGTGCTGCTGTTTGCTGGCAATGCTGAGCTGATGGCACTGCTGGACATCTTCCGATCATTAAGGGAAATAAGCTTGTGTCTTTCATCTGCTGCACTAAGTATCTTGGCTGATCACTGTGTCTAAGGTCCTGAACATTGCCCCATTCTTTGTGCTTTTTCAAAAAAAGCCTGGATAGAACAACTAGAAAACAGTCTTGCCACTGTGTATAACTTTTGACATTAAACTGTCTTCAGCAAACTTGTTAGTGAGTTTGGCTATACCTCATCCAGTTTTATTCCTCCAACACAGTGGTTTTATAATATGTATAAATATTTTATGAGTACATAAATTTAAACAGCATTTGTAAAATGTTACCTATACATTCAAATGGTTAATACTGAATACATATCCAGAAACTAAACGCAATATTTCATGTCTGCTTGAATTAGCGCCACTAGTGATTAGTAATACTTGTATATTATATATATATATATATATATATATATATATAATGCATATATATATATAATCCACCATAATTTGCAAATAAATTCTTTAAAAATCAGACAATGTGATTTATGGACTTTGTTGTCTCATTCTGTCTCTCATAGTTGAAGTGTACCTATGGTGAAAATTACAGGCCTCTCTCATCTTTTTAAGTGGGAGAAATTGCACAATTGGTGGCTGACTAAATACTTTTTTGCCCCACTGTATGTAGCTATGCTTCTCATTAGAACTCCATATTGACTTTTCTTCACATTATTGAAAAAGGGCTATGGATGGCCATCTGTCCCTTTATTTAACTACCTTTTATAATTACAGATGTCCTTTTTTTAGACTAATCAACTAAATATTCCTGCTTTTGATTATTTTTAACAAATATTTTATATTTAGAATACAGAAACAGTAATATTGCAGGCAATCACAAAAAAGTCTCTCCTACTAAATAACAACATATAGAGACAGCTGCTTCCTATCCTTGTAGAAAGTTTAAATCTTAAGCAGTGGCTCAGGAGAAGACACACAAGTGCTTATTCATTAAAATAAATTGTTTGAATACACCAAATGTGCCAAATGAAAAGAAAAACATGGATGTGTGTTTATTGGCCTACAGGCTTTACAACAAAGATAATTTGCTGCAGGATACTCCAAATCTACCTTTTTGATATTTTGATAAAATAAATTCATATCCATATCGTGAGTCTAATAAGCACACGTACCAGTGCATGAAGAATATACCTGTACTGATGCACTTGTGCCACAAAAGGTTTGCAGATCATGAAGGTGCAGACAAGGCCTGGACTGATTATCTGGCACTCCAGGCAAATGACCTGTGGTTCACCGGACACCGGGCAACATTATCACCTGATCGGCCCCTCCAGCTGCATGTATAGCCAGTAGCTGGATATGCGTGGCCACATGATTAATAAGCATAGAAACATAGCATGTAGCTGTGCATATCTAGCCTATCGGCATGTCATCAGGCCACCTTAAACTTGCTCGGGCTGTATCACCAGTCCGGAACTGATGTGGACTGTTTTCACCTACACACCAGCGTGATCCAAATATACAGTACTTTGAAGTAGAGATCAACCGTGAATACAGTCAGGGAACATCTAGCAAGGATAACAGATAATGGCTAAACCACAAGTCATTGGCAGCAATGACCCTTTGTATTTCCCTCTTCACCACGAAACCCAGAGAAATGGTCAAAAACCTTGAAATTCCTAGGTATGCTAGTAGATTATTGCTAGCTGCAATATAATTTGGCATCCGCTGGCCTTAACATGACTTAACATGAGTCTCTTAGTTATCCAAATTCTATCTCTGAATACAGATTGTTATCATTATTATTTATTGATTTCTACAGTGCCATTATATACTATATATATATATATATATATATATATATATATATATATATAACAGACAGACATGCAAACAAACACATATATCTTACCTCCCACCATACGATACGTCTCCTCCTGCGGGTGCAAAATAGTTAAGATTGGTGCGGTCCAGATCGAAAGGGCCCTTTCTAAACTATTTTGAACCGGTATGAGGAGACAGGGAGAAGGGGTTGCAGGGGTCGTACCAGGCCCCCTAGTTATGCCACTGCAGTGGTGGGACTTGCATAGTGGGGCAAACAATTTGGCAAAATGGGCTAAAATTATTCTGGCAGAGATGTTCAGAATGGATTGGACTGGCAAAAAGGAGGGAGTAATGGGTAAATACATAATATTATCATTTTGCCCTGTCATGGATGCAGTAAGAGTAAACGGTTTACTTAGGGGTTGCTGAGAGGTCCAAGATAGTAAGTAAGGAAAAATGTTTTAGTGGTAAGGAGATCATTAGTAATTTTGGTAAGGAGTAGAGTGTTGTGAAAGGAAATGGCAAAGCAGAGAGATAGACAAAGGCTTTTGTAGCTTAAACATTCAAGTAGTTTTGAGACCAGAGGGAAATAGATAGTATTTAGATGAGGATGTAGGATGAAGTGAATTTCTTATTTGCTGTACTTACTTTTTTAGCATACTTAACTTCTGTTTGGTACTTCTTTATCTTTCTGATGTGATTTCCTTACTTTAATAATTAGTAATGGCCATGAGGGGGCATACATAGAGGGCCAGCATGGGATGGCTGTAAATCACCCAAATGTATCAATGTTAGTGTCATAGCCCAATGGAGACCCTCTCTTAGGGCATTATGCTAATGATGCTGTTACCTCTCCCTGGGGGTATTAATTTCTACTCAGGGTGGATTGCAGATCAGAGCCTTGGTATAGGACTGACTTTCCATAGTATATAAAAAATGCAAAGAATTAATTCCCCAGAGTAATGAAG
Source organism: Spea hammondii (assembly GCA_029215755.1). NCBI lineage: Eukaryota > Metazoa > Chordata > Amphibia > Anura > Pelobatidae > Spea > Spea hammondii. The sequence goes on along the minus strand of JARDYJ010000001.1, from coordinate 44,886,108 downwards.
GAGACAGAGGAGCAGCAGTAGAGCACTGTCAGACAGACACATTTTTTAAAATAACTGATCATTGGGTCTTCTTTCATTGTCCGCAAAACACCCTCTTTCTTGATTAGAGAAACAGGCTGTCCCAGTGGCTCTGCCCTTTTGCAGAAGAATGTAGAGAGACCAGAATAATGGAGATTCTCCCTGAATCTATCTGCATTATTCTGGCTTCTCTAAGGACTTCTGCAAAAGGGCTGAGTCACAGTAACTGCATCTCCCCACATTTCTCCAGTCAAGGAGAGGGTGTACTCGGAAGCTCCACCATTTTGCCGAAGTGCTCCTGGAAGCCTTCTTCACAGAGATGCAGACGAATAAAGAACACATGGAGAAGACAAAAGAAACAAGACAGAAGAAACAAGATGGAAGAACAAGAAGAGACAAGAGAAGAAGCTGAGCTGTGAGAAAAGAGGCAGGGATGCACAAGCGGTTGATGGAGTAGATAGGGAGACATTAAGAGAGTGTGTGAGAGAGAGTAAGAGTGATTGAGAGAATGAGAGAGTGATTAAGAGTGTGAGTAAGAGTGAGTGAGAGTGAAAAAGCAACAAAATGCTGCACCACTGCCATTGTCTGGCTCAATGTATAGTGATATACAGTTATGCTGTAGCACCATCTGTGTCTGGCTCACGATATAATAGTAGGAGTCATGCTGTACCACTATCTGTGTCTGGTTTGCTATATAACGGGATGAAGTCAAGTTGTATATTTTCTCTTAATGAAAAATGAATGTGGCCCATGCACACATGCATTTCTGATTAAGCGGCCCACTGCAGAAAAAACTTGGACACTCTTGCTTTATAGAATATATTATATTTGCAAAGAAGTCTAATTTCCTAAATGGTGTAGAATGAATAGCATAGAATTTGATTATGTAACATAGTTAATGGAATGTGGCTAATATTGCATGCTAAATGGGTGTACATCCTTATATATATATATATATATATATATATATATATATATATATATATATATATATATATAATGACTAAACGATTAACTTACCGTATTTGCTCGATTATAAGACGACCCTGATTATAAGACGACCCCCCAAAATCTGAATATTAACTTAGGAAAAAAAGAAAAAGCCTGAATATAAGACGACCCTAAAGGAAAAAAGTTTTACCAGTAAATGTTAATTCATGTAAACTATTTTTTTTAATAAAAGCTATGATTGAGAAAAATATTTTTTTTGTTTTTATTTCTTGTATTTTCCAACCTGTCCCCCAGTTACGCACATCTGCCCCCAGGCTTGCCACTCCAATATGGCACTGTGGCCCATGATATGCCTTTTAACCCTCTATATGCCACTGTGCCCCATGGTATGCCTTTTGACCCCCTATGTGCCACTCTGCCTCCAGAAATGCCTTATACCCCTATATGCCACTCTGCCTCCAGAAATGCCTTATACCCCTATATCCCATTCTGGCATTTAGGGGGTTAAAATGCATATTATGGGGCAGAGTGGCATATAGGGAGGTATAAGGCATTTCAGGAGGCAGAGTGGCATTAAGGGAGTTAAAAGGCATTGTATAGAGCACTCTGCCTCCAGAAATGCCTTATACCCCTATATGCCACTCTGGCATTTAGGGGGTTAAAATGCATATTATGGGGCAGAGTGGCATATAGGTGTATAAGGCATTTCAGGAGGCAGAGTGCTCTATTAAATGCCCCCTTAACGCCACTCCAGAAATGCCCTATGCCCCCATTTAACACACACACACACACACACACACACACACACCCTATACCCCCATTTAACTAACACACACACACACACACACACTCTCCCCTCCCCTCCCCTCTCAGCCCTCTCTTACCGGTGCTTCCAGCCGGGGCAGCGGGTTGACGTCGCCTTCTGCTGCAGCCGGAAGGAGGTGGAGTTGGCAGCGGGGGTTTGTATCCATCCGTCGCGTATACTTTCCCCGGCTGTCAGAGGTCAGAGTTCCCCGCACCGGTGCGGGGAACTCTGATCTCTGACAGTCGGGGAAGGTTTGCGTGACGGACGCAGACAACCCCCGCTGCTAGCCACACCTCCTTCCGGCTGCAGCGGACGTTGTCTACGCGGATCGCGTAGACGTCAACCCGCTGCCCCGGCAATACAGCAGGAAGCACCGGTAAGTGTGTGTATGATGGGGGGGGGGTGAGACAGGAGGATCCAGGTCCCCTGCAGCGGTGCGGGGGATCTGGATCTTAGTCTCCTAATCAGACTCTATTTGAGGTCTGATTAGAAGACGACCCCGATTAGAAGACGAGGGGTATTTTTCAGAGCATTTGCTCTGAAAAAAACCTCGTCTTATAATCGAGCAAATACGGTACTTTTCTTAATATAAATTCATATATTGGATTGTAAGTGAAAACTTAATATATTATGACACAGCTCATTTGTACTGGTAGTCAGTTTGAGATGGTCAGACTGTATAATATATAACTGTACTGATGTCACTTTTCACTAACTGTTAGCTTCTACAAAACTGAATACATATCACATCAAAATGAGCTGTGTGTATTTTTTTACATTTTTTGATGGATAATATAGTATTTGAAATAAAAAAAAATCACTTGCTTTGCAGTGTAGAAAACTGCCTGTCAAAAGCATCATTTTAAATTCTCTTCCAAGTAGCAACAAATGAGGGATCTGTATAAGAAAATTTGCCATACTGTACATCAGATTTTATATTATCAACAAAATGTGCAAATCATACAGACATTAACCCATACATTTGTAGTGCCTAAAAATGATTATTAAAAGTTAAGTGGAAGTAAATTTAATAATCAACATGAAAACAGTTCAATTGCTAATGATTAAACTAAAAAATAGAAATATGTGGAATTATCTTATTACTTAACGTGATCATTAAACATCATCCTTGCTGTCCGGCAGATGATTTAAGGTTAACTTCACTCAGGAAATAGAATTTTAAATAAGCAGAAAATGTATATGTATTTGACTTGTGCATTCATATTTATACAAATTGCAAAGTTAACAACATTTGCTGATTTCGTCAATTCATACGTATATCTGAAAATGAGGTCAGACCCCCCCCCCAAAAGAAAAAGAAGCAAAAAGCTCAGAATTTTCATCTGAACCATACAGGTGCAGTGTGCTGAATATGTGGCTGGTTGTCAATTATTTCCAGGGCTGGTTTTAATTCCCAGTCCAGCCCTGACCTTAGACACAGTGGTCAGCCAAGGAAACTTAGTGCAGCAGATGCAATACACATCATGTTTGCTTCCCTTTGCAATCAGAAGCTTTCCAGCAGTGCCTTCAGCTCAGCATTTGCAGAAAACAGTGGGACCTTGATATATTGATCTAGTAGTCTCGTCCAAAGTGGTCTTCATGTTAGACTTGTGGCCAAAAAGCCATACCTTCAATGTGGAGACAAGGCCAAGCGACATAACTATTCACGAAAACACAGGAACCGGGGAGCAGAAAAATGCATTCCATAGGGACATAGTGACATGGTGAACAATGCATCCAATAATTATCTGGATTATATATTTTTGCAAACAATGATCACCTTAAATATAATGTAACTGTTCAATTGCTATATGGAATCTTCTGACACCCAAAAGGATTAAAGTTATGACTTGGATAGAATCAGTTTGCCAGTTTCTTCTACCAGATAATTGAATTCTAAGCCTCTTTATTAAAAGTTCAGTTCATGATCTAGCATGCTGAATGTCTATTGCTATCTGATTTTAATTGGAGTGAATGAATTTGTTGAAATTGTACAGCTCTTTTGTCACAAGCTACCAATTATTTTTACCTGGTTGGCTTATACTTTCAAAAGGTCAATTCTTTTAAAATTCATATTATTTTAATTCTCTCATCTGTAGCTATTTTACCTTAAATTGGAGTTACATTTATTTCATGCATGCAAATGTGTTTCAAGTTAATATCAATGTTAAAATTGTACATTAAAAATACAGAAATTAATTGCTTTAAACAATAGTGATTGATCTTCTAAGTGCTCAGTTGAGTACCCAATGTACTATTGATTGTGCTATAGTACATATACCTGACACAGAATTTATACATGGGACTGGACACTAACAATAGACCACTCATCTCTGAATAGCAAGAAAATCTATCTGACAATGAAAATACATTTTAATAAACTTGCTTCAAGTTATTTAGCAACTTTTACTACATGACTAGCAACTTTTTCATTTTGGAAATCAATCCTAATGTTCTATTCATTAGTGTGAGTGCAGTCAATGTAGTCAAGTGCACGTAAATTCAAGTGAGAAAGCACTGCAGTTCCTTTTTTAATTGTTTTATTTAGTATTTTCCAACATACTGAAAAAAATATGATTCTTGGTGTAAGGCTGATGTTACTCTTGAGATGATGCAAGTTATAAGTTGAACTTGACTTACCTACTATCATTAATGTAACTGAAAATCACAAATATTACATTCAGAAGCACTTGCATCAATTTTATAGCAATCCTAATTTGCCAGGTAATTTGGCAGGTCTATTCAAGAATAGTCTTGAGTTGTCAAAAGAGTTCTAGAAATAACCTGACTGACTTAATTTGATAGCACTTGAGTACACTCAATGGACAAAACACAAAAGATAACCTGGCTGTTTTCTAATAATCAAAATGTTCTAGGTAAAGTCTAGCAGTGTCAAGTTATACATTTTGAGTTTCCCCATTTTGAGTTTAAGTTGTGCATTAAAACGCTGTCAGGCCTTTTAGTGAATATCTAGCTGTATCAAGTTTCATGCGGGACTGGAGAGGTGGGAACCTGGGGGCAGTCATGAGTCATCAGTTTTTGCAACTGCAACTTTAAGCATGAAAATTGCTATTTTTGTCAGGCCGGGATGTGGAGCAGGAACTAACAAAAAAAGTTCAGAGATACGTATACCGGGTGCCAATCCAGAAAGAGTAGTCGGGGTCACAATCCAAGGGTCGAGGCAGGCGGCAAACAAGCAGTATCGGGATCACAATCCAAAGGTCAAGGCAGGCAGCAAACAAGCGGTATCGTAGTCACAATCCAAAGGTCAAAGCAGGCAGCAAACAAGCAGTATCAGGGTCACAATCCAAAGGTCGAGGCAGGCGGCAAACAAGCGGTATTGGAGTCACAATCCAAGGGTCGAGGCAGGCAGCAAACAATCAGAATCGGGGTAAGGGTCAAAGTACAGGTAGACTTTAGGTAGATGGAGCAGGTATCACACATGTACACAGCTCAACTAGTAAGCAGTGTGTGAGCGCGCGCTGACTGTGAGGTTAGGGATGTGGCCGGCCCCGTGGCAGTGCGGTTGTCCCGTGGAGAGACCGGTGGTCGGGAGCGGTGAGTCTTGGTGACGGTCCCCGATAAGACGTAGGAGGTGGTCATACCTAAACAATTTGTGTCTAAAAGTGTCTTCTTATCGCTTATACTAGTTGCTTTAGTAAGCATTTCTTAAAGTGATACAACCTCATGTTTTCTTGAAGCCAAGGTTTCTTACTGACATTTAATGAACTTTACCATTTAAAGTATACAACTGAGTTAAAATTCCCTCATGTTACTGGTATTACATTTTGTGTCTCCATTTAAATGGATTGAGGAATCTTTTTTTTGGAAATAATCATGTCTGCTTAACTCAGAGTCAGCTTGTATTTTTTTCTATATGGTTAATCTTAAACCATATCTTTCTAAATGTTAGGATTCTTTTAATCACTATCAAAGTGTAGCTCATTAGATTATCTGTCTAAATATCCGACATTTCAGTTATGAAAAAGAGTGATACACTGAATACCATTGACTTCTGTCTTTTTTTAATTAACTTTGTATATACTATTGCTACATAAAAGCATTGATTGTTAAACAATGAATGGTGCCTTTTAAGTAGACGTTCTAATTTGAGGTTCCTTACAGAATGAGGGGAGGACTGGTGACATACATACTCACACAGTCACCTATTTACACATATTCACTCTAAGACACATTAACATACTCACATACATACACATACTCACACTAAATACTCACACATACATACTCACACTAAAACACACTGACTGTATTATACCTCATACCCAAACCATGCTGCACCCAGAGCCTTAAAAGAAAATGCTCACGGCATTAAACCATCTTTATTAGTCTTAAAAAGGGGGTTAAGTAAAGTATATATATAAAGTTTATAGAATCAATTCTGAATAAAAAAAACATTTACAAGCAAAATACAAATAGAAAATGCACGCTTGGCTCTTAACTGTAGAGCCCTGCGTGGGACTGTTTTCTTAATCCCGCTCCCGCTAATTTTCTGACCATTACTGCCCGCAACGTGTGTGTTCTGCTCCCACAACAAATGTGTCCAATCCCGCCTGTTCCCGCAAACATTCTGTCACAGCTTTTAGAGATAGTGAAGAATGTCATTCCCTCATTCATTCCCTCATTCACAGATACTAATCATTCACAGATACTCATTCATTCCCTCAATCACGCATACTCGTTCATACAAACTCCCCCACCCCCTTACCTGAACTGCAGATTTCCCGCGCACTCCCACAAAGCTGCATTTGCGTTGCTCCCACACAGCGTCTGGGTTTACTGCGACCCGCAGGTACATTGTCTGACCACCCGCTCCCGCCCGCCCGCCCGAAAAACCGCCCTAACCCGCAAGTTTTTTGACAGGTCCTGATGCAGTCCTCTACTTCACTGTTTAAGCCTAGCACCGATGCAGGCCCCTTACATTGAAAGTGCTGACCACAGACTATATCCGAGGCAATATATGAATGATAAACATTGTATTACATGCAATTAACAAATTATATTGAATAAATGCCCATATTGTGATAATAATAATAATGAAAATACTGTGGGAGTTCCATTTCAAACATCAAGAGTATAGAAAATATTAACCACAGATGAAAGGGTGGATCATGGAAGCACACACATGTGCAACACACAGATTGAACACATAGGCAGAGATTTATTTTTAAAACTCTACAGCATACCAATAACCCATCCTGTGTTAAAAGAAAAGCAGGTTATATAAAAAAACATATTGCTGCTTCTTGAAACTAGGACATTTCTGAATTGATTCTAGAATGGCCACATCACCCAGATTGCATTTTGTGACATATCACTAGCTGAGATATATTGAGGTTTAACTTAATAATCTATGATTTGTATGCTTAGTGTATGAGAGACCTGGGAATTGCCTGAGTTATAGCACCTGCATTTGTAGACCTGAGGGAAAACATATTAGTCTCAAAATAAAGTGATTTTTCTCAATGCAGACCCTGGTCAAAATGTTCAGCTTGCTTTAGGCAACACAGTGATAGATAAATCCCAGGATACACCTCTCATGCTATGTAATGAATATATTTCTGATTCAGCTCAAAAAAGTTTTGTGGAAAAAAAATGTCTTTTAAGACTTTGGAAATGTATCCAGTTTCTGTATTCATATACATTTGGAGCCATTTTAATGCAGCTGGCATGTTTTATTTTCTTTTTGGTTCATAAAGGTTTCTTAAAGTATTCATGTGATTCACGGGTATGTAGGTGATTTTTTGGGACCGGGGTCTCTGTGTCTGGAGCTAATCGCCGTCTGTTGGTTCTGGATGTTTATTTTAAATGGGTTAACGGACCTGACACCGTTGTCTCTTGAACCAGAGGGGTTTTTGGCAGGTTGACCGCCGTCGCTTTTACTATGCCTTTTAGAACAACTATGCTCTTCCAAGTATAAAGTTCTATTATTGCAGTTGGCATCTTCATTGGCCTTTTTGGGTTTTTTTTGCATAGGGGCATAGGTTAGTCATAACCATTTAACACAGGAGATTTTATTGCGGAGTATATCGCTTCTAGTGATATCTGCTATTAGCCTGGATTCCCTTCTCAATATCTGCTATTAGCCTGGATTCCTTTCTCAGTTATATTTTGTCTGTGGAGGTTGTGCTATTAAATGATATCTGGCTTCTTGCCTGTTTACCTGACTACGAATCTATGCTGCCTGCCCCTGAATCTGAACCGTCGGACTGAAGAATGGGCCAGAGTGGGCCCTTGACTGGGTGCCGAGCAGGGCTAGGCCTTGGTGGCATTTTTTCAATAAGACAGGGGAGGGGATAATGGAGGGTTATTTAAGGGGTGGGTGCCACTAGGTTAGGTGCCATTTTGTTGTCACCTTACCACTTATTGTTTGTCCCACCCTCACTCCCTTTTTGTGATGAGTGTTCCTGGGGTATGTGTTTTTTGTCACGGTCGTGCAGAAGCTTACCAGGTATCTTGAAGGTTAATGCTGCTGGGAGAGCATTTGGTGGTACTTGTGGTGGGAGGTTTCCTGCCAGGTGGAGCTGCGAACCTCTGGTCTGGGTTTGGGCATCATGGTTAATTATTTATGTTAATCTGTTATTTATTGGTTTTCAGTGTGTTGGTCATTGTCCTGTTAACGAACACCTATTTTCAGTATTAGGTCTGCAAGGCAATGGCTAGCGTTAAAATAAAACGGATGTGGCCTTTTCTAACCCAACCTTGGTTGTCGTGTATTTATTGGGGAGTTATGTGTTTCTGGGGAAGCCTAGCATTGGAGTCGAGGCTGCTACACTCATACGCTTCTGGTTATCCTTCTGCAGAGTGCCGCTTTGCCTGGCTTTGTGCTTACTCACACTCATACCTGGGAACTCTCCCAGAGAAGCACCGGTTCTCTGGGTCAAAACCTGAATCCTCCGTGTCGCCCCTTTAAATTGGGGTTGTTTCTTACGATGTTAATGGGAACACCCACTGTCATCAGTGAGAATGCCCCCAACGTCAACTGGGCCAGCCCACTGACATCAGTGGGCAGTCCTGGCCACATCCCGCAAGGGTAGGCTCTGGGTAGCTGGAGCCCAGAAGTTCCCAGGTATGCTCACACTTCTTATGTGATTTGTGGCCTGCACGACTGTGCTTTGCAAGTATATACATTTCCCGCTACTGGACTCTGCAATTAAACTGTGTCCATGCGTGGGACCCTGACAGAATAATTGAGCCATACTATGGAGCCTGCTGGAATGTCTAATAGCATATGCACACTTACCCAACAACTGTCCCTCTATGCAGGAACTTTAGCAGGACTAATGCATTATTAAAATGGAATTTGAGGAATTCCATACCTCTTGATATATAAGTGCTCCCGCTGCCACTGAGTTGCATGAAACTGATGTACACATGCCTGACTTTTGCTAAAACAAATCACATTACAGTGTCTCGTAGAATTACAAAGTCAAGAGAAATAGGTAAGTGATCAGGTTCACATACACACCTGTACTGCATGCTGAAACATGCATAACAGGATCAGTGGAGAGCTACATGGAATTATGTCTACAAACTGTAATTGTACCCTGTAAATAGTGGATAATAATAAATACAAATATAATTGATAATAATGTTTTATGAAACATAATGCAGTTTATAGAACTAAGAAAGCATATTTTCATCATGCAAGAATGCAAGTACATTGAAATTCCAGACGATTGATCTCTCTGTATTCCAGTTTGTTAATTAAAGCCAAAAAAGCAAGGGTTTACAGCATTAAAATAATTTAGGTAATACATAGTTAATATACAGAGAAGCATTTCACCGCCCCATGTGCAACATCTGTAAATGATCAAAATGTGGCACTAGGCCAAGTGGAAACAACAGCCTTTTGAGAAAGTATTTTGCTTTTGGGCCAAAAGAGGAAAAAAAACATACTCAGAAATGTAAAATCTGTTTTCAGTGCATTATGATTTCCAGTCTTGCTCCATTGTATAAACATAAATGCATGTTACATTTCAAATAAGGAGAAAAAAAAAACTTTAAGAATCCCATGACCATAAAATCTGTCAGAAGGAAAGTCCAGAAATATATTTTTACCTTATATGAACCAGATATTGTAGTAATCTGACCAGAGCTCTTATTATATTAGTGAAACCCAGACCCATGAGATCCTCCTTTATTTTCTTTATTGTGCTTGAAGGAGTAGTCTTTAAAGTTTGAAAGAGGTCCTCATACACACTATTCTTACTTAATTCTGCATTTTCTAAATTTCTTTTTCATTATTTTTGGGTAGCGTGGTGAATTTGTGAAATATAAATTCATAATTGTTTTCTATCTGTTTATGTGAAAAAGATAGTCATCAAGACAAAAGCCAGCATAATTTGTATTAGTATATCAATTTTTACAGATATTTATTGGAACTCAATAAAACATTGCTGGAGGGTATAATACATGTACATTCAAAACGTTCCTATTTAGTTAACAGATGAACTTAAATATGTTTATTAGGGAGCAAAACCTCTGTCCTCTGTCCATGCGTTGTAAACACATTCACTCTCTAGCACACACACCACCTCCAATAAAAAAAAACCTCATCTGGAGTGAGCCTATTTATTTTAGCCACATATCTAAACTGCAGCAAAGAAATAAAATCACAACTAAATCAACATTTAACTGAGTCCAATGAACAAGATTCTCTGATGAAGTGTATGCTGGCTATGCTTCCTTGAAAAGCTGCACTAATCTTTGGAAAGTCTCAAAGACATAAAACACATTGAAGTCTTCTAAAATATGGTATGCTTTTTAAGATTAAAGGAACGATCATGTTGATTTTTCAACACCAACTATTGTAAAAAAAAAACACTCTGAGCCATGTAAAGTTTATCTATAAGAATCACTCTGCATATAACTACTAAGCTCCATTTGCTGCTTTTTTCACTTAGCATGTCAATGTGACAACAGGGCAACATTGGGCTCAATCATGGATCCAGTCACTAGATTAAAGTGCTATCTTTAACATAGACCAATGGAGTCAGCTGTCTTGCATCCAGGCTTAATTTAGGGGCCCACGGCAGCTCAATCACTAACAAACTCTCTCCAAACACCCTGTTTGGAGGAATGGAGGAGAGGACCTCAGTGAAACCACCACCATTTTAGTTGCGCTTTTGTGACGTTCTCTCCCCTGTTCTCAATTTGATTTCATTTTGATTATCTAACCTAGTGTAGTGTTTCAAAACTGGAAGCATCTCAATAAAATAAATAAAAGATAGATAAAAGATAGATACATTGAAGATTACTTCAATGTATTGGATGCTGTTCACTGACATACACTGCTTTACATGTATTTTGTACCTAAACTAAAGGAAACCACAAATGTGGCACAAATACTGATGGATAAAATGATAGCATTTAGGAATCCTTGAGACCCGATTGGATACATCCGAAGTTATATAAAAGAGCTTTGGAGTGTCCTGGCAAAACTGTTGAGAAAATTTTGCAATTTTGGTAACACATCACATAAAAGATAGCATGTTACAGACCAATATGTTTTAGGTCAGCATGGAAACCATGCTTGTTAAATATTTTGATGAAAACGGCATCTGTGTACTACAGCAAAGTCTTGCCAAACTAATTTAACCCCTTGACTGCTAACGACGGCATGGTGCCGTCGCTAGCAGTCCCAGTCAGGTGCTAACGATGGCACCATGCCGTCACTGGCACTCTCCTACCTTTATGGAGGTCTGTGGACCCCCATCACCACCTACCCCGGCGATCTGCTCCTCATACTGAAGGGCATCACCGGGGCCACCCGATCCGGCCGGTGACGGCACGCGCAATGACGCAATGACGTCACCGCACAACTTTATTAATAACTGACAATTGTCAGTTAAAGGGGGATGGGGGCATGCTGCTTAGATGCCTGTATCTCATAAAAAAATAAAAATATACAAAAAAGTAAAAAAAATGATTTGGGGGTCTCTAAAGGCAGATAAATAAAGCTCAAATTTGCAGAGAGATCCCCAAATTAAATTATCTAAACATAAACTAGTTTAACTTTAAAAAAAAAAAAAAAAGTTTAAGTGTTCTAGCTAAATAATCACTGTGGTAGCCAATGTTACCACAGTGATCATATAGCTATGAAAAGTCACATTCCCTTTTTAAAAATGGCCGATACAAAATTTTAACTCCATGATCCCTTTGATCATGGGGTTAAATTTAGCCAATGGTAGAGGGAGACAATTTTTGAAATCCTGATGAACTGCAAATATTATTAAAATCAGCCATTTAGCCTGTGTGGTACGTGAGTAACCATCTCATCCCTGGAGCTCCTTGCATTTTTACTGCAAAACTTTTTTTTGCTGTAAAAGTGATTTTTTTTTCTCGCTTTACCATCATTTCTTTGGGATTGTAAGGGGAAAGTATGGGGTGTGTGCGTCTGTGAGTGAATGTATGGAAAGTATGGTGTGTGCTTCTGTGAGTGAATGGAGATATGAAAGGCGTGTGAATGGTCAGTAATTAGGGTTGAAGCCTTGACGTGGCATTACTGCTCACATAAAAAGTACATATTTGCAAAAACTACACCCCTTGGCGCATCAAATGAGGGGCTGCATGTGTTTCTAGTACAAACCTGGAGTGCGCAAGACACAAATGAACATGTCGCTATGGTTAGAAAAAACATATTTTCTAGCCAAAGCGACATATTCCATCATTATTTGTGCACTTAACTTTTCTCCTAGAAATACATGTAGCCTCTCATTTGAAGCGCCAAGGGGTGTAGTTTCTTGAAATGTATACTTTATGTACCCTAATTTAACTTCCCAGATGTCTAGACCACTTTAACTTCAGATATGGCAGATTGGAGAATCTTGTCAAAAATTGTCTTAAAACATTTAGGGGTGATGGCTGCAATTAGACAGCTCTAGACAGCTGGAAAGTTAAATTATGGTACATAAAGTATACATTTTCAGAAACTACACCCCTTGGCGCATCAAATGAGGGGCTGCATGTATTCGTAGCACAAGACTGGAGTGCGCAAGACATAAATGAACTTGGCGCTTTTAACTTAATTTGAGTGTGTGATATTCATTTATTTGTTGTGCACGTCAGATTTGTGATACAAATACAAATAAGACCTCATTTGCTGCGGCTGGGTGTGTAGTTTCTAAAAATATATAGTTTTGTTGGCATATTTTAATATCCCAGGCAGCTAGAACTGTTTAATTGATGCCAGCCATGCATTAAATGTAAAGATGTCTTTTGTGATAGTCTAATAAATTTAACTTTTAGCAATAAAATATTAGAAAAACAGTCTACTGTTCTCAATTTCTGTTTATTTTAGAACGGTTACCTACTACAAATATTTAGCAGCACAGCTTTTGATATTAGAGTTTAGAAAAATAAAATTACAAACTAGTTTTTATTGAGTCGGAAGTGAAAAATTACACTTTTTTCCCATTTTTGGCTATATTTTGCAAACCTGATGAGACATACACATATAAAAATGGTATATTTGGAATCTGCTGGGTGTGCTGAAAAAAACAATATATGGTTTGTATAGTTTATTCCCAAGAAATGTACTTATAAACGCGTTTAAACGTGAGATGAACCAAAATGCTGAAAACCAGCTTAGCACCAGGGTGGGAAATGGCTTAGCAGCCAAGGGGTTAATTTATTTTAACTGTGTAACTAAAATCATAGACCAAAGAGAAGGAATAGAGATATCGCTTATGTGGATTTCAGTAAGGCAATTGATAATAAATAAATCACATGGGATAGGCATAAAGCTATCCTGAATCTAAGATAAGATCAACAACTGTTTAAGATCCAAGTCTTACATCAGGAAAAATGGGCCAAATGTTTCTGTTGTCAAATTCTACGTTTCTATGTCCAGAAATAGTTATTGTTTTAAGCATACAAACACATCATTGTGTATATTGTTTTAATAACTGGTACAATATATTCACTATACCTCCTCTTGGAGAGTCATCTGTTCATAATTACCTCCTGTTTACAATGTTTAGCTATTTCAATGCTCATGCATTTAAAGACATGTTGAAGGAAAGGTTATTTTTGTCTGTTGATTTGGGTGTAATTATGAACATTGTTTACATATTCAAGGACTCTTGGCTCTCTTACTTTTATCAGTCACTTATATTATAATATCTACATTCAATGAGGTATCCATCTAATTCTGTTATATAGTTACTCAAAAAGGAATTGTTTCTCACATTAGTACAACATCTGAAAACAGTTTTGATTTTAACATGAAAGGACTAGATTTGCAATTTAGACAGAAATGTAGGAATAGACTTTCTTCAAGTTGTGTGTAAACTAGGTGTTTAGGACCCTGTCAGCCCTGCAGCCTCTAGAGGTCCCCTGTCAGATCACAGCACTGTGTATACTAACGACCTGACCAGCTGCATCTGCTTACCTGGGTGCAACCCTCCCCTTTTATACCTGCTCTGCCCTTCACTGGGCATTTGTATTTTTTGGCTTGGGTTCCTGTTAGTCTGCTTGCAGCTAAAGCTCTGTGTACTTTGTTCTGATCTCCTGTGTATGCCCTTGGCGACCTTACCTTTACGATCCAGATTTGTGTTCCAGACCCCAGCGTGTCGCAGACTTACCTACCTGTCCAGCTGTCCTACAGACCAAACCGTGTGCCCTGCCTAAGGGCTTCCAAGCCATGTGCCCTTGCCTGTACCTACCTACCCATCATGATGCCTCAAGGTATCCCCTGGAACTGGGCTCCTACCCGACCTGCTGGCACGGGTCCTGACACTAAGTCTTTGATAGTTTTCACTCTCCTATATGTGATCATTGGAGTGGGAGGTATTTTTTCTTACAACATATTTGCTTCCAATTATTGTATATGAAGCCTATGCCATTAGTGTCGTCCATTTAGTACATACCTGGGAACTCTCCGGTTCCGCCTGGAGAACTAAGGGAGCAGTGCCACTTCTGCAGTTCGACACCCAAATCCTGTCATGCCCCATCCCCACCAATTTTCCATTTAAATGGTGGTGCTTCACATTATGTTAGCGGGACAGCCTATAGGCATGAGCGGGAAGGCGGACTGATCCAGTGGGCAATCCTGGCAGCGTGGCTGTGGGTAGGCAGAGCCCACAAGTTCCCAGGTATGATTTACTGTCTTCCAGTCTGCGTCACTGATCTCTTAAAAAATAAAATAATCAAAAAACTGTAATTTATTATTTTTTAGAATGTAATGAAATATTTATAAAGAAAAGGCTATTCTTCTTGGTATATACAGTCCACACCAAAGTATTATAGTTGTGTGATATTGACTTTATTTTTCCTAGACATTTTGTTTACACAGAGAAATAATGAAATTCATACATAGAACCCATTACCACTTTTCTCATCCACAGACTAGAACTATGATTTTTAGATGACATCTGTTAAACAATAACGCAATATCGGAAATCTAAATATAACACCTTCTTAAAATAGCACATATTATTATGACTTCTCCTTTGGTCAGGATCAGCAAGGTCACTTACTGGAATAAAAACCAGATGGAACATCCGGCACAGTCACTTTTAGAGACATAATGTGGGATTTTCCCACAGAAATATCCACACTGTATACTTTACTATATTTCTGTCATGAGAGAATTTCCACATCTTTGTTTTACTTTAGATGTATGGCCAGAACATTTTATTTTTCACACAGGAAATAAAGAAATATTGCAGCCCACACAGCCCATATATTTATTGAACACTAATTTGTTGAGGTGCCCTCCCCATTACATTTTAGGGCAGATAACAAGAAATTGATCACTGCAGAGGTTTCTCATTCTCCTGGCTTATCTTCCACTCTTCTTGAATTAGGAATTTAGGTAAGATGCTATGAAGGTGGTGGGCAAGCGTGGAGAAGTCAATTGTGTGGGTACTGCTACAATATATCATGGCTGGAGATAAGCTCCAGTATTATATGTGTAATACACCAGACGTGGTGGGTTCAGTTGGCTGCACTTGGCCCCCAGGTCTACAAATTGAGCACAGATGTTTTGAAGCAAGAACCTCCTTTGAATTTTCACCTTTTCCCTTCTATCTTTTATGCATATGTGAACATTATGAAATGGGGACATTTGCTGCTTTTATTCCAGAATATATTTGCCTTTTGGGTAAATGTCATCGTTGAATTTGCATGACAGTGTTCTTTGCAAAATAACACACACAACAATTCATTAGTTTTTCTAGACATCTCTATTTGTCATGATTAAATGAACACTGCTTAACTACACCCTGGGCAGTTCAGGTTACCTGGCTACGGAATTGATTTCAAATGTATTTTACGAAACAAAAAAAAACAAAAAACAGGTTAACCTATTACGATGTTGTCTTAAAAAAAAAAAAAAATCAAAATTTTCATGACACTGAAAAAGTATATAGATAGTCAAATTATTTATATTTCGCTGTCACATTTGAGGAAGATTTGCAGCTTTGCCTCTTTGCTTAGTTGTATTCTTATCTATCTCAAGGGGATGGAAACTTCATTTCATTTTGCTTCTGCTTTTTTCAGACATGCAAGAGGAAAACAAGCACAATATAAAAAGTGTGGAAATTAAGTTGCAATATGCCATAAAGGCTTTGGCTCAGCATGTTAGGCGGAAGATAGTATAGTTCACATAGCCTGTTTTCAACACTCACGACAGCTCAGCAGCGTTTGATTACTGCCAATTTCCTCACTAACTGCGATAGGTATTGCTAAAGAGAGCTAGCTTTCCCATTTAATGACACATTCACGCGTATGATTCTTAACAGAAATCCCGAAACTGTTTTTTTCTTTATTACAAACCTAATGCTTGTGAGGATTGCATTGCTATCAAAATAAAATCCAGACAATAATGTTTCAAATAACAAATACAGTGTTGAACTGTTTTGATACATGTGTGAACATATGAACAATCATGTGAAGGTGTAGACCCACTACACACATCCAAGCACACACGCATTGTACACAAATGGAGTCTAAATGCCATACACATATAAATAGATAGATAGATAGATAGATAGATAGACAGACATTATATGCAAAATGTGCAGTGTGTCAACATACACCCGTTTACTTGTGTACCATACTGTATATATGCAATCATATGCACAAACATACAATATGGCAAAAACTCACTAACACTATGCTTACACATGTGCAACCCATTCAAACGTGTGCATATAAAAATAAATTTACATATGCAGAAAAATTACAGACTATTTTTGACTTTAGGAGATTAAAAGGAATTCAAAGCCTCTGTAATCTAAGTAGGGCTGCAACTAACGATTATTTTAATAATCGATTAGTTGGCCGATTATGCAATTTTTTTCCAATTTAAAATAATGTAATAAAAAGCGTACAATTTACACTTTCATCTCTTTATTGCAATGGCCTCTCTCTCTATTCACCTTCTTATTTTACTGACATAATAATAAAAGCTACAAGAACCCAAACACAGTGTTTCTCAAACTAGGTTTTAATGCAAAGTTATTAGTAAATATTAATTCATATGTTAACCATTTTTCATATTTAATAAAAACTATGAGAAGAAAGCCTTGTTTAAATTTTTTTTTATTTACCAAACTGCCCCCGGTTATGCACATCTGACCCCCAGCTTGCCACTCTGCCCTCATATATGCCTTATACCTCTTATATGCCAGATTCCACTGTGCCCCCTGATATGCCACTGTGCCCCTGATATGCCTTATACTCCTTATATGCCAGTGATATGCCACTGACCCCCCTGATATACCTTTTACCCCCAGATATGTTTTATGCCCCCCGATATGCCTAATATCGATATGCCTTATACCCCCTATATGCCCTGAAATTCATAATACCCCCCATACACCACTATTACTCACCCATACACCACTCTGCCTCCTCCCCCCCTCCCATACTCCACTCTGCCTCCTCCCCCCTCCCATACTCCACTCTGCCTCCTCCCCCCTCCCATACACCACTCTGCCTCCTCCCCCTCCCATACACTACTTTGGCTCCTCCCCCTCCCCTCTGCCTCCTCCCCCCTCCCATACTCCACTCTGCCTCCTGTCAGCAACGGAGGTTCACAAGACACCAGGGAGCCGGGTAGAGAGGCAGAGTGGTGTATGGGAGGGGGAGGAGCCAGAGTGGTGTACATATATATATACCAGGGGAGGACTGGCAGCCTAAGGCCTGGGGGGCAAGTCAAGTGAAGTGGCTCCGCCCCCTCGCACTCACCTTTCACCCCTCACGCTGCTCCCATCACTATGCGGCCATCAGACTGCTGGAAAATTTATCGAAGCGGCCGCTGGGTGCTGATGCCACCGGCCGGAGCTACTTTAATCCTTTTTTTTATTTATTTAATATGCCGGATCGGCTTGCCATATTAAAAATAAATAAATAAAGTATTAAAGTAGCGCCGGCCAGCAGCATCAGCACCCAGCGGCCGTTTAGATTCGATTTCCAACAATCTGATGGCCGCATAGTGATGGGAGCAGCGTGAGGGGTGAAAGGTGAGTGCGAGGGGGCGGAGCTTTCACCCCTCACGCTGCTCCCATCACTTGGCAGCCATTGCATACGGCCGCTGGGTGCTGATGCCGGTGGCCGGCGCTGCTTTAATACTATTTTTTTTTCATTTAATAGCCGATCCGGCTTGCCATATTACATTTAAAAAAAAAAGTACTAAAGTAGCGCCGGCCGGCGGCATCAGCACCCAGCGGCCGTTTAGATTAGATTTCCCTGATATATACATACATACACTTTTTCTGATTTTTTTAAGATAGCAGACTAATAGCCCAAAAGTTGATTTGGGCTTTCTAGATGGAAAGCTGAAACACTAGCATATATATTTTTTATAGATATATATTTTATTTATTTTATTAAAGTTGTCACTTTAAAGTTAAGCCAATGGCTCTATCCTTTAAATACTAGGTAAGTGTTTCAAATAAAAGTCTTTTTGTTTGTATTTATAGAGCACCAACAATTTATGCAACTCTTCTTACAATACATATATTCAAAAGGTGATGACAAAACTTAAACTTACAGACTATGATAAAACGATACTTTAGGTAAAGAGGGCCCTGCTCAAAAGCTTACAATATAGAGCTAACGTGAAAAACATAAGGTATGGCCAAAGTGGAGAGATAGTGCCATAGATTGATGTGGAGCTTGTATTCTCAGTTCCTGAGGTATTTACATTACATTTATTCATAAAGCGCAAGCAGATTTTACAGTACGAGTGAAATCTTGTATGTACAAAAATACGTGAGATAATAAAGGATTAGGAAAGCCTTAGCCCACTGGCTTTCCTTAATATTAAGGAATCCTCTCCTATCTTCTGCAACGTTGATTCCGGTATAGAAGTTTCTAGAATCGTCTTCTTATTCTCTAGCACTGCAGTGTTTTGACGGCTACATTTTGTACCTTATTGTGAATTTGTTTTCTTATTATGATGTGCATATAAAAGCAAGTGAAAACACTTTCCACAAGGTAGACAAGAGCAAACCAAAGACAGCAAACTGGCCTAGAAAATGAAATCTCAATTTAGCTAACATTTCATTGCCATGGAAATACATAGATTGTTCTTGGCTCTGTGCATACCTCACCATTACTGTGTCTAAAAAAAACCCCAAAACCTCTAAAGTCATGTATTTCAAATATATTCTTTAAAATGGTAAACTCAAATGTTTGGTTATAATGTTTTAGCATATTTGTCTTTCTAATGCAACTGTGATGTTGTGAAATAGTTATAAACAAAATCATCTATGTATTTTTAACATGTGTTCATTTGTTAATATACTGATAAATCATGTGCAGAAATGATATGTGTGTTTAATGAAGTGTGTTGACATGGTAGAGAGAAAAATGCAAACAATGGATATTTATAGTCTTGCCAATACAGTGATGGATTTGATACACAGTCTTGTTGTACTGTACACTGCAAAGATGTTGACATATAAAATTACTTAGAAATACTCAGTGCTTTTCACTTTATAGCTTAATGCAGCCAACATTTTTCTCTTTTTTGCACTATACCAATTTAAACAATTGTGAGCTCTATGCTGAACATAACAGAATAGACATGTGCAAATGGGCTAAAAATTATTCGGACAAATTTTTCACCTTGTTTTTGCCCCATTCATTTTCGGGCAACAAATTTCGTTCCCTGCCCATTTGGTTTTGTCAAAAAATTAGGGGCCATGTTTAATTTGAGAATTAAATTCATTGTCCAGTGCCCACATTCACTCTCTCATACTCTCACCTTCTCTGCCAACCACTTACGTTTCTGCCAATCAGTTCCGCTTCTATATCTTTTCCATCTTCTATTTTTAATCTGCTATCTTCAATCTTCTATCTCAGTCTGTATCTCCAAAGACATAACTTGGTGGTAACTTCCTGCAAAATGGTGGCACTTGTGGTGACATCCTTTTCTGATCCTCCAATAAGGGGAAAAGATGTCACAGAAAGCACTTGAATTTAGGCCAATATGGAGGTGCTTGTAGTGACGTTATTTTGCCTTAACTCGAACTCGGGGCAATATGGCAGCGCTTGCCATAATGTCCTCTCCCTGATCATCCTCCTCTGCCATAACCTGTGCAAAAATCCTAAGCAACATAGAAGTGTTTAGTTGCCAATAGCTGCATGAAAAGTGGCCAAATACTACTGATGCTATACTCTGGGTTGTCTGCTTTACAGAACTATACACTTTTATGGGCATTTTGTATTAGGGAGATGCTAAACAGGCTCAAATGAGACATAGGGCCACTAAAGCAAACTGTGAAAATGTCATGTTTGGAATGAGCATCTTCCAACGTGTGCCCTGTAATGTCCAAAATTAGAAGAATCTGGAGATGAAACCGAACAATTTTGGCTGGATTTCTCTGCCATAACACATAATCTGTGCAAAAATTCCCAAACAACACAGAAATGTTGGTGAAAAATTCTAAGCAACACAGAAATGTTGGTGAAAAAAGACGCAGTGAATTATTTGTACAGCCAACTTTGGCAGTGATTGGGGGCCAAACAGCTGCATGAACATTGTCCAAATGCTCCTGATTTACAGAAAGATATACTTTTGTGGGTATTTTTGGTTTCTTTGTTCAAAATTAGAGTTGCAATCCCATTTGCATCCCTGTTAATATATATATATGGCCCCAAAAAACACGGTGTATAACTGGAGTGAATTAACTATCCCTGATATTACATTTTATGTATAGCGAGCAGCACATTCTATAAAGACATCTTATATTAAGCCATTTTAATACTTGAAAATATGGTAAATGCAGTTTGTTTTTTTCAGTTTCAGTCAGAATCATATATATATATCTTAAATGTAAGACGTGCAAGACATAAGAAAAACACTTACAAAGGAATACCCATATATTTTTAGATAAAACATATATACAAACAAGAAAATGTTGCATTATGGTTTTATCTGTAAATTATGTGTGTATAAAATGTGAAAGAAACTAATTTTGTGAATGTAAAGAAATATGAGCCACAGTGCTGTTCTGAACTCATGCCATGTCCTTGTCTCAGAATTGATTCAGGTGGTTAATATGAAAATACATGCATATTCTGATTAAAAACAAACCAAGAGCCTAAACACATGAATTCAATCTTTAATGAAAGAATGTTTTACAAAACAAACTGTGAAGGTCACTGGACTCTCTTAGTTTGATAAGGATAGATGTGGGAATAATCAAGCTAATGCAATTCCATCTCAGTGCCTTATTTATTACTAATGCACAAGCATTTGAGATGCACATTGCGTTGTTCGTAAATATGAGGTCAGTTTTCCTTGTTCATTTATATTAAGGTAAGTGACAGGGGAGGGATGTGGGCTTCCATGCAGTGGTGGATAATCAGCCTACACAATCAGCCTACACAGTAATATTGTAGACCAAAGCAGTCTAGTCTGCAAAAAAGGAGCCAATCTTTCTGTTTTTGTGACCTTGATGACTTTGTTGCCCAAGTCTTTGCATATCAAATTGCAACTTAATATGTAATATATATATATATATATATATATATATATATATAATTTTAATAAAACATGAAATAGGGCTCTCCAGGATAACCACAGGTGGGTAGACGACCATCACCAACATGCAATATTGAAAGAGTTAAACAACCTTGAGCAGGCTGTAGGTCCCCTCAACCTCATCCACTGCTCAGAGGGTCAGGATTGATACACCCAAAGACACAATTCTGCCCTGGGAGTTATTTATAAGAGAGTAAACTTTTTTACAACATATACTTAGACACACTTATATAAAACAGTTCCTGTCTATATGTATATTAGCATGAAAACACTCTTATCTGAACTGTATATGCCTTGTGTGTAAGGGTTCCATGGTATTTGATGCAGTCTTGCTGAGGTAAGTGGAGGGGTTCAATATTAAATGTAAAAAAATAATGTGAACATATAGACTGAGAGAAAGCAACATAAGAGTTGAGTGGAGATTTTTAATTTGTGTGTTTGTTAATGAAAACAATGTAGAAAAAAGTATTAACTTTTACCTATTCTTTACCATATTTTTTTTAAGATAATTTCCCACTTAAATGTCTTCAATTGGTCGTTTTGTGGATCTGTCAGGACAATGTCTCTAGAAAATTGAAGTTCTGTTCAGATAAATGGCAATAGTTTGAGGCTAGAGTGAATAGTCAGGGACTGATTAATGGATACTCATCACCTCATACATATTCAACTAGTGAGACAGGGACCAGGAACTTTTTTTAAAATCTTAATGAAAGCTGCAATGCAATAGCTAACGATGAACTACATAAAATTACAACAATTTAACCTTCCATTGCCTAATAGATGTGTGCTGAACCATACGTTTCTCGCTGGGCCCAGCTGGATTTTACCACACTGTGAGACACTTTTACCTTCATTTCCTCTAAACTGTAAGCTCTGGTGAGTAAGAGAATCATCAAATCTTATATCGGTGCATTTAAATGTACACTAACACAACTTATAGCAAAAACCGAGAGCTACTTCACATATAGCCTATGTGCGTATATACATTATTGCAAACATCCAACGGATAATGCTGACTTGTTTTTTTTAGTACATTTAGAGAAGGGCTGCATCTTATACACAAGTACAAAGTAACATGACCTCTATGTAACCTTTACTGAAAATGTTGTTCTAACTTAAGCATGTATATTATGCATCAGTGTGAATTAAATCACTGATTTTATGTTATATTGTGATGTATTTTATTATGTTATATTATATAAAAATAGAAGAAAGGCAATAAACAGGTCTATTAACTAAAGTGTGGGTGAACAATTACATGTAGGAGATATGTGTGTATACAAGTTAAAAAAGTAGGCAACCCGCAAATTTGTAAGTTGCTTGTGACTTTTAATGTGAATTGGAACTGCCATATACCCTCTCCGGGGTTATTTAATAGGTACTAGGAGTCTCTTTTTAAAAGACCCCAAAAAACATTAGCTTTTTTTTTTTTTAAGTAATTTTCTTTGATGTAGTGTGTGTGTGGTAATTTCAGGCGAGGATGTGCAGGTTTATATTAAACTTGTATACTTTTTTCTGTAACTCACAAAAGCTTTTCCCCATCCTGTCCACAAATAACTTTTGTATCATTTGTCCTTATCAATTAGCCCCTTCTATCTCATCTTAATTCTTTTGTCTACTGTTCTGCCCCTTTTTCCAATTTAAACGTTTAGATTTTTTCCAGTGATCCTGCCTCCCCTGTGTATTCTTGCCAAAAGAGCAATAGACCTTTGTCTTTTCTGGCACAGATCTCTTTAATTTGCATTCGTGCATTCCTTCATGCAATTTGAAAAGGAAGTGCCCTACCTGGAATATGACATCATATTCATACACTTTGTACCAATAAAGCTTGGTGATCCAGGTTTCTTTCTCAATATATTGTTGACACAGACCTAGTAAGATGAATCTAGAATATATCCTCTAATTTTGCCTAAACTAACTGCCTATTAGCGTCTAACTGTAGCTCTTATTTTTGATCAACCAGATAGGTTTAACATATAAGTCATGGACATGAAGTAATTCTTGTTGGAAAACAACAAAGTAAAGCCAAGACATCCTAACGTGCCAATTTAAATAATTCTGCCTAAAGCTAGTACCATATGCTTCACATGGAAAATCTCCAAAATACTAAATCCTCTGACAGGAGCTGATAATGATTAAAACATAAAACCAAGTGTTGCTTTATTTAGATGAGGTCAAAATAAAGTTTTTAGAAGTGACGCAAAATATCCAGCTTTAGCATTGTGTAAAAGTTCAAAACAATCACAAGTTTAAAAACACATGAATATAGTTTCCATAGCATGATTTACTGGAGCTGTCATAACCCGTAGTGAAACTACATAATTGATAAGCTCTGGAAAACATTTTTTTGCAGAAATACACACAAGCAAATCGAGAGGGATTTAGGGTGTATTACACAATAGGTAAAAGTGCCGTTGTTAGGGATAGCCACACTAGTAAAAGTATTGCAGGAGAGGGACTAGGAAAGGTAAGCTTAAGGAATATGGGAAGGCGTTAGTGTGCTATGTTGTAAGCATCCTTAAAGAAGTGGGTCTTGACGGATTTTTTGAAGGAATAAAGGCACGGAGAAAGACGGATAGACCAGGGGAGGGCATTCCAGAGGATAGGGGCAGCCCTGGAGAAATCTTGTAAGCGTGCATGAGAGCTAGAAATCAGAGGAGAGGATAGAAGGAGATCATTGGATGAGTGGAGAGACCAGTTAGGAGTGTATTTAGAGATGAGTGAGGAGATGTAGGGAGGGGAACCGCTGTGAAGGGCTTTGAAAGTAAGAGTAAGAATTTTGAAATGAATCCTGAAGCGCACAGGCAGCCTGACAGAGGGGAGATACGTTAGTAAAGCAATGGGAGAGGAAGATAAGTCTGGCAGCAGCCTTCATGGTGGATTGTAGAGGGGTGAGACGGTTAAGAGGGAGACAAGCAAAGACAGAGTTGCACTAA
The DNA here is from genome assembly GCA_029215755.1 of Spea hammondii. NCBI lineage: Eukaryota > Metazoa > Chordata > Amphibia > Anura > Pelobatidae > Spea > Spea hammondii. Next base: position 44,861,375 of record JARDYJ010000001.1, on the reverse strand, counting down.
GCTCCTAATACTTAACTTTCAGCTTTTCACAGACTTATTCAGTGTATTAATTAATTATATGGGAAAAATAGTATTAAAAAAAATCCAAAACATTTTAAATAACCTTTTCTGGCATCAGGGGGAAGTGACCTGTATAACAATAAATAAAACAATGGTGATCTGGCTTACAGTCTGGTCAGGGTGTTGGCAAATTAAATTCTGAAACCTATATGGATCTAGCAGGGTGCTTAGGGTTAATATGGTGCCTCACTTTCATAAAAGTTATAAATATTCTATTTGATATAAAAAATGGAATATATCACTCATTCAATTGCTTATTTGTCAAATGTTATCCTTGATAATGATCTTTGTTAGGGTGATTACTAATGCGTGGTTCTCTTTTGCATCCATCTACAAAAAAGGGGAGAAGGAAGAGTTGAGTGTATCTATAGATGTATATTTATACATGCATGTATATGTAGGTAAATATGTATACTAATTATAATATTCTTGAGGTGATGTGTATGTAATCAAATTTCTTTTCTAATCCTATTTTACTTGAAATAGTTACTTATGTATCTTTTACTCTCCACTATAGATTAAAGGTGAGTAGTTTTTAGTTATTTCTATTATTTTTTTATTACATTACACTGGTTGTACGTCTATTTTTCAACATTAAATTTGTTTACATATATTTATTCTGGATATGTACTACATTTATTTAACTGTTAGATACAATTTTATCTATACTTTAAAATGTTATGATATTTATTTTATATTTTAACTTGGCTGTAGACAACAAAACTCTGCCAATTATATTAATGAAAGTTACTATGCTATTCTTATATTTTAAAATTCAATGAAAAGTCCTATAGGAAAAAAGTTAAGCTTTATTCAACTTTGTCCATTTGTTCCTGTAAGCATGATTTCACTTTATGAAATATCTGAAGCAAAGCAAATGCGGAGTTTTCTACTTCATTTATTTGTTTCAGAATGAGCACTGCTCCATTTAAATGGTGTCCAGCATGTTTTTTGGTGGATCCTTTTTTTATTTATTTGTCGTGTGGTGCCACCATTTCTTGGATTTCTTTTTGTACATAACTTGTGATGATACAGTTGAAATACGTATCAATACTAATCATTATCTTATGTGTTACATTTGCATTTTTAAACATTTTGAACCAACTTTGGTTCGGTAACATTAATTTCACAGTGTAAGACTGTTTTATTTGAGTAAACACAATTTATCCTTCCACGATTCTGTATTAATATTTACTTCGGCTTGCTTTTGTACAGACTGCTGAACATGATTACTCCAATAACAGCTTATGTCATGCTTTGCTATTATATGACTGACTCTTTTCTGCACTTGGTGCAGTAGGGTTAATGTAACAAGGCACTTCAATTAACTATAATATAGTCACTGACTGTCAATTCATTTATTTAACACCTTTCCCATCTCTAAATATGTGAAAGAGAATGAAGTGCTTAGACATCATGATAATGATCAGGTAAGTATAAAGACAATGCACTGTTCTATGTGTTAAGAAACAAATGTGGAACATTTACAGTTATATCATTAATATAATTATTGAATTTGAAGTGGCAACTCTGAAACCTATTTTACATTTTCCATAGTGCTTGATTATTTGCATCAAAGATATTATGCATCTTATTTCCCCAAATTTCATTCTTCGATCCACTCTGCATTGCAGGCGTGGGAGCAATTTACACAATGTGATAAACTCCATTCAATTCCTTTAGAAATATCCAATTTTGTATTACTAATGCATAAAACTATATATCTTCATTTGACATTTAACAGTTACAAACTGACTTCATAAATGAATCATCAGCATTTATAATGTCATAGAAAAATCAAGCTTTCATGGTCGATATCAGTTCAACGTGATAAAAAATATACTGTATGTTACAGGAAATGATAAGAAAATCTAGAAGACAGAGAATTATCATATAAGAGTATAATACCCTCTAGCAGGTGCAGCTAAAAATCTGCATATGCTAGTTGTGACATCATACTTTGTGCAATTTGAAATACATTTACATTGGAGATGTTATAAATACAATTTAACCTACTTAAAATGCTCTCAACATTATGTGACTTTCATAATAAGAACTTCAAGTTCACTCTGTGCTCAGTCTGGGTGCATGCCAGGAAAAAGGAACATGGTTTGCTGTCTTTACTTGCCCCCTGGACACTTTACAACTGCTGGATCAGGATTTAATCAAGGATTTGGGGAAGGTGAATAAAAAAACTAGATAGTTTTCTTTTTCAGTTTGCCTTCTAATTTCCATTTGTTGCTCTAGTGCTTGATCTGTCTTTTCAATTACTGTAGGTGCCATTTTGCTTGGAGGCACCCTGTAACTAGCACATATCAGCAAGGTTAAAATGCCAGATGGAAGCCAAAAAAAGCTCAGAATAATATGTCGTGTTTGGGAGCTACCCAGAAATAAGTGAATAATTGATTATAACAAAAGAATGCATGCACAGTGCAAAACAGAAGAAATAGATGCCCTCAAGTGCTATTAGGATATTTCAAAAACTTTTTATGATACTATACAGTAGTGTGAAGCTGATAATTACAAGTAAATCTACATCACAACTTAATATGTTTTATTCTGGGCTCTAATAATTTTCCCCAAAATATTACTGTCTCGGTGCACACTCTCTCTCTCCCCATTAGAGGAATAGGTTAGAAGTTCTCTCCAGTTTTGCAAGTGTTTCTGTACCTCTCTTTCTCCACACATCCCTCTGCATTATTATAGCCTCCCACAAAAGGGGGAGAGCCTCCCCCCCATACCCTCCATCAGAGGAGAGGGTATGCATGGAGGCTATGCCTCTTTTGAAGAGGCACTTTAAGAGGCCTAAATAGCGGTGAGATGCAGATCTTAAAAGAATATTGAAGGCAGAAACAGCAAAAAAACAAGAGGCAAGACAAGAACTAAAACTGCGGAAAAAAGAGAAGGGGATACAGAAGCAGTGGGGGAAGACAGTCTTGAGAGACAGTGCGTGAGAATGAAAGAAATTGCGAGAATGTGAGAGTGAGTGAATGACAACACATTTAATTTCCCAAATGGAAAGGCCCTCAGAAATCCTTTATCCGAAAACAAAATGAACCAACAACGAAGAGGTTAATTTGTCTGAATCAATTTTGTCCATTTACACAAGTCTTTTGTTCAGTCGAACCTCTTTCATATACCAGATAGACTTGTTCACACTGTGGGGATTTTCTGGTGCTGACTGCCAGTGCCCCCTTGGTCCAGTCACCCCAGGCAGCTGCCTGATTCACCTTGCCCTACAAAAATTGTAAAACACCTTTCATGTGGGCCATCTTAATACAAAACATTATGGGCAATACAAAATATAAATGACATTGTATATTTGTTCCCCTATGTTTTATGAGTGGCATCATGAGTTAAAACATTTGCAATTGCCGGCAGGAATCCAAATCTTGGCTGCAATAACCAGTAAATTCACTGTTTCACTGTTGGCAGCTATGAGTAAATACATACACATCAGCTTAATATACACCAGGGTTCCACTCTGCTAGCTGTGTGATAATTATAACACGTCATGCTTACTTGCAACCTCTGTAGACCACTCTCCTTTATGTGAAACCTGGAAATCATATCACTTGACCAGCTTCACCTGCTTACCGGGACATTACCCTATCTCCATAAAATCCTGCTCAGCATCTCAGTTAATGCAGTGTGAGCAGCTACTGCTGTGGCTCTGTACTTAGTCCTGTACTTCTGCTAGAAACTTCCTACGTGATCTTCTGTTTCTGATCCGGCTTGGTTTTGACCATTCACCTTGATTCCTGATTTGGCTTGACCACTGTGTCCTACTGTTACCATCAGTCCAGCTACAGAGATTGGGCCTCCCGCCAGTCTGGCTACAGTGAACCCTGTCCGTGTGTCCGGTGCCCTGTCAGTGGGATAACCTGTCATTTGCCCTATCCAAGAGTTTTGCAGTTCCTCTTCCGTATTCTGCTTGTTCCTATCCATGTCCCCATCCATGTTCTGAGATCCCTATCCGTACTCCGAAGATCCAAAGTCCCTATCCAGCGTGTATTGAGGTCCCTATCTGAAGTCCCTGTCCAAGTCCGAGGTGCCTATCCCATATATGAGTCCAATGTGTCTGTCCCTATTTCGAGCCTGGAGGAGAACAAAATAAAATGTTTAATTGAATATAATTTAGAAATTATAAATACAATTATAGAATTAAGAATTATAATTTGATTATATGAAAAACTCATAACAAATTCACTATCCACTAATGAAATCATATGTTTGCCTGTAATATACTGAATGTATAACCACTGGAATTACTAAAAATAGTTTTTTTGAACCATTTATTTCTTCTAATATTTTTACTTTTAACATTCTCTTTGCTAACCCTCCACTCTTCCTGTGACATTAGCTATGTGATAATTAGCTGTATTTGAGTTATGTGCCTAACGTGTATGCCATCTGTTTAATTGGAGCATTCTGAACCTAATAGGTATTTATTAAAGGACAATTGCCTTGGCTATGAGTCAATGGGAAGAAAATGCATGCTCCTTTGACCCTGTTTAAACATTCATCCCACGAGGTTTGACAAAATCAATGTAAAGTGAAAAACTGTACGATTTTGAAAGTGACAATCTTAAGTATCCCATATGAGAAAGGTTAGTTGAGTATGCCTGGTCTATCAATATATAGGGATGAAAATCATCTGTCTGTTCTTTATAACAAACCCAATCAATTAATTGCTTAGCTTTGTAGATTTTTTTTCTCTTAAGCATTAAAGGCAGCTTGGATAGACTGAATTGCACCATGTTCATATTAGTAGCTCATTGGCAGTCAGTGAGCACGTACAAACCCTACAATGTGTCTCAGTGGGGCTAATTTACACAGTGCAGTTGCAGAATAGGATAGTGCATAGATGAAAAAGGGCTGGTATGTGCTTGAGTTTGTCTATAAATGCTCTCAATATCTGGCCCTATTTGCACTCTAAAGCCTTGCTGACCTGCAATGTTTAAATTACTTATACCGTAGTTTCGTATTTCAATAAATCTACTGCCATCCGATAAAAATGTTTGCAGAATAAGTAAAAACCCTGACCAGCACGGGGGAATAGAATACGCGATCCTTGTGAGGTGAATGTATTTTGTGATCTTTCTCACATGCACATTGCACCATATAGATGTCGAGTGATACTTTAAACTGACAGCTAGTTCTGTATTCTAAGTTGTTTACGCATCTAACTTTAATACGATATATACAACCTTTTAAACTCTTCACAACGCTTTTTTTCAATGCTAGAATTTCTATGGCATGAAATGTGTAAACATAACTTCTTCTGTTTATGTTAATGTTGAACAAAAATTACCGAAAATATATGTACTGTTCTTGTATTGTTATTCCATTATTTTTATTTAGGGTATATGAGGGAATATAAAATGCCACTAAGAGGATAAAATGTTCTTTTGGGATTATTAGACTAAAATACTGTAACTAACTGGTAGTTAGAGAGAGGTTATAGATCCGATTTGACTTAATGCGTAACTACTAGACTTGTGCATTCGTCTTCGGGCGAACATGAAAACGAACACGAAGAGTGCGTTTTCGTGTTCGTTCCGAAGACATGAAGAAGAGAAGACAGTGCCGGTAAAACGTAGGCGAAGACGAAGACTCACACACGAAGAATCTTCGCCTTCGTCTACTATTCTCCCCGGTCCCTTCCCCATCTAACTTACCTTATCTTCACAGCATCGCGGGATTTCCGCTCCCGTTAACCCCTGCGATGCTGCGTTGGATAACGGGAGCAGAAATCCGTAGGGTAAAGGGCTGTGCAAGCGACCAATAGGCTCACTCGCACGGCCCCTTACCACTAGTTGCTAGGCAGAAAAAAAAAAATAACCTGGGACCCTGCTGCAACAGTTAAAAGTCCGTGCCAGCGACCAACAAAGTCGCCGGTACGGACATTTAACTGACACAGCAGAGACACCAGTGGTCTCCCCGCTGTGTCAGTTAAATGTCAGTGCCAGCGACCAACAAAGTCGCCGGTACGGACATTTAACTTAGTATAAATAGCTTACTATAACTTCGGACACAATGCTGCCCTCTGTTGGTTTTAAATTAAGTAGCATATGCTTGAAATCCAAAGTTATTCTGCTACTCGGTGTAAAACCAACAGAGGGCAGCATTCTGTCCGAAGATATATTAGCCATATGTGGCAATGTGTTCATTTTCATTTATTAATTATTTAAATAAAATATATTTCCATGATCCGCTGGTCTCCCCGCTGCAACAGTTAAATGTCCGCACTCGCGGACATTAATTTTGTCGAACTTCCAAACTCTTTTTTTCTATTTATTTTGGGGTTTTTTTGTATTAAACTGTTAGACGAAAGGATCATGGGAATAAATGCAAATGAGCACACGGCCCCATATGGCTTATATATCTTTGGACAGAATGCTGCCCTCTGTTGGTTTTACATTAAGTAGCATATGTTTGAAATCCAAAGTTATTCTGCTACTCGACGTAAAACCAACAGAGGGCAGCATTCTGTCCAAAGATATATTAGCCATAGTCTAACAGTTTAATACAAAAAAACCCCTAAATAAATAGAAAAAAAGAGTTTGGAAGTTCGACAAAATTAATGTCCGCGAGTGCGGACATTTAACTGTTGCAGCGGGGAGACCAGCGGATCATGGAAATATATTTTATTTAAATAATTAATAAATGAAAATGAACACATTGCCACATATGGCTAATATATCTTCGGACAGAATGCTGCCCTCTGTTGGTTTTACGTTGAGTAGCAGAATAACTTTGGATTTCAAACATATGCTACTTAATGTAAAACCAACAGAGGGCAGCATTCTGTCCAAAGATATATAAGCCATATGGGGCCGTGTGCTCATTTGCATTTATTCCCATGATCCTTTCGTCTAACAGTTTAATACAAAAAAACCCAAAATAAATAGAAAAAAAGAGTTTGTAAATTCGACAAAATTAATGTCCGTGAGTGCGGACATTTAACTGTTGCAGTGGGGAGACCAGCGGATCATGGAAATATATTTTATTTAAATAATTAATAAATGAAAATTAACACACTGCCACATATGGCTAATATATCATCGGACAGAATGCTGCCCTCTGTTGGTTTTACACTGAGTAGCAGAATATTCTGCCCGAGAATATATTAGCTATATATGGTACTGTGATCATTGGTCGACAGCAGGAGGCCCCCTGCTGGCGACCAATGGAGTTGCTGATACACACATTTAAAGTACTGGCGCCAGAGCTGCGTTAACCCCGTATTAACCCCTTAACCGGAAAAAACGAAGAAAAAACGAATATTCGCCCGAAGAGAAGACAGGAACGGGCGAATATTCGCGGAATACGAAGATTTTTTTTTCCCCGAAGACGAGCACGAAGACGAACACGAAGAGCCCCCTGGTGCCCAAGTCTAGTAACTACAAGAACAACAAATTTCAACATAACATATACTTTGCTCGATGACATAAAGTAAATTGCTATCATACATGTTTAAGGGAAATCTAGAAATTCTGGCTTGATTTCAGCAGCTGAGCACTTCTCTGTACCAGAGACAAAATAAGCTCAACAGTATTTTGTAAAATGAGTGTACCTGATATTTTCATGATTTAATACAGTTAAGATAATGCATTTAGGAGCAGTCTGAGCAAGTCTAGGGCAGCAGAAAAGTAATGAGTCTCCCATGGTGATGTCCCTGCTTTAGCCATGCACGACTACACCTTTTTCCTGGTAAAGCCCCTCCCACATATCTACGTTTTTCATATTTGGATCAATAAAAAAAAACTTCCCTAAGTCTCCGAGATTTTGGGAAGCCTGTTTAATCGGCTGCAGCAGGACTATTTAATACAAGTATGGTATAACAGTGTTTAGATGGCTCCCCGGCCAGGGGGGAATCACATTTAACCCCTTGATGACAATTGCTGGTCCGGGCACGTCACGGAAATTCAAGTCGATAACGACAAATGACGTGCCAGGACCGGCACGTCTTTAAACGGATCTATTTTCGTTTTCTGCACCGAAACGGCGTTGCTGTAATGCCTCGACCTCGAGGCATTCAGCAACGCCATTATCGGCACAAAGGGGCCATCTCTGGCCCCTCCCCAGGGCGTCAACATCCGCCATACTTTGTATGGCGGCGGACGCCCGTTTAAAAAAAAATTTTTTTTTAACTTAAATGGTGTCGCTGGAATGCCTCGATCAGGAGGCATCCAGCGACACCAAACACTTACCTGGGGATGGACTGTGACCGCTCCGGAATTAGAAAAAAAATAGTAAAAAAACAGTAAAATGTAAAAATAATTTCCCACTGATGTCACTATCAGGGGAACCTTCAAGTGGAAAAAAAATGTTAAAAAAAAATAAAAAAAGGCAAAAAAAAATATATATATATAAAAAATATATTTTTGTGAGCAACTCCTAAAATTAGCATATTAGCTTAAAACAATTCTCGCATGGAAAGAGTTAAAATACTGGCATATTAAATGCCCATGGGGTGTCTACTTTCAAAAAATGTATGATTTGATGGGGTAAATTGAATTGGCCGGGTTCAACAAGGTCCCAATTAACACGGGGGGAAGGATGGCCACACATCTAATTTCCAATTAGAAAAATCCACACGTACCAAATGTGGCCTTTTAGTTCCCCCCAAAAATGACCAACCCATGCATGTATCACTGTACTCAGGAGATGTTGTTGAACACATATTGGGGTGTCGTGTGACAGCGGCATATACCAGGAGCTGTAAATTCATACATAAAGTAGGTGTGTGTGGGAAAAATACACACAAAAATACTACTGCAAACTTTGAAAGAAATGCTGGTGGTAAAATGTGTGCATGCAAAGAGTTAAAATACCAGCATTTAAAATACCCTGTGGTGTCTAGTTTTCAAAAATATATGGTTTTGTTGGGCACACTGAAATGGCCCAGCTCAAAGATGTACCAAATAGGACATGGGCAGTGGATCCCCAAATGCCAAAGTTCAACATTGAAAAATGTGCATGCCCCAAATGTGGCCCTTTTGCCCCCGAACAGCCAGGCAAAATCATTCATGTGGGGTATCACTGCGCTCAGGAGATGTTGCTGAACACATATTGGGGTGTTTTGTGATAGTGACATATACGGGAACTTTTTAATTCATACCTGAAGTAAAATGTGTGTGACAAAACAAATGGAAAAAAATGACTATCACAAAGTTTGACAAAGACTGGTGGTAGACATGGTGCATGGAAAGAGTTAAAATACTAGCATTTGAAATACCCTGGGGTGTCTAGTTTTCAAAAATATATGGCTTTATTGGGCACACTGAAATGGCCCGGCTCAAAGATGTACCAAATAGGGCATGGGCAGTGGATCCCCAAATGCCAAAGTTCAACATTGAAAAATGTGCATGCGCCAAATGTGGCCCTTTTGCCCCCAAACAGCCAGGCAAAATCATTCATGTGAGGTATCGCTGTACTCAGGAGATGTTGCTAAACACATATTGGGGTGTTTGACAAAGGCTGATGGTAGAATAAGTGCTTGGAATAAGTGCTTGGAAAGGGTTAAAATACCAGCATTTAGAATACCCTGGGCTGTCTAGTTTTCAAAAATATATGATTTGATGGGGTAAATTGCATTGGCCGGGTTCAAAGATACCCGAAATATACCCGAAATGGCACATGGGGGGAAGAATTACCAGATTTGGAAAAAATGGCTTTGAAATAGCAAAACGCTACCTGTACTTATTGCTCCATAACGTGCAGAAAAAAGCAAAAAAACATAAAAACATTGGGTATTTCTAAACTCAGGACAAATAGTAGAATCTATTTAGCAGGTTTTTTTATTACCTTTTATAGACGAGTAAAAGATTTTTCAACTAAAAGTTTTTTTCAAAATTTTTCACCATATTTTATACTTTTTTTAATAGTAAATAATATGATACAATCAAATAATACAATGTCATCTAAAGAAAGCCCTTCTTGTCCTGAAAAAAACAATATCTAATGTGTGTGGGTTCAGTAAACGGGAAAGAAGAAAATTACAGCTAAACACGAGCAGCGCAGAAATGTTAAAACGGCCATTGTCACGAAGGGTACAAAAAGTAAAATCAGCCTTTGTCACGAAGGGGTTAAAGGAAAAAAAGGTGCAGGGGCAGATGTAGAGTATTTGGCACCTGGGTGGGGCATCTCTCCCACACTTTAAAATTAAAAAATGTATTTTATAAATGAAATAAGTTAAATAATATTTGCTAAACTTTGCTTTCTATAATAATACCCCCCCCCCAAGCTATATTCATGTTCACTATATAGTGAGCCAAACATTGAGGGTAGTACAGCATATTATCATCACTATTTACTGAGCCATACATTTACAGGGGTACAGCATAACTGCTTTTACTACATACTGAGCCAGATATTGACATTGGTACTTCATCACTTTATATATACTGTGCCAGACACTGACAATAAACCAACATATAACTCTTATCACTATATATACTTATCCAGACATTGACAATGTTACAGCATAACTCTAATCATTCTATACTGAGACAGATTGACAGTGGTACAGTATAACGCTCTATCAGTTTCCTTACTTTGAGATATTAATTCACATGAACTGAGAATTAAATTATTTTTTTGAGAAATGCAGTTCTATGCCATAGGGCTGTAGGTCTCTGTCTACCAGTCCCTGCTCTGTGCTCTACTGCTGCTGCTATTGGTCAGGAAAATTCGTTTTTGCTCACCATGCACAAGTCTAATATGTATCTTTTAAAGCCAATTCAAATGAACTCACAAATGAAAATAGACTCCCATCCTCTATCAAATAATTCTGACTATAAATGTCATCGCTTGGGTAAGTCACTCAGGTGACAGTCTCTCTACCTCTTTTGCTCTATATATTTTTTACAGTGTCCTACAGGGATAAATTACAATACTGTTAGCTAAAGTGGCTTCAGCTACTTTGCCAGGCACATTGTAGGAACTTGCATGGTATACTACGTTGCTAGCTGCGGTCTATTTTCACTTATAAAGAGAAGGATCCTATTCAGCCTCTTTGCATTGGACTGTTATACCACTGTCTGTGCTAACGTACATTAAAATTCTAGGCCTCTGCAATTATGGATACACAGTCCCAGAAAAGAATAAATAACATTAAAATGAGTCTCCTTAAATTAAGATATGAATCTGACATGAGTCTTTGTACACACCATGTGATGAGTCTTGTTACACAGCAAAATCAGTGGAACTGATTGCCAAACCAGACTGGACCAGCCTGGCGCTTTTCATGTACCCATCAGGCTAAAACAAATATTCAAGTAGTATAACAACTCATATAGGTTTCCTCCTTGTCCCCAAATACATACCAGACAGAACAGAACACAATCATAGAAATTATGTTACCCCAGACCAAGGGAACAAGTTCTCATATTATTTACATGTTTAAGATAAATGTATTCAGAAATGTACATAATTTATGAATCTATCAAGTGATCTACTAAAATTACAGAAGATGAAATTACCAGAAACAAGCTACTGCAATACAGTTCACATATACAACATTATTTGTTATTTAATCTAAAATACAACATGATCTACCCTTCATAGTGACAATAAATATAGACAGTAGCTTGTTGTTTTTGTATTGCAAAGAAAAGCTTATAATGGGAAAAAAGTCATAAAACCTGTTCATACTTCATCAGTATAGAAAAATGATAATACAAAAAAGTAAAAAAAAAAAAAGGATCTTATTTGTCTTATACAGGGTGCCCTCCTAAAGGCCATAAAGACAATTTAAAAGGTGCCAAAACAATTTCACATAAATACCATGAAATGTACATACTATATTTAGTTCTCTAATCATAGCATCAAGGACATTAAATATCCAAACTCATAGGGAATTTCACAAGTGACAGATACATTTCTAGGTTCAGTATGATGACAGCATTTGATGCATTACAATTTGGATTTGAATTGACATCTGAAACATCAATATACACTTATGGAACTCTACTAATTCATTATGCAAGTCATCATAGCTTTTAGTTTATGTGTCATTCTGAGGGCTTCACACTACATTTCTATTTGATGTATAATGCCTTGTCTGAAGCACATTCACCTAACACCAAGTGCATCAAATGTCGGGTTGTGGTACAATATTAAGCAGCTGTTAACTCTTTGGAGATAGAGGGGAATGATAAATACAAGAGTGGCATAGATTGCCATAAAGTTATAACACTGTAACAAATGTGTTGTAATAATTTTTGGTTCCTAGGTTTATAGATAATTATTCCTGCTAAAATACTGTCTCAACATATTTTCTTTGCTCAGGGCCCCCTATAACATATTTCTTGTTTTGTCTTTATATTCATTCCCAAATATGGGAGCACACAAATACTGGCATATTGACAGATAAAAGCAGCTCCACAAAAACCAAAAAACTTCCACAGCAGACTGTGCCAATAAAATATATACATCAGAAGTCTTCCTCAGACTTCACCACAGACCTGTACCTTCTGGCTCCATTATATTGTAAATGGTTGAAATGGTTTTACTACCCTATACACCAGGGGTGTCCAACCTGTGGCCCTCCAGTTGCTGCAGGACTACATCTCCCATATTCCTCTGCCAGGTCCTTAGCTGAAAGAGCATTATGGGAGATGTAGTCCTGCAGCAGCTGGAGGGCCACTGGTTGGACACCCCTGCTATACACAGTCACACTACCTTATTCACATACAACCTACACAATGCAGTCACACTTCACTAGACACAAGCATACTAAGCAATACACTATGATCTTACCCTAATCCAGGGCTTGACAAATTTTTTTTGAATCTAGGCGCAAGCTAAAAAAGTTAGGAGCCAGGATTTTTTTTTTAAACTAACAGTTGGTCATGAGTGATCTGATCATCATCAGCCCACTTACTAAACTCACAGCATTTGACCTGGAAGCACCCTGGACTTTCAGGTCAGTGCTGTTTTTTTTTTTTTAATTTGTTTTTTGGGTTTTTTTTTTTTAACTCTTTCAATGCTGATGTTCCATTGGAGCACAGCATTGACTGATATTTAGTCCCCACAAGCCTGTGGGGACAAATGTTAACCCCTGCAATGCCACGAATGTGTCATACACAATTGTGGCACTGAAGGGGTTAACGCTGCACCGTCGCTCTCATGGAGCGATCAGGCAGCAGGGGAGGGTTGGGACTGGTCTCCACACTCATGTGGAGACCGAAGACCCCTCTCCCCTGTCCCTGAAGCTGCCTCTGGCAGCTGGGACGCAATTGCTGGTCTATAGACCAGCCATTGCAGGGAGGTGTCTGTTTCATGACTGCTGTAGGCTTCCATGCCTACAGGAGTAAGCAAAGGGCTTATGGAGGCTCATTTTTGCTGTTGCTGGTCTGCCTGGGCTTTCAGGCAGACAACCAGCAGCAGAGCCCCGTACAAAATGGGAATTAACCCCTAAAATGCCGCGATCGCTGTATTGAAGTGGTTAACTCTGCATTTTCGCTCTCATGGAGCGATCAGGCAGCAGGGGGATGTTGTGTCAGGTCCCCACACTTATGTGGGGACCCAATCAACACACAACCCCCTTTCCTGAGGCTGTCTGTGGCAGCTGAAAACGCAATTGCTGGTTTGCCGGCAATTGCGTTTTCAGCCTACAGAATCACTCCGTGGGAGTGATCACAGGCCCGGGGGCGGGCTCGGGGTGGCTGTGCTGGTCTGCCCAGGCACCTGGGCAGACAGCAGCGGCGCCCCTGTGATCACCACGATTGTGGCGACGTGGGGGCATTTTTGGGGAATTTAACAGGCTGACAACAGGCGCCAGGACAAAATTATCAGTCGCCATGGCGACCTGGCACCTGGGATTTGTCGAGTCCTGCCCTAATTACATGCTTATTTCCATATATGCAGTAACCCTTTGCTCTACTTATTTATTCCAAACAATTCACAGTTACATTAGGTATGCTACATAAAACACAGTCACATGGTCACAACTACATGTTTCATTAAAAGTTGGTAAAAGTAGGCTACACATAGGGAGGTAAAATGAGTTATTTGGAAAAGAATGTGGCAATTAAAATAGATGTAGTGGCGTGTGCTCGACTGAAGCTCTAAAATGGCTATGCAATATCATCTTGATGTATTCTTACACAACTTTTTAAGCATGCAATGCTGATTTTCAAAAAGCGCATTGTACATGAAATGTGGTTGATATTGGGCCTGTTATAACAGCTGGTCAGTAGAACTCTACAGTCAGGACTTTCTTGACTAAACTGGGATGATGGGTAACTATGGTCTTGCAATTGCTGAAGTATTTAATTTACAATAGTTACACTATTCATATTTTAAACTTTGAAGATCCCATTCTGATATACAATAACAAATGCCTCAAGCAGAACTTTACCTTAATACAGCAGTTAAAACAAATATTTTATTTTTTATGATGGGATTAGCAAAAAAGAAAAACAAAACAATTCGACATCAGCACCTTTTTTTCTCAACTACAAGCATTTGTAGTACATAGCAGGTTTTGAAGTTTTTAGTGTTGGTAAAGGGTTTTCCATCAATGTCGTACTCTGAGATAAATTGACAGCAGATTCTAATTCTTTGAGATTGCCATTGGCAAGACTCTCTGAACCATAGCTATTCATGTTGTTTCAGAGATGCATTGGGTTCCAGCCGGACGCTCAGAACAGCTGGGAGGTGTAACTAGCTCTCCCCAGAGGGAGGCTTATATCTTCCCTCTGTCTCTAATTAATTAATCATTACCCACAAATTACCAATTAGATAAAGTGTTTTAAGTGATTTCTAACCACAGTAGAAATACGGCCAATACAACGAACAATTATTCTTTATTATAACGTGATCAAGTGATCATGTAATCTAGAAAGAACAATAATGTATCTTCACCAGAAATCACAGGATTTATGCATGTTTATTTTTACATAGTAAATTGAAATTGTACACCAGAGCAAAACAAAAGCAAAAATATGGATATAGAGTGTTTTGTTTGTTTATGTAGATTCCACACTTAAAATGAAGCATTATACATTCATGCAACTGATTCGAAACAAAGTTTTACTAATCAATGCAAGACACTGTTTTGCTAAAAAAGTAACAGTTCCTTTCTTACTTAGTAAAAACATATTTAGCTGTTTAGGCACCATAAAAAAAAAAAACACGCGACTTCCGGGGGCGGGCTCAACGGTGCAGCTCGCGTTTTACCTGAGGTCCTCTGGCCATTGTTCCATCCACGGCCATCTGTGCTCCACATTCTCTGGGGGCACGGACTTAAGGATAAGAAGCTGGACAAGTGGATTGCGTGTCTCGACTGCAACCTCCCGTCCACCATCTTGAGGAGGTGTGCTTCGGACCTGTGCCACACCGGACGGGAGGAGGGAGGGACGGAGGACTGCTTGGACCGGCAGAGTGGTAGGGAAACAGGGAGCATCTTCCCGGAGGGCGTCTGGCCAGGTCCCTCTTGTGTCCACGGCGGGGTTCTGTGGTTTCCCTGTATGCCCCGGGGGAGGGGACAAGGCCACGCGTTGAGGTGTCCAAAACCATGATCATTATTAAACCCTACTGGGGAAACTGATACTCTGTCAGAGCCACGGTTCAGCTGTATGGACTGAATGTGCCCACTGTTTGTTTTTGTCACCAAGAAGAGGGGAGCAGATCCTAGGGCTGTTCCCTACTAACCTACTTGTATTGTGATGATGCTGGCTGCGGACGTTTGCACTGTTTTGCTTTGTCACGACATATTACACTCTGATTCATCTGCCTGTTCTGGCTTTGGGCCCTGTCATATTGTTACTTACTAAAGTGACTGCCTCTGTGGCCGCCATCTCTCTGTGCTGCGCTGCAGTGCACTCCTCTGAAGTTGAACCAGGCCATGTGCCACTTGCACAGAGGATTGGGAAAATCCTCTGGATAAGCTGATTCGCTCTACCTTGAGTAATATGTGCTCAACAGCGATGGTGTACTCTATTGTGAGGAGGCCAAAATATTTGCCTGTACTACAAGGGGGGGCTCAAGTGTATGCCCACCTTGGAGTTAGAAGATATTTAGGAGGGTGTTACTGACTGCCCTTTACGCAGGCATGCTATTGAAAGTTAGGCATCATGCTTATTCCCCCCCCCCGTCTCTTTCGTATGGGACTAAGGGCTAATGCAAATTGCATTAAATGTAATGTACCTCAGGCTGATCTATACCACTGTTTCTGGCAATGTCCTTGACTCTAGCATTGCTTAAGTCCAAACTCTTGTTTCTGTTTGCTTTTTTTGGTTTCCTTTTGTAATTTTTGGAGAAAATTAAGACTGTCATAATTTGTTACAATTTTTTGGAACATGCTCAGCTTACTGATGTCCTATTTTATGGATGTTCCGACTGTTATGCTATTGCTGTCAATCTTGGGTTTTAATAAAATGTTTCTTTAAAAAAAAAAAAATATGCATCATATATTTAAATAACTTTATATATTGTCATCAAAAAGCAATATATTAAGTAAATAAGGCCTTGCAAGCTTACAATCTAACAACATATACATGTATCAGCACACACTAGCACATTACATTAATACACTCACTAACACACACTAACTCCAAACACTCACATATGCTAACACCTAAACACCTAAAGGATGTGGAAGGGGGCAGGGTAAGTTTCTATGTATAAAAACATTACTAACTTGTTCATTGCTTAAAAAAGGTTTTAAGATCTAAAGACATTTCTGGGGCACTACACAGTTGGAAGTTTTTCAAGCATGTATTTATAAATAACAATAAAATATTTGGTGTTATAAATCATTCCTTGCTACATATGGAAATAATAAACTTCGAAGTGCAAGACGTGTTTCAATTACTTGATATGGTCAATGACGCTATAGCAAGCAAAACATCTACATTTCTTAACAAAATAAGATTTATTGGCCAATTCTTTGGAAATAATTTACAAGCAATAGCATAAATGAGGCAACTTTGTTAATTTTTAGATTTATAAGGGAAACATGACACTAACATAAGATAGCACAAAGAACTAATTAGTTCAGATAGAAAGCGATAAGCGCTCCCTCTATATCAGCTCATGTTTTTTTTGCGTATAACAGACATTGAACTGTATAACTGGTCTTTAGGGCCTTTCATATTCACAAAGTAACATATATTTCAATTATATACCAAATACATGTTTCCTGATGTCAGAAAGGGACACCTTTCACCCCTAGATATATTATATATATATATAATATACAAACCAAAGGGAGCGGCTGCACACTCAGAAATACTATTAGTATACACAGGCTTTTATTTGCCCGGGTGCTCCAAAAATAGCCAGATATATGTAACGCACTTTACTACAAAGACCCAGGAGTGCCCATTTTTCTTTGGTTACACATTATATATATATATATATATATATATATATATATATATATATATATATATATATATATGTATGTGTGTCTATATTTTTAAAGAGCTGAGTGATCAAGATTTCTGCAAGTCTAATCCCAATACATTCCCTACTAGGATTAGAGTTCAGTATTGGACCCTACTGTGACCCTTATGTGCTATTGACTATGGTAGTCTGCTGCTATACAGGCTAACATGCTGTCATACTCAATGGTAGAACTTAAAGGGACCCTCCAGCTATTATATGCACTGTTACATT
The DNA here is from genome assembly GCA_029215755.1 of Spea hammondii. Lineage (NCBI taxonomy): Eukaryota > Metazoa > Chordata > Amphibia > Anura > Pelobatidae > Spea > Spea hammondii. Next base: position 44,843,681 of record JARDYJ010000001.1, on the reverse strand, counting down.
ACCCATATGTAATTCCTCCCTAACTATTTGCAGGATCTCCTGACACATAATATTCTTACCACCCATCCTCTCCAGTGCTGCTTGCCAAATGTTGCAAGCAGGGGTCTAACATGACCCCTCCTACTCACATGAGCAGAAAATATTTGCATTGCTTTCCTGACACTGATGGGATGCTTTAAGAAACCAATCAGTTGCCCAATATTGTTGGACCACAGAGGAGGAAGTGACCTGCATAGTTTACCCAAGTAAATTGATAATTTGTTTAAAACTTTTTCAAAGTGCAAAATGCAAAACATTTTATTTGACGCAAAATAAGTCTTGGGAGAGTTCACATTTTTATGAAAGAGAAATGTAATCTTTAATAAAACCCACACACAAACGTAACTGTTCTTTAAACCAAAAAGACATGCTATCCATATAATTATTTTTTTATAACACTAAACACAATCAACACTAAATCACAGCAAATTGCATAGAATCCTTGTTTGAGAAACTATTGACTAGAAACATCTGGGTTGTTTTGTGGTAGGTGTTTTACCTTTTACTGAGAAGTTCCTTAAGACAGTCCAGTGATCGAATGCCTCTTTTACTATGCAAGACCTAAATATCTAAATCCTTTTTGAGTCCCCACTCAACTGTTCACATCTCATTATGACAATATTCTTTAACTTATTATCCAAAATCCAACATGAGGATCAATCATATGATATCTGGACAGAAATAAATGAAATAATCCAGTACTCTTTTTTTAATGTTTATTGGTATTCGTGTTGTATGGACTCCAATGAATTTGCTTTTTTTGGTGGGAGGGGTTAAGTAAGTAGGAGAAAAGGAAGCAAAGTTGATAAAGGTAGAGTGAGGGAAAAAGAAGAGTGACGTGATCGGGATAGTAATGAAAAGGGGAAGAATCAGGAACCCAGATCTTGGCATGCTTACGAAACTTTTAGGGGGTCCACAGGTGATTTTTCAGGGCCCTTTTACTGCTACATATTGCCTTGCGTGTATTGAAATAAGGTACCCCAGCAAAAAAAAATAATAATAATTTACTAATGGTTTTACTCTTGTGAGAGCAAAGTCATAGGAAATAATTAACATCAAAACATGACCTAGTTTTGGATGTATCCAGACTATTCCTAATTAGCGGTTTCTTCACTGTGATCCTTAAAAGAAAAGGAAATTACTTGATAATCTGACAAACATTCAGACTTTATATATAATTCAGCTTCTTTATTTCAGGGGAAATATTCACAATTTTAAAAAAATAATAAAAGGTACTTTGCGGTGTAACATATTTGGAGTGGGATTTGTTTGCTTATCTTAGTGATAGCATGGGGTATGAGTCCTAGCAAATACAGGAATATGAAAAAGGTATCAGTATTTAAGATCAAAACCAAAAGCATGTGCTTTAGATTAGACATAAATTCACTGATCCACAGTTTATGCAGCCTTCTGCCATGAGAAAATAATTTACAGACTAAACCAAAGGATACACGTTGCCTACATTTCTCAAGAGTATCTTATTCCTCTGCAATTAAACAAGGGTTTGTAATTTCTGTATTATCACAAAATATTTGTGTATAATGTTTACATATTAAGACAATATTATGTCCCCTCCTATTTAAAAAAAATATATTTATGGTAAATAACAGTGAGTGGTCTTGAAGCTGTAAGGCAATAAATCATTTCAAAAGTGACATTTTTTCCCCTTTCTCCTGTGCTCAAGGATGTACCTATGGTATTTGGCACACGGGGAGGATCCAGTATTTGACACCCCACCCATTGGCCCCTGCCTCCTGTAACTCACGTATGAGCTGGCTCACATTTTACACACACTTATACCCTACACATTCATTTTAACATACTCCCTCTCATACACACTTACACATTCACATCCATGTTCAAAAACATACCCAACCATGCTCACACACACACATACATATATATTCACACAATTTACACATACACACCCATGCTCAGTTAGTTACATATACACATTAATGTTCACACACACTTATACATATACATTCATTCTCACGCATGCTTATACATACATATTCATGCGAACACACACATGTATACCGTAAGGAACCTGCCAAAGTAGTAGAAGGAACAGAGACAAGCTACAGACAAGAATGCATATGACTGAGTTCAGAAATGACTCAAACTGGCAGGCATCAGGCAAAGGGTTAATACAAATTTACACTCCTGTGTCAGAATGGCAGGCAGCAGGCAAACGGGTAGGCCAAAAAATACACCACGGTCAAAATGGCAGACATCAAGAGTTAATTAGAGGCAATCTGAGGTCCAGGAACACAGAAAATATGAAACAGGAGCACAAAGAAAAGGATACATCGAATAACACTAAGAGCATCTAAATAACTGAGCACCATTTGCAGGGAACTGGGAGGTTATATAGGGCGGCTGGGAGTGGCCTCACCCTCCTGGACTCCCTGCTGGATATCCTCATGGTACAGCGAGCATGCTTGGCTGTAGGCTTGCACCTCTCATCCTTGGGAACTCTGCTACCTTGTGATGACTATGGGAATTAATAATTAATAATGGCAGAGGTGGTGACTGAATGTTCATGTTGGAGAAGCAGTATACTGCTACATGCCCATGTAACCGCTTCCTGAGTGACATACAGGGACAGGGCTGTGACTGTGAGGTATGTGCCTTATACATAACTACATACATGCTCACACATTTATGCACTCTCACTCTAATGTACATATAGTCATGCATACATACTCCCTCTCTTTCCCTCTCTCTCTCTCTCTCTCCTTCCCTCACACACCCCTTACCTCAACCACAGTCCCTCTACACTCCTTCCTCTCTGGTCTGGTCCAAAATTGTTCACAAAGGGTTGGTATGACAGGACCAGGCCAGTCCAGGTTGGACTAGCCCCTTGTGAACAATTTTGGACCAGCCGAGCCCAGACCATCCCTGTATGCCAGTGTGGCACCCCCCTAAATATGCTTAGTTTAGAAAAAACGGAACCTCAGAGGGGATATGATAGCATTATATAAATATTCGGGGCCATTGTGTGGAAATCTGTTCATAAACAGGACATGCATAGGACACTTGTTCATGCGTTTAGACTGGAAGAAAGGAGAGGAAAGGGTTTTTTTTACAATAAGGCCAATAAGGATGTGGAATTCTCTGCCTGCAGAGGTAGTTTTATCGGAGTCTGTACAGACGTTTAAACAGCAACTGGATGGATACTTGGAAAAACATAATATTCAGGGATATAATCTTTAATTATGGGGAAACAGCTTATTGATCCAAGGAGAAATCTGACTGCCATTTTGGGGTCAAGAAGGAATTTTTTCCCTGGTTAGTGCAAAATTGGGAAGAGCCAAACTGGGGTGTTTTGGGTTTTTTTGCCTTCTTTTGGATCAACAGCAACAAATTAACAGATATAGGAAAGGCTGAACTTGATGGACACATGTCTTTTTTCAGCCTATAAAACTATGTAACTATGTAACTATTATTTACTGTTTTGTTTTTAATTACCATTGACCATTTTTACCATTTTTAATGGACATTGTATTGTATAGACTTGAGATCATGTCATTTGTTTATAGGATGTATTGCTGGTACTGTAATGTCTTTGGTACTAAATGGCAATACATTGCATAATAGGAAACGTCTTATTAACAATGCCTTAACAGACTGTTGATCTTGATATCTACTTGATGAAAAGTGTGCCGGCACCCAAATTGTTATTATTATAATACTGCCCATTAAAGTTTAACCAATAAAGTTTAGAATAGTTTTATTTGTTCAGGAATACTTTTGCTCTGCACTTGAAAATCATCCAACTACTGTTAATCTGACTAGATGTGTTCCAGTCAGAAACTTGGTTCCTTCTCCATTTTACGAAATAATAACCATTCACAGGGGAGTTTCCTGTGCAGTCAGCCATTTTATGAGAGAAGTTGCTTTTTTTGAAGCCAGAATGGAAAATTGTTAAACGTGTCACCCCACAGTTTTAAGGTAAAATGCAATTAACACATAGGTACCGAGTTTTATGTTTGCTCCAGAGTATACTAAGCTCTAAGAAAAGACTTTTAGCACTTTTATATATTCCAGAGATTTATGTTAAAAATTACTTTCCCAATAATCCCATGATAGCGTATAACAATAAAGAAAACATGTCTGAATACCTTCATTGAAGAAAAATGCAATAAAGTCTGGAGTTTCCATTTCTCCCTCCTTTGCATCAATTACCTTGCTAACTAACTAATGATTTCTCAAGAAATATGGCAGAAATCCACGGTATATTTTTCATAGACTTTACATAGTTTATTATGTCTCTGTGCTGACCATTCTCAACACAATTAACATATGGTCCCGCTATGAGGTAGAAAGCAGAACATCCAGCAATCAAAGAAGAAAAAAAAAACAGATTATTGAATATAAATCACATATCCAAGGAACCACTGTGGTTTCCAATTGAGTCAGATTCATATTAAAGAGCCAAGAACATATTCTAGAAACAAAAAACATGTACATAAGAGGTGGATTTAATTATATTTCTCTCTGTATTTGTAAGACGAGAGCTCATAGTTTTTTTTATCTATGACACTATAATCTGAAAGACTTGCTTTACACCTTGCCTTTATATTTGATTCATCTGCAAATTATATATATATATATATATATATATATATATATATATATATATATATATATATACACACAGTAGATATTATTTTAACCTCAAACTTTTATTAAGGGTCTTTTTTTGTCTTGCTTCTCTATCTGTTCCCCAAATTTGGTTCAAAGGGACCTGGACTGGGAGAAAAAGATGTTGATGGCTGTGAGGACCATAGAAAGAGTTTATATAAAAGGTATATTCTTTCAAATTCAGTGATTCTAAATTTGTGGATTCTAGTTAAGAGATGTTGGAAAATCATTGCTGACTGTGAGTACCTGGGGAAAAAAGTAAGCTTCAAGCTGCTCCATTATTACTGAGTATATATAAAGCCAATGTTACCCCATCCCTGTCATATAAACAACTTCCATCTATAGGGCTACAGGGGAGAAAACAGAAGATTATGTTGTATAATATAATTGATTTATTGATTGATTTTTAATATAAGTGTAAACATAATCATAGTTAAGTAGATTTCTGGTATTATTATTATGTTCTCTTAATTTTATTTTTTTACATAGGACCCCTTTAACTCTTAAGCTGCTCTGGTACTTTATCATCAGCATTATTAACAGTAGTGCGGCAGCTTCACTATTGAACCCAGGGTAAGTACTGTCATTTTACAGAAATGGCTTCCTTAGGTTATTACCAGTGACAATACTGCTTGCATCCAGTATATAGTAATGAAATATGTTTCTAGTATCTGTTACGGGAACCTGGGCTGCACTGGACTATTGGTCATAATTGGAAAATCTCAAAATATTTATTGCATTATTATCTCAATGTTTCTTCCTTTTGTTCCAAATGTTACACTACAAAACAGTACCTTACATTATTTATTCTTGTGTTTTCCTTCCACTCCAGCCTTATCCCTTATGCATAATTTACTATTATTCCTTCTAGTGGCATATTTCCGTGCTGTAATATAGCAGCAAAACTATATAACTGAGTAATTACTTAGAATTTTTAAGATTCATTTACTGATTTGTATAGCACTCAGTTACACTCTCAAGATTGACCCCTGGTGGTCAACATTAAGAATTAAAGAAAAATAATAAAACTGCCCTACAAGTGATCCCTTGCTTTCACATTGTAATGAAAAGATCTCTTAGAAAGCTAAGCAATTTATTATTCCTATTATGTGCATATAGCATCATAATACATTTCTGTTTTAAAATATAAACATATGACATATTTACAATGGGTAGTGGCATGGTCTGCTTTTGTCTAGGTGAATCACAGCAGCTAATCGTTAGCAACTGATATTTTAGATGTAATGTAAGGATGTACTTTACTGAGAAGATGGTAGATGAGTGGAACAGCCTCCCGGCAGAAGTAGTGGAGTTTGATACAATGAGGCAAGCTGAACATGCATGGGACAGGCACATGACGATCCTGAATCTAAGACAATAATAAGGACTATGGTTTGAGTTTTTACAGCAGTAAGAAATGGGCATATAAAATGGTTCTTATTTGCTTTTAAATTCTCTGTTTTTATATAGTGTTATCATGGGGAACATGTGCATTTAGTACATATATGTTTGCAGTGATTTGGAAGTAAGATGGACGTATATATAAGCCACTATAGCTGTGAAGTGATATGTTTGTTAGGTTGACACATTTCAGGTATTCGATCAACACGTTCCAGACACTTTTATTCAGGTATCCCCAATGAATGGCTGTGTGAAAGGCAACATAGCTCCACATGTTGTAGACATCTGAGAACGAATCAGAAATGTGGAGGCAGATGGCACAATCACAAGTCAAATATTAACCAAGAACAGGTTGATGGGTGTCAGCATGGAAATGCCTATGGAAAAAGAAATGTTTTCCTTTGAACACTGTGGCATAGTCGTTTACAGCAGCATACGGAGTTTTGAAGAAAAAAATAAATGTAATACTCTTTCTAAGCTACAACCTGCTCTGATAAGTTTAACACCTTGATAACTTAATGCATCAATTCAAACATTGGGGTTGAGTCAATAAACCAACTAAATTGAAGCCCTTTTCTGGAAAAGCAGAGTATGCAGCAAGCAATTCCACTATTAATGCTCAATGTATTGTACACATATAGATTGCATATCTCAAAATCATAGCATAGTATGTCCTGACTTCATGTCTAAGGCACTGTGGAACTGATGAGGTCATAGCAAGCGCTTCCTATGAGATCACAGCTGGTAAACATATAGAGATCCTCTTTAATTAATTAAGTAAATGTGTTTGCTAAGCTAATAATTACACAATAATATGCACATTGTAAATAAAAGTATAATTATACTGATTAGTGGACCTAATGTAGTATAAGGGAAGTCTGGATTTAACTTTTTTTCATAAGAGCTTTAATGCATTTTTAAGAAAAACACAAAAAAGATTATGAGTTGAACTTCTTGACACAAATGTATCAAGGACAAGTTTCAGAAATGTATCACTCCCACTTTGTCAAATAGTTATACCAAGTAGTATATACATATGGAGATAAGTCCAAAAGAAATTGACCACAGCCAGCATGGTTTAACCATAATGTAAGACAGGAACTACTAAGAAATAAGTAGTATTCTAACTAGCTTTAAACAGTACAATTTTCAATCAAAAACACCTAATGCACCGAATGCACCCCCCCACACATTGACATTGTTTTTGATAGCTTACACTAATAAAGTACCTATGTACCTACATATAACTTCATTTTAGGTACTTAAGTGGCTGAGTCAAGAAAAGTCCAAGAGCAACACATTTAAATTTAAGATTAATAAAGTCATCATGGCATTCACTCTAGGGTTATTCGGGGCTTGGTGTAAGTTTGTTGCAAAATGTTTTAATTACGGTTATGTGCACAGTGCAAAAACATGAGTGAGAGAGTGCGAGAGAGAGTGCGAGAGAGAGTGCGAGAGAGAGTGCGAGAGAGAGTGCGAGAGAGAGTGCGAGAGAGAGTGCGAGAGAGAGTGCGAGAGAGAGTGCGAGAGAATGGGAAGTGTATGAATTAGTAACTGGAAGGTCTTAAGACAGCACTTTTTAAAAATGGGATTAGGCTTCTGTACATAGTTAGGCTGGATGTGGTTCAGTTTGGGGGACTGGGTAAGAAAAGAGTGTGATTTAATAGGAAAGTATATATGGAAAAGCTTAAAAAATAATAGAAGGAATGGAGGCTTTAATGTTTAGCTAAATTAGATTTAGTCACTCTAGAAAAGGGGTGTCTCATCTCAATATAGAAATACATTCAACGTCTGTACGAGGCCCTTTCAGGGGAAATCATTATACCACGGATAACGCACATAACAAGTAGCCAATTATTAAGATGGGAGGACACATACTTCCTTTTAAATAGACATTCCTCACAGTAAGGGCCATAAATCTCTCAAATGCACTACTTATAGGTATAGTGACTCTAAGGATTGTAAATGCTTTTAAGAATAAACTGGATTGCTTTTTGGTAAGCAAGGATATTCCAGGGGATGTATAACTACTTAAAAAATGTTGATATATGTTTTATTCTGACTGCACCTAGAATCATGAAGGATTTATTCTGTCCCTTAAGAGAAAAAAACCGGCATGAGCTTAAAAGGATTTTTTCCTTTTTATAGATGTAATTAGCGGTCTCTTGAAAAGGTTGAATTTAGTGGACTTTTCCTATGTTAGTAAGAAGAGACGTATGTCCAGATTGTTATTCCATAATGTTCCCCCAGAAAAAAAGTCACAAAAAAGTAATTTAAAAATGAAAAGTAATCTTAATAAATAAATACGCCTATTTTTCCATTCAATTCTAACTATGATCTAAAACGTTTTACAAAGCTAGCTTGATTGCCAGGTCTCATCTAAATATAAAGAGTTTGTAAGAGAGTTGTACATTTTGGCTTCCTTGGATCTTTCCCTGCAAGAAGAAGTGTGCAAGCCCTGTATAATGAATAGTTAAAATTAGCAAGGAAAGGCTTACAAATCTACCACTTTACATATGCAATATGCATGCCTGAGCTTCTTACTGGAGCAGATCAGCCTTCGTGGGTTATAGACTCCTAATGGTTAGTTAGTATGTTAATGTACTCCATGAAATGATTAATAATGAGTATTGTTTGTGAATAAAATATTTTAAACAAAATATCAGTATTTGGCTTTTTATTGGAGTCTAATATATTGTGTTTCCCAGGACGAAATAATAATGCACAGAAAACAAAACCACTTACAAGTTACATGAATGTAAAGGTTTTCCCAATATTAGTTTAGATGTTAATGATTACATAATACATCTATTCTTGAAACCAGTCTAAATCCCTCGCCAACCCTTGGTTTACCACAAAGGTTGCAAGCCAGCCTGCGTAGCTCTATTTTTTACCTTCAATCAATAGCCCTTAATGAAAACCTTTCCTATTAAGTGAGCAAATTAGTTCCTCTGTATAAATCAATATAGAAAGATCATGATGATATAAGTGAAAATATATGTGTTAAATAAATAATGTGCTTACACAAAAAGAGTATTGCACCACAATAAAAATAGTCTATTAAAATGGAATGCAAAAATTAGTTTCACTAAACTATAGGGAATTAAATATATAAAAATTACTGTGAAAGTTTGGATGCAAGATATTTTTGGTTATTGATTTTTTCCATGTATATCTTGAGATCAAGGTTTTTTTAGCCCCCAAGGTACCACTAGTCAAACTACAATAAAATATTTGTCTAACTCCAAAAAATATCCATTGGTTTCTTTTTTAATAAAGAAAGTGTAGCTGAACGTTTTGATTTCCCGATTTCACTAAACATTATTGAAGGGCAACACCAGTGAACTTATCCTGTAATAAAGGCGTGCATTCAGAGGGGATATAGGGGTGAACTTTGGGTGACCTGGGTCATTGCCATTGTGGTAACTGGCTAGCAGTCACTTCCTTCCCTCCCTCCCCATGTTTTCTTCTGTCATTTCCATATTCTAACTTTTTCTTTGTCACAGCATGTGGGTGGCGTGTCCTTGCCGATCAGGAATTGGTGATGGTGGATATGGAAGGTGGTGTTAAAGATGGAAGGCGGATCTCAATCCCCTAAACTCTTGTGGTAAGGTCAATGACCTTGGTTGTGCCCACCAAGCTTTAGGTCAGTTGGTGGTTAGCACTGGTAGATGGCAGCGCAGGGAGCAGTTTGTTGTATTGGACAAAGGGGAGGTGATTACCTCAGTGGTTGGAAGTATGGAAGCAAGGACTGAGTTAATTTATTATTACTAGGCCTCACTTGCTTGGGAATGTAGCTGCTGTGGCCGTTTCCCCAAGTGGACTCTTCATAAGTTGGCAGTTAAAAGTTATACTGGACTATCCAGACATCCATCACTGACTGTAACAGCGCTGCGGAATCTGCCAAGGCTTTATAAATAAATGTAATGTAATGTAGTGTGTTTTTGGATGCTTTTTTTCTGTGTATACTATTTATTGTTAATATTTATTTGTTTTAAGTGTGTTTTCTCTTGAAAATAGGCTAAAACAGTATGGTTTGTGTTTTTGTAATAAAAGCTGTGGTCTGTTTTCATCCATATACAGTTGCCTGTGTATTATTTGGGTGAGTGGTTGGTGGGTTGGTAAGGTGGTTGTTTTGCCCGGAGCGCTATCCCCACTTCTTCATACAAGTGAATAGACCCTATTATGACAGTGTAGCTTCGCTCTTCCTGCAAGATAAATAATAAGCTGGCTCTTATAGTTCATAATTAATGTGATGAGATAAAGTGATTGATCTCACTGCAATTCACTGACACCTCACTGTTTAGTGGACCAATGCCAGAGTCTTTAATTTCACTATTTTATTTTAGAGCAACTCTAGGAAGAGAAAAAAGAAGTGGATACTCATTGTTATGCACAGTATCTGTATAAAGGCATTCTGTCACTAAAGTTTTTTTAATTATCTGTTTTACTTACCTGCCAAAGCTCTCTTTCTTTCCTCTCCTTGTTCATCAGGGCAGAGATGGTCTTTCTGTGGGGGTCTAACAGTGTTTTGCATCTGTTTTTAGAAGCTCTATCATATTTCAGGTCCATACTTTTGCTTGCCCTCAGTGCTCTACACCTGTTGGATGAGAGTAGAAACTTGTTGGTAGGTTTACCAGGTGTCTAATCGTGGACCGGACAGTTTACTTTATGCACTCATGGTTTCATCTGGGTAGACCAATATTTGGGAACACAAAAAAAGAAAATGACTGCTGTTATTATGTTAAACAAACACTCCTGGTGAAATATATCTTATTATTAATTTTGGTTGCTCTGGAATCTAACTGTACATAAGTATTCATGTTCTTTCATTCATATCCAAAGTGGTATTTAATTGTGAAGGGTACCTTCTATATATATATATATATATATATATATATATATATAATTTTTTATATTACTGCCCAATTGTAATTTACACAACGCTACTAGTGGTATCCTATAGCTGCCCCCTCCGCATCCTGAATCCATTAAAAGGAACTGTGCACCTTTAAGACACTGCACACCAGGATATGACATCAAATCCCGACACGCTGTGTTTGAAAGACAAACAGCTCCTTTTAATACACTCTTTGGAAGCTGCGCTGAACATATACGTAAGCTGGTTAGGGAGATGAAAGATCTCCTCTGTGGCCGGCCCATTGTGCAGCAGGATCTCAGGCAATCCCCCCCCCCCCCGATTTGTAGCAGGGCTACTGATGCCCCCTAGACCTGCCGCCCAAGGCCTAGGCCTGGATATGTAATACAGTGGAGTTGTTTCAGTGTTGATACTAGTTTTCCTCAGTATTCAAGTGATTTCTTTGAAAATAACCTCTATTTTCTTTAAGCAAATTTTGGTGCAAACCTCTAAATAATTGGGGTGTTTCTTTCTACAGTAGAGATTTTTACAAAATCTGGTGAAGGTAAACAATTAAATTGTCACTGTTGTATACTATACATATTAGTTGATTAGATTTTAGTGTATGGATATAATCAGGGCCGGCCCAAGACAAAATGCCGCCCCCCCCTTATCTACCCTTCCTCTCCCTCCGTCCCTGCCACCCCCCCCATTATCTACCCTTCCTCCCTCCCTATTATCTACCCTTACCCCCCCTCCTTGTACTTACCTTTCAGCAGTCCTGCAGCGAGTCTCCCTGTTCGGTCTCGGTGCCGGCTTGTAATACTGAGCACTGGAAATGAGGAAATCTTCCGGCGCTCAACATTACAAGCCGGCACTGAGACCGAACAGGGAGACCCGCCGCAGAGGAGAGTGAGGGGCGCTGAGCGGGTACTGACAGCTTGGTAAGCGAAAACCACTCGCCGCCCCTTTCTCTCTCTTTCGCTTGAAGAAAAAAAAGTGCCGCCTGGAGCTGTTGCCCCACTCGGCTCCATTGTCTGCCGGCCCTGGATATAATAAGTAGAAGATAAAGAAGTCAAATGCATTTCAGATAGAATGCGCAGTATCTCCAATTTAGGAGGTCCAATGACATCATTTAGATTGCAAACCCAGGCATAGCACTTTAATCCTTTATGTAATTTTCTCTGTTCACTATTATCTTCTGTATTGTCTATTGTAAACCACATCTCTAAAGCCGTTGGTTGGTTGACTGGAGCTATAGCAATAAAATGAAAAATACAATGAAATCCTACTTTTATAATAATGCACCATATATCTTTAATATAGTTTCTTTTATTGTTACATAGTACTTTAAACGATATCCAGGAGCCAGATAGGGCATTACTGGGTGGTGGCAATAAAATGATCCATTTGTACATTTAAGAGACCAAAACACATTGGCCATCCTCCATCACCCGATGTACCTTGAATACAATGATTAGCGCTTTTGACATCAACCACAGGTACTGCCAGCTTCTTATAACATCCTTTCCTTTTTGTTAAGACTTGGTATTTTAACAATAGCTGGGACTCTTACAGATGCACATTGTTAACTTCTAGTCCATAAGTGACCTCCAGTATGTGAACAAAGCTGTAAAACTTCTAGACGGTGTCTGCCTATTTCAACACTAACACGTGCTGCCAAATGAAATGCAATGCTTTAACCCCTTCAATACCAGGGTTTTCTCGTATTTCAAATACCGGAGCTGTTTTGCATTTTTTTGCTGTTTTGCCACATGTCAGTTTAACCATTATTCCATTTTACTGTGAATATTGTACCCATGTAAACTATATATTGTTTTATTTAGAGAAAATAGCAAAAAAAATTTTTTTTTCAGAACTGCTGAATTTTTGCATTTTGGTAACAAACTAAATTTGTACAACAAAACCAAAAAAGATACCCACAAAAGTATATGTTTACATAAAGCCGACAACCCAAGGTATGTTGCTAAAAGCTTCTAGACATTTGTCATGTAGCTGTTTCGCCACCGATCACTGCCAAAGTCAACCATAACAATAATTTCCTGTGCTTTTTCATCAACACTTCTGTTGTTTAGGATTTTTCACACAGGTTATGTGTTATTGCAGAGAAATGTATTCAGTTGCATCTCCTACCCCCATATACATAGGTTTTGTTTAATTTGCACGGCAAAAAATTATGGATTTGTGTCAAATGAAAATACCCCGATTTTCTCGTGTCTCACCCTGACTAAATGTAAAATAAGACAAACATATGATATAAAAAATCAGGTGGGTTTTGCTGTTACTATTGCATGTAAATTACCCCCTTGTACTGTTTTACATACCAGTGTGTTTCCCATTAAACACAGTTTATGATTTTACCCTTAAGCATCTAGTCTCGGCTGATATTTTTTGAGCGGAAGGCGATATAGTGGCCGATAATAAGCGAGAGGTTCAGCGGTTGGAGTAGCGGAAGAAGCTGACTTTAGCGGATATACCGATTAGGGGTACCGAGATCCGTTGCGGAGAGAAAAAGAGAAAGGTGGGTTGATAAAGAGAATGAGGTAAAAAAGCAAAAGGGAAACGGTAAACAGAAGGGGAAGGTATAGAAATGAGAGATAAAGAAAAAAGAGAAGGAGGGATAATGTGAAGGGGAGAGATAAAGAGAAATGAGAGAGATACAGAGGAAATTGAGATATAAAAGGATAGAGAGGAGAGCTCAAGAGCATAAGGAGAGCTGAGAAAAAGAAGAAATAATGAGAAAGGCGAGGATCAAGAGGAGACTCGAGACTCAGAGACCACCAGGCCTGGACTGGGACAAAAAATAGGCCCGGGCATTTGAGACTGAGCAGCCCATTTTTATTTATTTATTTATTTATTTATATGCCAGAGATGCCACTGTGCCCCCTGATATCCCTTATACCTCCTATATGACACTCTGTCCCGTGATAGAAAAACTGACAGTGCTAAAATAGGTATGAAAATATATGCTTTAATAAATAGACAAAAAAAATAGATAATACATAATACAATATCAATATATATATATAAATATATGGACAATACAAGCAATAAATCAAATATTACAGCAATCAAAAAAAAATAAAAATAAATTCAAGAATGCACATAATTAATAGATCCCGAAAAAATTATATCTGCCCACCAGGGGTTAATATATCAACAGAAGAAACATGGGGAAAATAAGCAAAAAAAATTAAGATAATACTCCAGGCTAAGCTTACCCAGTGGTGCTTATTTGCCCTGTTTTTCTTCTGTTGATATATTAACCCCTGTTGGGGCAGATGGAAGTGAAGTAGTGGAAGTTGCGCACTAAAATCCAAATTCCCCGCAGCACTGCAGGGGACCTGGATCCTCTCTCGCAGCCAGTCACAAACTAAGAAACTCAGACCACGCCAACTGAATTGCGGCTCTCAGCCAATCTTCTAGGCTGAGCAATGTGACTAAAAAAAGTCATCATACACGGGACCCCTGAAGCCACAATCTAGTGCCACAAATCCTTTTTAATAAGATACGCAGGTTGAAATAAGAGTAAATAACACAATACCTTTACTTTTGCTGGGCCTAGAATGTTTTTTTGACCTCTGAAGTGACAAATTCAGGAGGGCGTTTTATCTCTGGATAAGTAAAAATTAAATAGTTCAATTTAATCCTACAGAAAGTAAAGAGCCAGAAAGCAGATCACTAAATACACATCAGGACAGGCTCTGCCACCCAGTCAGTCACACACACACACACACACACACACACACGGACAGGCTCTGCCACACCAACACCTAAACACAAACACCAGGACAGGCTCTGCCACACTGACACCCGCATCCGGAGGGTTTCCACGGACGCTTTCCCTTTGATTTAGTTGATGGCCGCAGCTGGCTCTCTTGTGTATTGATGCTGCCAGCCCCCACGTGTATTTATGCACTCAAGAGAGCAGCCCCACTTTAGTATTGATTTATGTGATGCACTGATGCCCCAGCCAGCACTCGCTTGTGAATTAATGCCCCCACACCCTTGCGTATTGCCCCGTCAGCCAGCCCTACATTGTGTATTTATGCCAGCCACCCCCCTTAGTATCAAATCAGACCTGGCACCCAGACCTGCCTAGGACCCAGATTGGAAGAATAGGACTTGCCATCTTTGGCCCCAAAACAGCCCGCCTGTGGCGTTTTTGGCCCCAAAACAGCCCGCCTGTGGCGTCTTTGGCCCCAAAACAGCCCGCCTGTGGCGTCTTTGGCCCCAAAACAGCCCGCCTGTGGCGTCTTTGGCCCCAAAACAGCCCGCCTGTGGCGTCTTTGGCCCCAAAACAGCCCGCCTGTGGCGTCTTTGGCCCCAAAACAGCCCGCCTGTGGCGTCTTTGGCCCCATAACAGCCCGCCTGTGGCATCTTTGGCCCCAAAACAGCCCGCCTGTGGCATCTTTGGCCCCAAAACAGCCCGCCTGTGGCATCTTTGGCCCCAAAACAGCCCACCTGTGGCATCTTTGGCCCAAAAACAGCCCGCCTGTGGCATCTTTGGCCCCAAAACAGCCCACTTGTGGCATCTTTGGCCCAAAAACAGCCCGCCTGTGGCATCTTTGGCCCCAAAACAGCCCACTTGTGGCATCTTTGGCCCAAAAACAGCCCGCCTGCGGCATCTTTGGCCCCAAAACAGCCCGCCTGTGGCATCTTTGCCACCAAAACAAGGCTGTTTTGGCGGCAAAGATGCCACAGGCGGGCATCTTTGCCACCAAAACAGCCTGCCTGTGGCATCTTTGCCACCAAAACAGCCTGCCTGTGATATCTTTGCCCCCCTTACACATCCATGCTATCACACACACACATATTAATTCACAAATATTTACTCACTAATTCACAGATAATCCATTCACTCATTCAGATATTCATACATTGATACTCATTAATTCCCTCATTCAGACACTCATTTACATATACTCATTCACAAACATTCATTCACTCACTCCTTCACAGATACTCATTAATTCACTCACTCAATCTCAAACACTCCTTCATGCAGCCTCCCCTTACCTGAACAACTGAAGATTTAAAGAGTACGTGCCGCTTGGCGCTCGCAGACCAACCTGTTCTTCTGCACAGGAGGAAGCAGATGCGCAGCAGGGTCATGTGACGTACGTCACGTACGTCACGTGATTCTTTTGGATTCCTGCGTCCCCGGCATCCTCGGCTAGCCAGTAAGTAGCGGGCCCCCGCGGAATTAATCGTGGGGGTTGCACGGGCCCCTTAGAGTGGCGGGCCCGGTCGCAGCTGCTGCAGGGTTAAGGGGCAGGTGCCCCTTTTGCCCTGCGTTATAGACGGCCGTAGAGGCCCAGTCAGTCCGGTCCTGACTGGGCCTATTTTAAGGTAGGGGCTTGGAGCTGCAGCTCCATCAGCCCCTAAATCAATCCGGCCCTGCCGTGGCCCGGCCCACCGGGCCCCATGGCCAGTCCGGGCCTGGAGACCACTGTGGGTGCAATCTGCGTGAGAGGTAAATCCTGTGGATTAAATCTCTGCGAATCATCAGTTTGCAATCTGGGTGCGGAGGCAAATCTTGTGGTGCGATCCGGGTTCTGGGGCAAGTACATATGTACATATTATATAGTTACTGTAAATGGGATGTCTAAAGCAGACTTGGTTGCATATTTCACAGAGATTACTGGAAACGAAGAAATCAGAAATGTGAGAGACTCCACCTCTATCAAATCTGCTGATGGCTCTGGCCCCAGACCTTTTGGAGAGCTAGCAATGCCCCTGGCTCTCAGTGAAAAAGGTGTGTTACTTATGGAAGTTTAAGACAAAATATATTTGATTTGATAAAACAGTAAAACTAAAGATTTGACCTCTAGATTTTGTTGCTTTCTAATAAATACAACAAAAAGGGAATGTATTTGATATTAATCCTAACCTAGTTGCAATTATTGAAAAAGTGCAAGGTCTTTAAGATGGGCCCTTTTTTTTTTGGCATATAAGCCTTTGTTCATTTTCCTTTGCTGCTGCTGCTGCTGCTGCTCATGGAAGCTGCAGTAGCTCTTGTAAGAGATTCTTTTGGAGTTTCCTGTAATACTATAATGGAATTAACATCAATAATGTAATGTTTACTTCCCAGAAAAACAAGCAATACATTTCACAAAACGTTTTTAAATACGACACACATAATTATTTTATGTGTACCTTGAGAAACATTCCAACAAATAGTACTGAATAATGCTTTCTCTTAGAATACGTTGACTAATGCAGGGCATATGGTTGTGAACAGCTTTCCATTCTAAGGAATAGATAGATAGATACTGAATACAAAACAGATGCATATTAAAGTATACATTTTTTCCCCTAGGAGACCAGGCCAATGTTTGTAAACTGCAGTGCGTGGCACCTGATTACCTAGGTAATGCAAATGGGGGATTGCCCTATACCCAGATCTTCCATTTTAGGCCTTGAACTGCACTGGCTGTCTGGAACATTTGCATGAACCCAGAACCTAGAACAAAACAGATTAGCATAGAATTCACATGAAAAAATGATATATAAAAAAAATAGGCATGCACTCATCGATAAATGAGTTGTCTTATAAAATCTGAAACACTTGTCTAATTTAGAAAGCATTTTTGACATGAGCTTATTATAGTTCGGTTATCAGCATTTTAATCCCTTTGGGCTCTTTCTTAAAATTACTGGCAATGACATGACAGTATTTAACCTAGGACAAAATCAGGTAACACAATGAAGACTTCATGGCTTCTCCATTTTGGCTTTCTTTTTGTTAAATAAATCATGAAACAGTGTAATATGTCATGGGTTGTTGTTTATCTGAGGTTATATTTACCTAAATTTTAGACCTGCTAATGAGCAAATGATTGCTGTTATGTCCTGATATGTAAAACCATAGCATTCAAAGAGGACGTACTTTCTTTTTCAAAATAACAGTACCTACTGTATATTTGAAAATTCCCTCTATTTTATAACATGGCTCTTACCTTAGGGTTTTTACATAAAGGACTCCTATGGGGTGTCTCATTAGATATCTTTTATCATGCGAGAGGAGGTAATGAATGACAAAACACTATAAAAGTCACAGAAACGTTCTTGCGAAAGCTTTGAAGGTCTAAATTGTCCACATATCGAGATGATCTTGTCTATTGGAACTACTTTTTCCCCCTGCCAGCTTTTGTCTCTAGGATCCTATTGTTAGTATTAGGTTATTTAGGAAACAAAACTGTAGACAAAAAACACATTTTCTTTTATCAAACACTGTGTATTAAAATTATTCTGTTTTATAAATATGTGAATAACTGCATGTTTTCAAAGTTAAATTCAATATACAACTGTCTCTGTTTCTTTCTAACTCTTATCTTAGTATGATTGATGAAAAAAGTGAAAAAAAAAAACTACCAACCTTGCAAAAGTGGGGGGAACATTTTATAAAATTTTTAGTTCATATATAAACTTGGATCTCACTAAGAAAGTATGCAACAGTGTACATTTGTGCATAGGAGTACAAAACTGCGCTTACAGCTCAATGGTTAAGCAAATACATTTTAATAACACATTCTGTTGTTCCTGTCCTCTGTAATGTATTGAAGTGCTTATAATTGTGGCCCTTGGGATGATAAGTACTGTACAAGTTTTTTAGCAAAGTGCTGAATTGTCTTCGCAATAAGTGTCTCAGCTCCCAACTACTTAGTAATAGCAGTGAGAACAAATGGAATACTAAAACAAATTACCTTTAATATGTTCTAATATTTCTATTGAAGCCATTAAAGTGAACTCCTAAAATCACAAAGCAAATAGAATTATTGTCGTTATCAATATTACCCACATCCCATTTATTTATTTATTTTTAAAGATTTTATTTCTTTCTGATCCATGTTATTGGTTTTTGTGAACTCTGTAATGTTTGAACTGGCAATATCAAATATATTACATAGGGACTGCGGCAGGCATGATTTTTTTTGTTTTTTTCAGGTTTTAGCAGCAAAAATCAGAAACTGAAACCAAAGCTTTCACTAGCTATTTAAACTTTAATCAGAATCTCTAGAATATAAATGATCAAGCAACATAGCAGTAGCAGCTGCTTTCAAAGGGAGGTTAAGACAAATGGGATCTATAATGGTCTTTGAGGCTGAAATTAGCTAACAAATATTATTTTGTGCTGTGCAGTTTGTGCTCTGTGACCTCTATAGACTGTGAAGCAGCATTGTACATGTATTTAACACATTAAATTCCATATGTCCTGTATCACAATATTTTGTCTTAATAAAATAGTCAGCTGTAGTAATGATATTAAAATACATTAGCACAGCTACCCTATAATGTTCTACAGTAGTATTCATATGAGAATTATTGTTCTTTAAATCTGTGTCCCACCTCTTTTATGGCCTAAGCGCTAGCACATCTGTCTTGTAGCATGACACTTTTATCATCAACAGCGTTTTCCAGCCTGTAATCCTAAGGAAATATATACATACTGATTTTATTGCCATATTGCCATGTTAACACAGGGAGCCATTAATTGCTGTCCTGTAGTAGGGAGAGCCATCAAACCTGTATTGTAGTACAGCGCGATAACTAGAGGTCCCCAACCCTGCCCTTAATCCACGGAGGACTAACATTGGGGCAATTGGCCTAGGGCCACTGGTGGTAAGTGGTCCCTATTTACTGCTTACTTGCTTCAGTGTACTGCACAGCAAAACCACATTACTTGTTGTACTTTGTGATGTGAGGGCCCAGATGGGAACCCATTTAGTGCATGGGGCACCTTTCCTGCAGCAGGGATATTTGCAGGGATACAGATAGACCCGTTAGGGCCGTCAGTGATGACAAAGTCAGCTTCCCGCTTCCTCTCATGTGACAGGATCAGCCAGTAAGAAGCTCCTTCTGGAGCTGCACGTTACAGTCAGTAAGTGGAAGCTTCATGGCTCTGCTGCTAAGAAAAAGGCAAGGATCTTGGTTGCTGTGTGATGGATACTTTGAAGGACAGGATTTAGCATTAGGAAGATCCCCTAGACTTCTATTAGATATACTGATAATACATTAAATACAATCTTGAAGAGGCAGCAAGAGTATTTGGGGTGAATTGATTATGTGTGGTTGCACTGATAACAACAAAGTAGTCGGGGGGTTAGTTGGTGGTAACCCTTTTACAACCACACCCCATAAAGGGCTGGACTGGACACTGGCTTTCTACGAAACTGATTTCAATCTGTGAAATTACTTCTTTCTATCCAGCAAATGTAATTTCACCGCATGCATACACTTCCTATAAATTAGCATTTTGTTTCTTGTGTTGCCTTTCCGCCAAAATATGAATACTCTAGATGAGAGAATAAATAAATCACTTTTGTTTATTTTGTTAAATGTTGCATTCTACACTGTATTAAATGTTTCAGCTGTTTTTGTTACTGTTCAGAAACAGTGGCTGTGTAAATTGTTGCATTTCACAATAGGGTATTTACTTTGTTTTTCCTCATTTGGATTATCTTTATCTTGCATTAGATGTGCACTGATATTTTTGTTACTTTGATATAAAACTGTTGATATTTTGGCATGTTTAAAATGTTTATGGTAAATCTAATTCAGCTACTACTCAGCTTTGTCTCATCCTCATTCAGTTGAATAGCATTGGAAAGTAGGATACATGTATTTATTGTACTGCTTCACCAGGCAGTCAAATGCATCACATTTTCAATACTAAATGACTTCTGACTTTCAATTTAAACCCAAAATAGCTTGTAGTGTAACTATCCAAAAGTAATAGCAATGAAGCAGCAGGGTAGACTGCTTGATGCAATGGATTTTCAGAGCACTTAAATAAAAGAAAACTAGAAAGTAGAAGCAACTTGTTCACGCCTTTGATATTTGACTGAAAATAGACATTCAGAAACATTGAGAAGTTATAGCAAGAGTTTCGTTTTCTGTTCACGATTAGATTAGCATGGGAAATAGCATGTCCTCATGATCAGGATAGAACTGGAAGTGGACAAAAGTCTAAAAAAGCTGTTTTTGCGACCATTTGTTTAATTTGTGGCTGTTGCTGTAATTTTTTATGTTGGATTTAGCATTTATCACAAAATGTCACCAAGCTATAAAATAAAATTAGGTTATCTATGGTTATTGAATACCAATTCACACATCTCACAAAAGCATTGTGTATAAGAAGTTATTCAGCCATTTTTTCCAAACATACATATCACATGTTGCTGACCAGCACAAGATTTATGGGCGAATCTGGGGCAACGGGGCAATTTCCCCATCTGAAAAGGAGGAGGCTGGGTAGGGCCGGGTCACATTGCATGACTTTGTGGTAATAGCGGGGCAGCTCACATAAAGGACAAAGTGAGGTTTCCCAGTAGAGTAAGTGAGTTGTATGTGACTGTGTGTGGGTATGTTAGTTTGTGTGTATCTGTTTGTCTGGGTACGTCAGTGGGTATGTTAATGTTGGTGTCTGTATGTGTGTGTGTGTGTTTATGTGTCTGGTTGTGTTAATTTGAGTGTCCACACCAAGGATCCACCATACAAAATAGCATATAAGGAAATATCTACAAACATCATGGTCATGAAAGCAGAGAGAACTACTTCATTCCTTATACTTCTGTTTTAGTGTAAATACTAGACTTGCACATTCGTCTTCGGGCAAACATGGAAACCAGCACGAAGAGGCTGGTTTTTTTGTTCGTGCCGAAGAGAATACAGTACTGGCAAAACGTAGGAGAAGACGAAGACTCACAACCACGAAGAATCTTCGATCGTCTTCGTTTTTGCCGCGCAGCCGCCAAAATTTCAATCCTCGTCTCTCCAATCAGCTCACTCTTGTGACGTCACTCTAAGGGTCTCGTCCAATGCCTGTGCTGCTGTTTTTTGAATTCTGAAAGCGCCTTTATAAGACCAGAGCTTGCCTGAGAGATCCATTCATTTTTCACTGTGACTGCTTTGGCAACACTGCTGTGCTGCATCCGAGCGTTTAGCATAGTAGTAGGATAGGCTCTTAGGGCCGTGTAAATTCAAAGTCTAATTTTTTTTATCCCCTTTTTTTTTTTAAGTTTTTTTTTTTTTTTAAAGTTTTTTTAAACACTACACACACACACACACACACAACACAAAATTTGAAATGGATCCTCCTTTTGGGACTAAGGAGGGACAAGCTCCATCTACAACCACCACCACCAGCACCACCACCACCACCACCAGTTCTAAGATGCAGCCTTTGCGTCAGTCTAGTCGGCCAAGTTCTCGCTTATCATTTGGGGAAGCATTGCTTGAAGGATCATCAAGTAAAGGAAAGTCACCAAAAGCAGGCAGTAGTAGTGTGGCTAGGCCCACAAGCTCTATGGTTGTTTACGGAAAGCCTAAAGCACCAGAAGCACGTTCAAAGTTAAAGTACAACTAGTACTTCTACTAGCCCAGTGAGTAAAAAGAAGTGCCTTTTGCCCCAAGCAGCATCTTCCCCATCCACGAGCAGCATGCAAGGTACCAAGCAGAGCCAAATTAGCAGCAAGACTCAGAGGGTTCCCAAACCAAAGCGATCTCATTCCTTTGTATGGAAAACAACCACCACCAACACCACCACCACCACCCCCACCTCTACCACCACTAGTGCTGCGCCTACTGTTCCCGCCGGTACCGCCACGCCATGTCTTCCTAGTACCTCTAGCAAGCCACCAAGTCCTTACAATATTTTTGTGAAGACAGTTAGAGAGAGGGCTACACATAGTGGAACTCCACCTAGCGAGGTAGCAGAGGAGCCTGAGACTGAGAGGCCAAGTGCAGAGTCTGTTCTTCCTGCTCGCACTACTACTAGTCACGAGTCTCACGACGATATCAGTCTTAGCTCCAGCCTAGCAGGAATTCCATTCGATCTGGCTAATGAAGAACTAGACTATGAGCCA
Organism: Spea hammondii; assembly: GCA_029215755.1. Taxonomy (NCBI): domain Eukaryota; kingdom Metazoa; phylum Chordata; class Amphibia; order Anura; family Pelobatidae; genus Spea; species Spea hammondii. Next base: position 44,820,842 of record JARDYJ010000001.1, on the reverse strand, counting down.
GAGGAAGTAGAGGAGATGAGTGGTCAGGAATCAGATTCCTCAGGGAGCAGTGTGCAAATGACTAGTGCACAATTTTCCCCTGAGCCTCCACCTTCTCCGCTACGATCATCACCATCACCACCAGCAGCAAAACCTAGCAAATCTAAAGTTAAAGCAATTAGCAGTCCCACTATGGCCAGTACTGTTACCACCAGTCCCACCACTAGTTCTGCCTTTGTTCATCCACCCCGAGCAGTAGGAGCAGCACCCAAGGCACACTCCAAGGCTATGCGCGCCCCAATTTGGGAGCACTTTGAAAATGTTGAAGAAGGGCGCTATGGAAAGTGCAAACATTGTGGGAAGCTAATAAGCAGAGGGAAAGTGTCTGGCCATTTTACCAGTGCTAGCATGAAGCATCACCTCAGCACTCAACACAACGCTGTGCTATTGGGGAAAGATGCAGAAGTAAAACTTAGTGCAGGCAGCAAAGCTGGTGGCCGTGGAAAAACCCCAACAGCTGCTTCTGAGCCAATAGCAGCAGCAGCAGCTAGTACTGGCAGCCAGAGACCAAGGCAGGTTGGAGCACTGCATGTCCAGCCCACCCTGGAACAATTTGTGGCATTCCAATCCAAAAGGTCAATGCCCAAACAGCAGGCCAATAAAGTAATGCGACTTATTGGTCAGTTCATTGCTGTTGGAGGGGCATCCTTCTCTACGATCGAAGGGGAGCCTTTCAAACAATTGATGGCGGCTGTGGCTCCACAATACACAGTTCCGTCACGTTCCACTTTCAGTAGGAACATTGTCCCCTCATTGTATCGGTCCTGTGTTGCAGCAGTGAAAGAGGAGCTTTCCAAGGCTGCTGGTCAGTCTGTTCATTTCACAACAGATTTGTGGAGTGCACCTAGCGGCCAGCATGCCTTTCTTTCTTTGACAGCACACTGGTGGCAGCCCGGTGTGCCCAAGGAAGCTTCTGCAGCAGGCTACCGATCATTCCTTCTCCATGCAGAAGTGATGGATGAAAAGCACACTTCCCAAAATATTCTGCATGTGATGAGGAAAATGTTTAGCCTTTGGGTGGGAGCAGAGGCAGGCACCAACGTTGAAGTTGGTTTTGTGGTAACTGACGGAGGTGCCAATATGGTGAAAGCGCTGCAAGATGGTCATATTGTTGGTGTGCGCTGTGCAGCCCACATCATCCATCTTGTAGCGAAGGCAGCAATGTCAGAAGGAACTAATGTGGCAGCAGTAGTTCTGTCCCGCTGCAGAAAGATCGCTGGGCACTTTCACCATAGTGTTAAGGCTAGCCAACTTTTGAGGGAAGAGCAAAAGAGGTCAGGTCTTCCGGTACACTGCCTACGTCAGGATGTCAGTACACGATGGAACTCCACGTGGAGAGGATTTTGGAGCAGCAGAGGGCAATCCATAATCTTGCCTCAGAGCACAATATTGGGATTACATCTCCATTGAATAGGGAGGATTGGACAGTGATCGCCCAGCTAGTGGCAGTCCTTAAACCATTCAGGGATTCCACAGAAAATTTAAGCTCAAACACTGCCAGTCTGGCCCAGGTAATCCCAGTGTTCTCCCATCTAGGCAGCAAGATAGACGTGTTCCTTGGAAACCGTGAGGCTGTTCAAGGTGGCACTCTACATCCTGACGTAGCAGCCATAGTCAGGAAGCTGAAGGATCTGCTAAAAATACACCTTCGCAAACGCATGGAAAAGAGTCCCGAAATGATGCTAGCGTGCCTTTGCAATCCAAGAATTAAGGGAAAGCTAGGTTTGAAATTCAATGTTCTCAGTAGCTACCGGGAGCAATTGGTCAACAAGGTGCGTGACTGGCAGCGTAAAATGGGAATGCTGTCCGAGGAGGGAGAGGTGCAGGAGGAGGAAGAGATGATGTGGTCTGCTACTCATAGCAGCAGTATCAGCAGCAGTGCCACAAGCATCACAACAACACAGCTGAGTGAAGCAGCTGCATTTTGGGAAGAGGCACTTGGGAGTATAGTTGGACCATCTTACAGAGCTTGCAGCAGAAAGGAGAGTAGTGCTGCTGAAATGGTCAAACTTTACCTCTGTGAAGTTCCTTCTGCACCTAATGTTGATCCTCTTAGCTACTGGGATGAAAAGAAGAGTGTGTGGCCTGCACTCTCATGGGTTGCGCAGCAGCTTCTATCATGTCCCCCAACCACTGTTCAAAGTGAGCACGTGTTTTCTGTGACTAGAAACATACTGAGTCCACAGCGCTCATGCATGGCACCTCATCTGATGGAGCAGATTGCCTTTCTTAAATTCAATCTGCCCAAGTTGGGTTACCCAGCTCTTAGCTTGGAAAGTAAAAAATTTTTTTCTCTAATGTTTAAGGTAGTTTCTCCCCCTGGTTACACGTGTTTGTGGCGTGGCAACCTCTGCTACCTCCGCCGGTGTAGGAAATTTACATTAGGGCCTAGTGTCTGAGTTCTGGAAGTCCGCTCCCAAACGCCAAGGACTGACAGTGTTTGGATGCTTTGCTCTGGGCTGAGACAGGTGAGCGGGTCGCCAATTGCCCACTCATTCGCCTTTCCCAATGCTGCTGCTGCTGGTGGTGGTGCCAGCGTCTCTTCTTTGCCAGTTCGCTTCCTGGCTAGAGTCATGCCCAAAATGTCCCTAATGGTGAGGGTAGTTTCTCCCCCCTGGCTGCATCTGTTTGCGGTGTGGCAACGCCTGCTACCTCCGCCGGTGTAGCCAGCTTACGCTAGGGCCTAGTGTCTGAGCTCTGGAAGTTTGCTGCCAAACATCTAGGACTGACAGTTGTTTGGATGCTTTGCCCTGGGGTGAAACAGGTGAGTGTGTCGCCAATTGCCCACTCATTCGCCTTTTCCATTTCCATTTCATTTTTTTCCGTCTGATACACAACCTACCAAACATAACACACACAACACAGTGACATAACACACACACATGTACAATTCACAAATCACAAGGCCCTTTCCTCCTGTTATTTGCCCTGGCCTTCACTTCTACACTCACTAGCATTAACGCTATAACTCACACTTCACCCTATAACATTTTTCCATCCACATAGCTGCCAACAGACCCAACTTTTTCAGGACAGTCCTGCTTTTTTCCTGTCCCATCAAATTTAGCTAAACTAGGTATGCTAGTGCACATAGGTATAGCTGGGTAGGGTAGCACTACAACATTAAATAAATACAATAAAGTAAATAATAATAAATATAACTTTAAAATAAAATTCAATAAACCCATTAAATTAAATTATTATTTAGACATAATACATCTTTAACCAAAACAGTACACTGCTAATAATCTTAAAAATAACCGTACATTAACCCTAAGCTATTTTTTAGTTCTTGTCCAACATTTTTCCATTCGCATACCTGCCAACACACCCAACATTTTTGTGGACAGTCCTGCTTTTTTCCAGTCCTGTCCAGTAAAAGTTGGGTTGTTGCAAAGTATGCCATTATAAATAGGTAGCAAATGTTAGGCAAGTATTACAAGTGGTCCAAAATCAATTTAAAAATGTAAAATAATCCCTATTCTTTTATTAGACATCTATGGATGTGTGACTGTGTATGATAAAAACAAAGGAGGCCAAGTTCCTTGGAGCATTTGTCTAGGTCATTTTGTGTACAGTACACCTCGGTACGTGTGTGCAACTCTATTGGTCGTTTCTGCAGGGGGCTCGCCTGCCATCAACGAATGAGGTGCATTCTGCAGTTCTGCAATTCATTTGTTGATGCCAGACCAGCCCCCTTCCGGCGACCAATAGAGTCGCACACACGTACCTTCACGGCGCGAACGGATCTGCTGCTGCTGCTCCGATGTGTTCTTAACCCCGTATTAACCCCTGCTACGCAGCCGGGAGGAAACGAAGATGAAACGAGCACGAAGAATGGCCACGAATATTCGCCCGAAAAGAAGACAGGAACGGGTGAATATTCGCAGAATACGAAGGTTTTTTTGCCTCCGAAGACGAACACGAAGAGCCCCCTGGTGTCCAAGTCTAGTAAATACCCCTAGAGAGGCAACCTATGTATCAACTAGGACCCAATCTGGGCCCCTACTCTGTTCCTGATGTGCAGTGCCGGCAAATACTTAAATTGCACCAAGTGTGGGCTCCTTGGTAACAGAGGTGCTGAGATTTTGCCCCTTTAATCCCATTTTCAATCCATGCCTGACAAAGCATAGATTATAGTATATAGTAGACGTGAGCTGATGATATATGATATCAGGATAGTGTTAAATGCAAGATTTAATGCACATTCATAGAAAACAGAGGTGTTAAGCATTCCAATGAGCTAAAATAAAGTATGTAGCATGCTAGTAAACATTCTTTCTGATTTCACACTGACAGAAATCATTTAAAATATTCCAAAGATTTTGCTTGTGACGTTCAAAAAATGTTAAACAGTTAAAGCACACATTTTTCTTTATTGGAAAATGTCCATAAACAACACAGTGGTTTGGATTCTGAAGGATGAAACAGCTGTTATTATTTCAATTAAAATATATGCAATTGTCAGAAAAGAATTTGTTACAAAATGATTTATATGTCATGTTAAATATTTTGTTTTGTGTCCCTCTCTTGCCTCAAGCAACTGTCTGTCCATAAAAGCACTGCTGTAAATACCACGTGTCTGTTTGTTGTATAGCGCATTTCAGTTGATATTTATGTTCTAAGCAACTTACATCTGTTTAGATTTTAGTTATTTTATTTAATATAAAGTGAATGTTTATATAGTTTATACACTGACCTTTTTATTACCGTATTTGCTCGATTATAAGACGAGGTTTTTTTCAGAGCAAATGCTCTGAAAAATACCCCTCGTCTTCTAATCGGGGTCGTCTTCTAATCAGACCTCAAATAGAGGTCTGATTATGAGACTAAGATCCAGATCCCCCGCACCGCTGCAGGGGACCTGGATCCTCCTGTCTCTCCCCCCCCCACACACTTACCGGTGCTTCCTGCTGTATTGCCGGGGCAGCGGGTTGACGTTTACGCGATCTGCGTAGACAACGTCCGCTGCAGCCGGAAGGAGGTGTGGCTAGCAGCGGGGGTTGTCTGCGTCCATCGCGCATACCTTCCCCGACTGTCAGAGATCAGAGTTCCCCGCAGACAAACCCCCGCTGCCAACTCCACCTCCTTCCGGCTGCAGCGGAAGGAGACGTCAACCCGCTGCCCCGGCAATACAGCAGGAAATTGGAAGCGTGTGTGTGTGTTAAATGGGGGCATAGGGCATTTCTGGAATGTCTTATACCCCTATATGCCACTCTGGCACTTAGGGGGTTAAAAGGCATATTATGGGGCAGAGTGGCATATAGGGAGGTATAAGGCATTTCAGGAGGCAGAGTGGCGTTAAGGGGGCATTTAATAGAGCACTCTGCCTCCTGAAATGCCTTATACCTCCCTATATGCCACTCTGCCCCATAATATGCCTTTTAACCCCCTAAATGCCATAGTGGCATATAAGGGTATAAGGCATTTCTGGAGGCAGAGTGCTCTATACAAGGCCTTTTAACTCCCTTGATGCTACTCTGCCTCCTGGAATGCCTTATACCTCCCTATATGCCACTCTGCCCCATAATATGCATTTTAACCCCCTAAATGCCAGAATGGGATATAGGGGTATAAGGCATTTCTGGAGGCAGAGTGGCACATAGGGGGTCAAAAGGCATACCATGGGGCACAGTGGCATATAGAGGGTTAAAAGGCATATCATGGGCCACAGTGCCATATTGGTGTGGCAAGCCTGGGGACAGATGTGTGTAACTGGGGGACAGGTTGGAAAATACAAGGAAATAAAAACAAAAAAAAAATATTTTTCTCAATCATAGCTTTTATTTAAAAAAATAGTTTACACGAATTAACATTTACTGGTAAAACTTTTTTCCTTTAGGGTCGTCTTATATTCAGGCTTTCTTTTTTTTCCTAAGTTAATATTCAGATTTTGGGGGGGTCGTCTTATAATCGAGCAAATACGGTATGTTTTGGTTTTCACCTGGGCAAAAAATGGCAGGTCTTGTAGGCTTGATCAAGCCCCTCTATAAAGCAATCAGCCAAATTTATGTGACTTGGAGAGCATTCTCAAAGATGCTACTGACACGCAGAAGCAGATTAAGAGCCTTTGGAGTCCCTAGTCACACAAACACACAAGCATACATGCTATATGCATACACAACAAATCTGCTTATCTGTCTGTCTCTGCTCCTTCTGGGATACACTGTACACCCAGATGTTCCTAGTGTGCCTTATGGATAATCCAGCACCGCTAGAAAAAACAAACAAGACAAAAAAAAAAAGGCAATTGCTGCAATGCAAAAACTTTTTTTCTGGAATGTGAGAGTCATGCCAAAAAGTAGTAACAATAAAGTGCAGAAAATAATGTTTTTAAGCACACTAAGAAAACATATTATTTTTGCATATGTAGACACTTTTAGTGCTAGAGAAAAGCACCAAAGAACATGTTCCATGTCATGTATAACATTAGTTACAAAAATGGAGTAATACCCCCTAGGTATTGTGCACACACAAGAACTTGGCCTATACAGACCCTATAACTTCAGAGGGGTAAAGGGAGGTTGAAATAGCAACCATGTGTATAGTAGGTATTAAACTTAACCTTTACGCCACAGGTTGGCTTTGGGTTGCTGGACCCTCTGCCTCCCCATGGATATATGATACCTTCTGGCTCCTGACTCGCAGTAGTCCATCATTCCCTCAATCAAGGGAGTATTTAACCTGGGCGTGCTCTAAGCCTATTTGCCAGAGCATTGCAGTTCCTGGTTTTGTTTGTTGATCCTGTGGATTTTTGCATATCTGATTATCTGGCTTTAACCCCTTGAATGGACTTTGACGACGATCCTGATTTCCCCTTGGTACTATGTTGATTCTGACTACCTGTTTATCGACCCCGACACCATAGTAGTCTGCATGTTCCTGCCTGCTATACATACCTTGTTGCTGTTAGCATGCTCCAGACTTCCTGCTTCTCCAAGTTGTGTCTTCAGATGGTGTACAGGCCGTCTGCTAAGCCAGATCCTGTACATGCACAAGGACTCCAACCTGACCCAGCACCTGCGTTGCTGACAGAATGCTCTAAATGCACCCTGCAGAGACTAACCAAGCCTTATCCCTAATTGTGCAGCAGGTCGTTCTGGAGCAAGAAGTTGAAACACCTGCTTAATCGGATCCAGGTGCCTCTCGTTATACACAGTCCGGCTTCCCTCTAAATCTTCTGCATTAACCACTAGCAGTCACCAAGCCCACAATCAAGACCCCAGGAATTCAGGGCTTTGCCTACATATCAGCTTACATTATTGAAGTACTAAAGTGGATCTGTCAACAAATATAAACCAAATAAAGCCATCTAGCTATGTTTATAGCTATGTATAGATTAAAAAAGGAAACAGTAAATTGATTTGGGGAAGACTGGCATGAGGGACAGACGGGCAAGCACCCTCTGAGTTGCTCTGATTTTAAGATTTTTCATCAGGCTCTTTGAACTTTAGGCAACATTTACACTCTCAAAGTGTCCTTTCTGTGATCCCTCCATTGGTTTTGTCTGCAGACTTTCTGTTCAAATTGTAAGACAATTTAATGTGCATTATCACTGGCCCATTTTGTTGAGCTATATGCCTGTCCAGCCAACTTACGCTACAGATCTCAGCTTCCTTGAGGTATACCTTGAAATTAAATGCACAAAAAAATCATAATTTTCATGAATAAAGTAAAGGGTTGTCATGGTTTTTTTTATACTGGGTTGTTGTTTTTTTTCCAGAGAAAAAAACAGGAGAAAGTGCTTTAAAACAGCATTTTGCAGTGAAGCAGGAGTGTGCAGTTTCAACGCATTGTTTCGCCTACAGGCTCATCTTTGCAGTTTTCATTTGATTATCTCACCTGGGGAGTTGCTTAAGGCTAAACTGTGTTTTTATGTTTACATATCAAACTTGAGAATCTGTCAGTTTATAGTTCCTCGCATCAGAGTTTTTATACAAGTGCTGTTTCTCTTTTGCCATAAGCCTCCCAGGAAACAAAAGTCTGTTTCACCTGTGGTTTCTCTCCAACATGAACTGAAACACTACTTTAATCTCCTGATGCAACTGTGCAGTACAGATGCAAGAAGAAATTATTGCTATATTTAAAAATCTCATGAGATGTTGAGTTCAGTAAGTTGCTTATCTTTTACAGTGCCTAAAAATAAAATGTTCAGGCAAACTAATGCTAACACAAAGTCATTGGTAAACATTATATGAAGCATACTTTAAAGGAAGAAATAAAATATAAAATATAGTTATTGCTATTTTACTATACACATTACTATACAAATTCTGCGTAAAAGACACAAATGACACTCGAAGTAAAGGATTATTTTGTATTATTATTATTGTGCATTTAAAATGTTAAAGGGTAATTGATGGTGCATAATTTCATTCCTTATAGGAATAGGCATCTTTTTTATACCAGTTCCTAGTATTAATTGAAGCCTCTGTGGCCTTCTTGTGTTCGGGAAAGCTGGCCTAACCTACACATAGTTTGGCTTGTTAAGGCTAGTATGTCAATGGCACATATGGGTCACAACAGGGTTCAACATTGAACCAAGCCTATAGAGGTTAATACATTGATTATGTACAAGCAGTAGAGTTGGTTGTGATAGTGTAATTCGATTCATTGCCAAAATAACCATTATTTTTCAACATATTTTGTAAGGACTACAAGAAGAAAAGATAAAACTGTATTTTTAAAAATATAGTTTATTTTCCCAAACAACATTCTGCCGTTTAAATTAGTCTACTCACAATGCCTACTATGAATTAAGCATGCATGAATATTCCCAAAAAGATATTAGAGAATATAATTTATTTGTACTAATACACTTCAAGTCTGCTCTACTTTTTCTTTCCGGAAATATAAATCAAGCCTAACCTTTGAAGTCAGCTTGCAACTTCATTTCTTGGTTAACAGTGATGCGTTATATCCCTCCTGTGTTACAGTAATTCTGCTGGTTTTCCATCATCATGTCATAGGAGTTCTTCCCAATATTTTTATATTTTTAGAGTCATTTTTCAAAGTGTCATTATTTTATCCAGGGGACTGATTCAACTTAGACTCAGTAGAAAAAAAATTCAGATCTGACTTCATAGCAGCTTTCAAAACACTTATGCAATGTATAGTATAATTTATACAACGTATTATGTGTTATTGTTACCTTGTCACTGTTTGACATGAAAAGAGAGAGTAACTATTTGTTTCACATTGACAGAAAGAATGTAAAACTATCCAATTTCCCATATAATGCTAAAATAGTCAAATATCTATGTATTAATTATTGTTCATACTGTCTCTCATGCACTCTAAATGTATCCCTACTTTCTCTGCTGACCACTTCCGCTTCCACATCTTCTTTCTTTTATCTTTTCCCTTCTCTTCTTTCTTCTCTTCTATCTGCAATCTGCTATTTTCAATGTTCTATTTGTGTCCACATCTTCACAGACATAACCTGGTGTAAACTTGGGACAATATTGCGGCCCTTCCGGTGACATCCTCTCCCAAAACACCAATCCTCCAATCGGATTGTGCAACATCAGTGTCTGACCTCACAAATGCTCTACTGGATGAATGAGCCACAGTTTCCACAGAAACACTTCAAAATCTTATGGAAAGCCTTCCCAGAAGAGTGGAAGCTGTTATAGCAGCAAAGGTTTGGAACAAAATGTCCAACAAGCTCATGATCATGTGTCCACATACTTTCAGTCGTATAGTCCATGTTTTAATATGTACTTCAAACTGATTTCTCTCAAACATATTGGTGAAACTCAATCATGTTAAATATGCAGCATCAACCAGAGCGATAATGACTAGTTAGGATGACAGATGTTTGAACAATGCAGTAAGGGGTAGACAGAGATATAATGTATGACAGGGACAAGTAATACCATGGCCAGTTGTACCTGCTTAGCAGCACCAAAGAAGAGTCTTATAATAGAAGAGTCAAAAGTCTGGACATATGTTATTTGTTTAGAAACAAATTGTATTATGGTAATTCTAGATAAAACTGTATATTGATTACACAGAACTCAGTACCATCCTCTTAAGTGTGTCCCCATACATCTTTCATGTTGGTGCCCTCTTTCATTCATAACATCTTTTGACCTCCACCACTGCCAAAGTTATTGTATTGTATCATTGCACAAAAGTTAATGAATTGTATATACAATGGGATGGTTGTTTATGGTTTGTAAAACTGGAAATGCTAATTAATATTTTTACTTTGTCAGGATGGGAAACATTTCATGGCTTAGTTTGAGAAACCTATCCCATTAACACCACATCCATATCACACATTTATTCCAACTTCAATTCATTAGGAGCAAAATATAGTTTAAAAAGGTGATGATTTTCAGACCTGCTTGCTCATTCACCTTGTTAAAAATAAATACATAAATAACACACGAGAATCTGTGAACCAGAGCGTGGAAAATTGATTTGCACAGATTTACCATAAAAATGACACATCTGTGGAAAACATGTTTGTTAATATCCCAGCTCTATGGTTTCCCACAGGGAAGAATTACATGTTAAGGTTGTTAGATTTCACTTCTAGGGAAAAATTATATGGAAAAATTATGCAAAAGGAGGTTAATAAATACTGCATTGATTTAGTTTTGAAATGTAATATAATTTTTTTAATTTTTTTTTATTTTCATACATACTTTCTCTACAACTGTTTAATAGTTATGTATGAATTAGTTTGTTAGTATAGTTTTCCCACTGATTTTTTAACTTTATTCCATTGGGAACTGACAGATCCATAGTTAAAGAGGGTGGAACATGATTAAAAATTGATAGGGTTATTTTGAAAAATGTTTGAGCCGTGCCAGTGCCCTTTGGCTTCCAGTAACCCCATATTAATAATCTTGTTTCTTTATATGGTGCCATCATATCCCACAGTGATGTACAGCACAAAAAGCAGCTTATCATTGATTTTGCTGCATACACTATGCTTGTTTCATACTGTAATTTGTTTTCATTTTGTTTTTAGTTGATATGTCAGGTTCCTTTGTGAATTATAGACATAACCATAGTATCTGTACCCTTGTGCTTTTAACCTATAATTTTTTAAGGTATGTGTTGATACCTTCTGATAACATAGTATCTGCTAATAAATCAAATGTGCATGCTAATAATAAAATAGCACAGTAATGCAAGAATAAAATCAAGCACAATTTGTTTTCTACACATTTTTAACAATTTTTTTTTATTAATTGATCTGCCCACATACACTGTGTGTGAACAGAGACACACCACACCAATTTGCATTTTTCTACAAAATTAAGCATGTGTATTTAAGTCCCTTTTCTTCAATGTTATTATTTTATTTGTTTTCTATTACCTTACATTGGATATTCCATTTTTATTGGTTTATCACATGTTGTCATTGATTATCACTTGCTATGAAATGCCTCAGTTGACCCAGTGTTGGCTGATTGATATAGATTTCTCTCCTTTTTCTATAAAGTTGTAATAACAATGTCTGTAGAAATTGAGCACTTTAATCATAATGATGTCCCCGCAATCTGTTTCAAATACTACCCATTTATAGAAACAACTGAGGCTCATCAATATTCTGTTAAAACACTACAGATACATATTTTGTCCGCAATCCTATACACCAAATTACTTTATTCGATATATTTAAATGTTTTTCACATTCACTTAGGATATACAGAATTAAATGATTACTAAGTTTTAAGAAATTTTAGGAACGCCAAGGGATTCTGTATAAAAAATCCTCGATTTCATCACATGGACAGAGTTTTACGTTTTGTGATGATCGACAGAACCATCAGGTTAGAAAAATGCTCTGACAGAGAGAGCCGAGGTGGCTGACAAGTTCCGGCTCTCCCGTAGGATTTCACAATGGATGCTTTTAAGTTTCTTGTACAACTGATAAGTCACATTGGATGTAAGAATAGATGTGTAAAATTGGATGGGTTTGACACTAACTACCAGTGAATATTTTATTTTATATTAAGAAAAAAACACCAGAGACTAGAAAACAACTGTGATGCATGGAGACACATATGCTGCTCTTGATAATAGTGTTGTAAGCACGCATATGCAAACCTTTATTTAACACATTCTGTCTAGCTTAGTGGTGTTGGTACTGTAAGTCTTTTCACATATTAAGGTATATATACTAAGCTGTGAGGGCTTGCAAAAAGTAAAAAGAAAAAATCCAACTTGCAACTTCACTATAGCCCATTCACATTTGCATTTCATATAAAAGTTTCTATGTTTTTTTTTTAAAGTTTTGTTTTAAAATGTTTTAATATGCTTTACCAATTATGGCTCACTGATTCCCTGTGCACCAGGCCCAGACTGGGACAAAAAATAGGCCCGGGCATTTCAGACTGAGCAGCCCATTTTTATGAAAAAACATATATGTACATACATATACATAATACTTGGTCATTCAACATGGGAAGCCTGAAGCCACAATTTAGTGCGACTAATCCTTGAAATAAATATTATAGAGTAAATAACACAATACCTTATCTTTTCCACTATTTCAGGGTGATTTCATGGCCTTGAATGTTTTGTCCTCTGAAGTCACTACAAATTCAGGAGGGCATTTTATCTCTGGATAAATTAAAATGAAATAGTTCCCACTGTAAATTAAGGAAACAGATAACCAAACACACACACCAAGCAACGTTTCGGCCAAACAGGGCCGTTTGAGCTTGACAAAGACCCTGTTTGGCCGGAATGTTGGTTTTTTGTTTTGCTTTCTTTGAGTAAAGTAACCTAAGGATTGGAAGCCTATTGGAGTGCTGGGGTTCTTTTCTGTGTTCGTACACACAACAGGACAGGCTCTGCCACACCAACACCCAAACACACGCACACACACTAGGACAGGCTCTGCCACACTGACACCCGAACACACACATCAGGACAGGCTCTGCCACACTGACACCCAGACACACACACCAGGACAGGCTCTGGACAGGCACACCGACACCCAAACACACACACACCAGGACAGGCTCTGTCACACCGACACCCAAACACACACACACAACAGGACAGGCTCTGTCACACTGACACCCATACACAAACACACACCAGGACAGGCTCTGCCACACCGACACACACACACACACACACACCAGGACAGGCTCTGCCACACTGACACACACACATACACACACACCAGGACAGGCTCTGCCACACCGACACCCAAACACACACACACAACAGGACAGGCTCTGCCACACTGACACCCAATCACAAACACCAGGACAGGCTTTGCCACACTGACACCCGCATCCGGAGGGTTTCCACAGACGGTTTCACATCTTTGCCCCCATAACAGCCTGCCTGTGGCAACTTTTCCACCAAAACAGCCTGCCTGTGGCAACTTTGCCACCAAAACAGCCTACCTGTGGCAACTTTGCCACCAAAACAGCCTGCCTGTGGCAACTTTGCCACCATAACAGCCTGCCTGTGGCAACTTTGTCACCAAAACAGCCTGCCTGTGGCAACTTTGCCACCAAAACAGCCTGCCTGTGGCAACTTTGCCACCAAAACAGCCTGCCTGTGGCAACTTCGCCACCATAACAGCCTGCCTGTGGCATCTTTGCCCCCCTTACACATCCATGCTCTCACACACACATATTCATTCACTTGTTCACAAATATTTATTCACTAATTCACAGATAATCATTCACTCATTCAGATATTCATTCATACATTGATACTCATTAATTCCCTCATTCAGATACTGATTTACATATGCTCATTCACAAACATTCATTCACTCACTCCTTCACAGATATTCATTAATTCACTCTTTCACTCAATCTCACATACACCATACAGCCTCCCTCACCCCCTTACCTGAACCGATGATGCACGCGCCGCTCGCAGACTTCCGCTGATCTGCACAGGGGAAGCAGACGCACAGCAGGGTCATGTGACATACGTCACGTACGTCACATGGCTCTGTTGGATTCCTGCGTCCCCCTGGCTGTGGAAGGGACGCTGCTCGCGCGCGTCTGCCAGTAAGTAGCGGGCCCGGTCGTAGTTGCTGCAGGCTTAAGGGGCAGGTGCCCCTTTTGCCCTGCGTTAAGGACGACCGCATAGGCCCAGTCAGTCCGGTCCTGACTGGGCCTATTTTAAGGTAGGGGCCTGGAGCTGCAGCTCCATTAGCCCCTAAGTCAATTCGGCCCTGGCTGGCCCGGCCGCGGCCCTGCTCCGGCCTGGCCCACCGGGCAAATGCCCGGTGTGCCCGATGGCCAGACCGGGCCTGCTGTGCACTATATAATTTAAGTGTTGGTGTGTGTAAATTCAAATACTTTTTGGATGGCTGTTATTTTCACTTCAAAACAAGCAGTTTGCAGATTCAGTAACCTCAGGATGATGCAAGGTGACATGTGCCTACCACCTTACATGAACACTTACATCAAAAAATAAATAATAAAAACACATAGGTGTGGAGACAAGCCTTAACCCTCTCCCGCTGCATGATCTCTCAATCAAGAGTGATCATGCAGCTTTAACCCCTTCAATGGTGCAATGGTATATAAAGTGATCACGACAATGTAGAGCTTAATATATGGGGCTTGTTGGGACTACATCGCTCAATGATGTGTTCCTATGGAGAATTTGCATTGAAAGAGTTAAAAAAAAAAAAGTAACAGCACTAACAAGAAAGTCAAGGGTGCTTCCAGGTCAATTGCTACCAGTTAAGGATCTGCTGCAGTTCAAAACAAGTTCAAAAGTGGGCTGATGCTTAGATCACTCCTGGCCAATAGGAATGATCTGATCATTATGATAGCCACTGGATGACCCTGCCCTAGAAAGAGAAAGGGGGCAATCTAAAGTAATAAATAAAAAAATAATAATACATACTTATTACCCAAAGTCACTGATCAATGCCAGTGGCCTAAGCTTGACACTTCCAAGTTATCTGATAGTGATACATTTTTACATTTTATTTTACAATATTTATTTAACCTAATAAAATAATATGTGGCCACTAATTAATGATTTGTTTGGACACAAATCATTGATCAGTCTCACAATCAAAAGCCAGTGACCTAATCTGATCAACATCCCTATCGCTAACACTATATAGTATCGGCAATCTTCTATTGTTGTTACCTCTTCCCACTCCCTTATTCAGGATTGCACCCGCGCCCCTCCTGTGGAATTCCCTTCCTCGTTCCCTCAGACTTTCTGCCTAGTATGCAACTTTAAAAACTTCTCTGAAAACCCGCCTGTTCAGGGAAGCGTACAACATTTCTTCCCAGTACTCCCAACCATCATCATAATTAAGCCATCTGAACAATCAACAGCTTCAACACATCATGGAAACCAGACAGACTCATCCCCATCCAAGCAGTCCTCTCCTATTATCTCACTTCCCCCTCAACCACTGACTAGATTGTAAGCTCACAAGAGCAGGGCCCTCTTCTCCTTTTGCATCAGTTTGTTATTGTATGTGTTATTGTATGTGTTTCTAAATTGTTCTTCTGACTGTAATAGCGCTGCAGAAGCTGCCGGCGCTTTATAAATAAATGTAATGTAATAGTACTGTAACCCTAAAATATAACCATACCAAATCAATTTAAAAAATTGCCCCAAAACCCAGGGAAGGAACTTCATCAAAAAAACCCTGCCATGTGTGCAAGACAAAGGGAATAAGGAGGTCCACCTAAAGCATAAGGGTGTGCCTGGTTCAGCTGTTAGAAAAAGTTGCACTCTCGTGATTTGGGGGTGTTTTGAAACAGTTTACGGTTTTTTTTTTCTTACTTTATTTCAGGTAACCTAATGTAGAGTACCTATGCCAAAATGTGAATGGCATATGAAAAAGTAGTAATGTTCCCATTAGATTTGTGGTTGCTGTGGGCCACCTAGAAATGTAAGTAAGGGGATATATAGTTTGATGAGGTGTCTCAAATGAGGCATGGGCCCAGTAAAGTGTCAGGCCCCATCGGGGGAGGGCTGTCAGCCTATGGCCTGGAGGGCAAGTATAGTCAAGTGGCCCATTGCGCCACCGAATCAGCCCACCATCCATGCACATCTTTTCCTGATTTTCTAGCACATGTTGATGTGATGGGATTGGGAGTACGTCAGTACACTAAAAAAAGTCATCATACACGGGACGCCTGAAGCCACAATTTAACACAACTAATCCTTTTTAATAAAATATGCAGATTGAAATAGATTAAATAACACAACGCTTTCACTTTTCTGCTCACTGATTTCTGGGCCGAGAAAATTTTGTCCTTTAAAGTGACTGTAGTTCAATTTATTCCTACGGAAAGTGAAGTGCCAGGAAACAGATGATCATAACACACCAGGACAGGCTCTTCCACACCGACACACACCAGTACAGACTCTGCCACACCGACACACCAAACACATACACACCAGGACAGGCTCTGCCACACCGACACCCAAACACACACACACCAGGACAGACTCTGCCACACCGACACCCAAACACACCAGGACAGGCTCTGCCACACCGACACTCAAACACACCAGGACAGGCTCTGCCACACCAACACCCAGACACACACACCATGACAGGCTCTGCCACACCGACACCCAAACACACACACCAGGAGAGGCTCTGCCACACGACACCCAAACACACACACCAGGACAGGCTCTGAAACACTGACAGACAGATAAACACACACCAGGACAGGTTCTGCCACACCAACAGCCAAACATACCAGGACAGGCTCTGCCACACCAACACCCAGACACACACATACCATGACAGGCTCTGCCACACCGACACCCAAACACACACACATCAGGACAGGCTCTGCCACACCGGCACCCACACACACACCAGGACAGGCTCTGCCACACTGGCACCCAAACACACACATACCAGGACAGGCTCTACCACACCGACACCCAAGCACACGTACACCAGGACAGGCTCTGACACCCACCAGACAGGCTAAGCTACAATAATAATAAAAAAGTATTTTCCACACTTTGTCATTGACCCCCCATTTAGTGTTTTTGCCCCCTTTTGTGTAATGGTCCCATCTATGTCCCATGTTTTATCTATGCGGCCAGCATTGATAAAATGGTGCCCTGCAATAACTGCTTAGCACCCAGATTTCACTCACAGGATCTGCCCAACACCCAGAATGGAAGCATAGGACTCCCCACCTTTGCCCCCAAACAGCCTGCCTGAGGTATCCTCAAACAGCCTCCCTGTGCAATGCTTTCTCCCAATTACACCTCCATGCAATCACACAGGTATTAATAAATTAATTTATTGTTCACAAACATTCATACCCTCATTCATATATTAATTTCCTCATTTACAGATACTAATCAATTTCAGATACTCATTCATGCACTCATTGACAGATTCGTTTCCTAAATCACGCATACCCACTGTCAGGTCCCCACCGCGGTACTCACCTTTGTCCCACGCCGCGTCCTCCTTCCTACCCACGCCGCCAATATGGCGACGCACAAAGAGGGGCCCAACGTGGCAGACCCGCTTACTCCCCTGCGTTCTTCCCGGCCACTCGCAGATTCGCTGCATCCCTCTGCGTTCTTCTCTTGTACCGCCCGGGAAAGCAGGAATGGAGCGGAGTCATGTGATGTGACGTAAAGTCACATGACTCCACTGGTTTCCTGCTTGTCCTGGGTGGAACAAGAGACGCTGCTCGCATAGCTAGCAACGTACAGGTAAGTGGCAGGACATATGTGGAAGTGAGGGTTGTGACCCCTGCCATCACGGTTAATGTGGGCTTTTGTCCCGCATTAAAGACGGCCACTCGGCCGGCCGTTTTATTAGCATTTAGGGCAGCCTGGGGGACAATTGTCCCTCTGCCCACCGGCTCAGCCCGCCCCTGGCTGCGGAGCTGCATGTCTTTAGTTTCCCTTGTCTTGCTACAGTTTTCCTAGTCCTTCCTACAGTTCTCTTTTTGCAGTAATCCATTCCTGGATTTCCCTATGCTCTGTCCTGTAACTCTGTAACCTTTATAAGGCGTGCCCCACCCATATGTTCTGTTTGTCTCAGTCAGCAGTCTAAAGGTTTTGTGTTTAGATTCAATGTTTAGTTTCAGCTTTAGTTATTCAGTAGGCAGGGTTTAGCGTTAGAACCCACCGAATATTGGAGTACTTTGGCGTAGTGGTGGGCTAAGCATTCTATGGCCATAAGATGTGACGGAATCTCCAATTGTTATCTTATAGTCCTAGGCTAGTCTTGTTTGGTCCTGTGGTTTCTGTGTACTCTTGGAATGTGTAGCCTGATTAGTCTAGTCAGCTCTGTGTTTTGTTGTCCTGCCTTAAAGCCCCGGTAGAGGGGTGTCCTGTCCTGCATCCCCGGTAGAACGGTGTCCTGTATTCCCGGTAGAGGGGTGTCATGTATCCCCAGTAGAGGGGTGTCCTGTATCCCCGGTAGAGGGGTGTCCTGTATCCCCGGTAGAGGGGTGTCCTGTATCCCCGGTAGAGGGGTGTACTGTATTCCCGGTAGAGGGGTGTCCTGTTCTGTGTCCCCGGTAAGGAGTGTCCTGTCCTGTTCATGTCGGATCTTGAGTATTCCTTGTCTTGTTCCCTGTTGTGCCCTGTATTATGTATGTCTTGTCTGGTTATGTTAATTGCTTGGTCTCCCTGTCCCCTGCTCCTTGCTCTGTCCCCCTTGCTTGCTATGTTTCTCCTGTACTCTGCTCAGCTTCCCTACTCCCAGCCTGCAGCATCCTGCCCATTTCTATGTTCTGTTATGTCTCATACCTGCTCCAGGGTGCCTGTAGGTTATTACTTTGTTTTGTACTGGATAATATCCGCTGATATGTCAGGGCGCTGGTACGTGGCTGCACAATCCTAGGTGCTCAACACCCTGGAGAGTGTAGTCCCTGTCCAACTCCGCTATTGCGCAATAACTCCTGAACACCATCTTTGGGCGCTCCGGGTCATGGTAGCCGTCTGACCACGGACCCGGGACCTTACATCAAGTGATCTGTCAAAGTTCCAAAGTTTGGAAACTGAGATGTGCATGTTCCAGTTTTGACTCCCAAATGTCGGAGAAACATGACTTATCTGTGTATGTGGGGTATTGCTGTATCTCTCTTCATTCTCCTCATATCTTCTATTCTTTATCAAACCATATATCTCCCATCTTTCTTACCATCTCTTTCTTTTCTCACTGTCTCTCCTCCTCATTTTCTCTTTCATTTCTTTTCACCTCTCCCCATACTCACTATTCCTTTTTCAATCCTGCGGTGGGATCGCTCAGTATTTAATGATAAGAGTCATGCTGTACCACCATCTGTGTGTAGATCACCGTATTTTGATAGGAGTTATGCTCTACAACCATCTGTGTCTAGATTACTATATAACGAAATAAGTTATACTGTAGTCACTATATAAGGATCAGAGTTGTGGTGCACCACTTTCAGGGGGTAACTGTACTGAGGAGCTTGAAGTTCAATCTCGTAGGGTCACGCAACATTGAGTTGCTCTGTCCCCTTTTTGGCTGCTCCCTCTTTGTACCCTCACCATTTTGTGGCTCCATCCATGCCGAACCACAACTATGGCCAGCATTTTTTTGAGGAAAAGGTGACAACCCTGACTGGTATACTGGGATAGTTAAATGTTTTTAGTTAAATGTTTCATCACATAACTGTACACTTTTGACTGTGATCTAACAGTATAGAGGGGATGATAACCATATAGAAATGGAGAGGCAAAAGATATAAGGGTAAAAATTCATGCTGCTGGGGAATTCATAAAAATTATGAGAACAGAAATGTTAAAGTATTATATAAAGAGGAGTCAGACAAATTACTATGCCATGTAAAACTGTATCCTTTATTAATTTTACATGTGGGGTTAGAGTGTGTATATAGGTAAATATTTACACAGAAAATGTTCAGTAAATGTAACGTGTTTAAGCATTTCATTCTCGCATGGCATACTCAAGTCCCTTGTGAAATGCATGCAAATCTTAACATGTCTTTTGATTGAGTTTGACAGCCATGGTCTAGGGACCTTAGAAAAACTCTTGTGAGGTTACCAATTGGAGCCACTTACTAAAATACTTACTTGGTGACATTGGCGTTTCCTCCACCAAGAAGTAAAAAATGAATGACACATACAACTGAAAAAACTGCAACTGAAAGTTTGTAAACTTTACTGTCACATCTTAATATTAAATGTGAATTAGCAACAGAAATGAGAGATCATGACAAAAAGTCAAATGGGAAATGACCAAATAATACAATTAGTAAATACTGTATATCTATAATAAGACAGACTTGGGTAACTGAGTAACTCAGTCATGTTTTAAAATGGAAGAGATCACTAACAGCTTTAGAGGCGTTTTAAATCCAAGTTAATGGGTAAATGCTCACTCACCTTCAAAGTAAAATAATCTGTTAAATATAATTGATTGATAACCATTGTCAAGACCAGCCCCGGAGCAAGAAATAGGTGTAGGGGCACCATGACCGGGGAAGGAACGAGGAGCACCCCATGACCTAACAAGGGGTTAAAATATTGGTTAGATACATACATCCTCTGTGACTGCTTGGCCCCTGTGTGAACTTTTGCCCCCACACTCTGAATGTTCAGGAACAGGAAGAAGGGGAGGGCACTGGGTGTCATCAACTAAATAAATTTGGGAACCTGCTCACAGATGAGCTTGTAGGTTTTTAAGTAGGCGAAATTCTTGTTGGTCCACGTAAATATTTCTGCTGTGATCATGGAAGAATTGTTGCGGGAGCTTCGTTCCAGGCTTACATCCGAAGGGACGGGTTTGCTGCGTGATCGAGTGGCTGAGCTGTTGTCCGAGTCTCAACAACCTGATGTGCCGGTGTCACCCGAACCGGCTAGGGCCCTACGCTCCACGAGGACCCGGGTGACTCGCCCCCCGTCGCGCCTTAGTCCCGAGGCGTCTGGGCGCTCACGACCCGCTTCGGTTGAGGCCAGGCGTGCTGGCCGTTCGTCCGCTAAACGGAGCAGGGCATCAGCGAGGACCGGACGTTCCAGGGAGCCGCGATTACCGAGACGGTCAAGCCCTGACATTCCACCTACCTGCGGTTCTCCTAGCAGCGCTTCCGAAGACGAGATGGCGGGCGTTTCGGATGTTCCGGTGCGGCAGGATCCGGCTGCGTCGTCTGGCTCAGCTGATGGGGTACGTCCTGACGATGCTTCTCATTCCTCACGCTCCGGGGCTCTCGCCCGGAGGCAGCAGGTGCCTGAAGGTGGTTCCAGCGGTGGGCAGGATTCGCGTCGTCGCGGCAGAGTGGGCGGTTCTCGCGGGAGCAGGGCTGTTGATGGACGTCTGGATGACCTCGTTCCTGCCAGCACAGTCGAGGACCCCGGTACGCCTGAGCTGTTCTTCCCCTGCAGCTGGCCTGGCGAGGGGTGAGCATACTGCTGATCATTCTTTTCCTAATTTTTCTTCCCATGCTGCTAATATCCCCAGTAGTTTTTTAGGTTATGCTGGGTCACGGGGTCAAGTGGGGTCACAGGATCTTAGGGGTTCAGTGGTTGCTAGTGCAGGTTTGCCTGGAGCTTTAAGTGTTTTTTCTGCGCCTCATGTGTCTTCGGCGGCTGTGGATACCGCAGCTGGACATGTTTTACCTATGCAGCAGGGTGCTATCCCTTCTGGGCAGCAGTTGTTAGCTCAGGGTGCTAATTTGAATCCACACAGTGCCGTTTTACCTGCTTTGTCTCAATTTGTTGATGGTTTTAGAGATTTATTAGTACGTTGTGGTTTGCAGGGTGCTGGAACCCCGGCGCAGGCTTGGGGGTCTTATGGCGTTGCGGGCAGTCAGGCGGTGTCAGTGCTCCCTGTGGCGACAGTGGCGGGGGTACGATCTCCGGTAGCTAGTCCATTGCAAGGTCCTACCGGACCTGTGGCGCCTGCAGTGCCTGCTCCTTCTGGATCGAGCGGTTCGGGTCCTGTTGTGGGGGACAAACAGGGTGATCAGGCTGCCGTTCGTTTGGCGGATGCAGCCAGGGGTGAGGTTTATGTGTGCTTTGAGGCGCCCTTGGGTGCCCATCTGAAAGACGAGGTCCGGGAAAAGATTTGGAAAGGGGAGTACGTCGAGATTTTTTCTTTGCTTCCTTTGGGTAAATTTAATTTGGACAGGGTGAAGAAAGGTGAAGAGGTTAAGAAGGAGGAGGAGGAAAAAAGGCGTTATCGTTTAATTCCAAGAACCTTTTCAAATTGGCTTCAGGCTTTTGCCATTTTAGCCAGTGTAATCGGGCAGAAGAATCCTGAGCACTGTAGCGGTCTATTTGGTTACATGGATAGTATTGGGGAAGCTTACCGGGTTTATGGGGGTCAGTCGTGGCTCCGCTATGATGAGCAATTTCGACAAAGGATGGCTTTTCAGAAGGGTTTGCGATGGGATCATAAGGATATTTCTTTGTGGCTTAGGGTTATGACACCTGGCCGCAGTCAATCCCAGCCCTTTCCAGCAGCGGCCGGTGACAATTCCAGTTCTGGCTCATCGGCCGGCATGCAAAAGGGCTATTGCTGGAAATATAATGAGGGGTTGTGTAAATGGGGGTCCTTGTGCAGATTCAAGCACGAGTGCTTGGGATGCAATGGGTCCCACCCCTTCTCCAAGTGCTTTAAGAAGCAAAAGAAGGTTAAAGGGGCGGCTGGAGCAAAAGGGGGTGACTCCGGTACTGGTAGAGAGGATGGTACCGTGGCTGACTAACTATCCTGATCAAGAGGCGGCTGCTTTGTTACTTTGTGGGTTCAGGGACGGTTTTCGGATTCCTTTTAAGGAATGCGCAGTTACTACTGTTGTTCGGAATTTACGCTCCGCCTTGTCCTTTCCTAATGTTGTGTCCGATAAATTGAGTAAGGAAGTGGCTTTGGGGAGGATGGAAGGCCCTTTCCTGTCTTGTCCTTTGCCTAATTTACGTTTATCCCCTTTGGGGGTTGTTCCCAAGAAGGAGCCGGGTAAATTCCGGCTCATCCACCATCTGTCTTACCCGAAAGGGCAATCGGTCAATGATGGAATTGACCCAGATTTGAGTACGGTGTCGTATACTTCCTTTGACCGGGCTGTAGAGTGGGTGCGTTCTTTTGGACGAGGGGCATTGATGGCCAAGACTGATGTGGAGGCGGCTTTCCGGTTGTTGCCGGTACATCCGGAGTGTTTCCATTTGCTGGGGTGCAAATGGGACGGGCAATATTTTGTGGATAAATGCCTCCCGATGGGTTGCTCGATCTCTTGTAAATATTTCGAGGTTTTTAGTTCATTTGTCGAATGGGTTGTGCGGGAGGTGTCGGGTTTACCGTCCGTCATTCATTATCTCGACGATTTTCTATGTATTGGCCCTCCTTCTGCGTCTCATTGTAGTGTTTTATTGGCTACGGTGATTCAGGTTTCTCGGGATTTCGGAATACCTTTGGCACCGGACAAGACGGTGTCCCCTTGTACATGTTTGAGTTTTCTGGGTATCGAGTTGGATTCAGAGGAGATGGTTTGTCGGTTGCCGTTGGATAAGGTGCATGATATGCGTTTCATGGTTGCAAGTTTTCTGCAGGTTTCTAAGGTTACCTTGAAGCAATTACAGTCATTGATTGGCAAACTTAATTTCGCGTGCCGGATCATGCCCATGGGGAGGGTTTTCTTACGACGGCTGTCCTTGGCTACAGCCGGGGTTAAGGCCCCCCATCATTTTATTAGGCTTACCGTGGCTTTGAAGGAGGATCTGAAAGTTTGGGATACTTTTCTTTGCGAATATAACGGTTGTTCATTGTGGCTTGCGCCTCCGGTTTCCAGTTCGGAATTGGAACTGTGGACCGATGCCTCGGGTTCCTTGGGTTTTGAGGAGCACCCCATGACCTAACAAGGGGTTAAAATATTGGTTAGATACATACATCCTCTGTGACTGCTTGGCCCCTGTGTGAACTTTTGCCCCCACACTCTGAATGTTCAGGAACAGGAAGAAGGGGAGGGCACTGGGTGTCATCAACTAAATAAATTTGGGAACCTGCTCACAGATGAGCTTGTAGGTTTTTAAGTAGGCGAAATTCCCACCCTCCCTTCCCTCTTTTTCTTTTGTTATATCGTCTTGTGTGGCGGTTGGTGTTTACATTTTGGTCATTGTTAATATGTGGTTGGCTGGTTCGGTGCTTGAGACAACTATCTAAGGTATGGTTGTACTCGTGGTGCACATGCCTCAGGGCGGAAGTGCAGAACACTCCCTGGGCGCCTTGCTCAGGTGATACGTTGGGTGACGTGTGGTTGCTGGGCTTTGGACGCCGGCAGCCTCTACAGGTGACGTGGTTTGTTACGCCCTTACCAGCCCTATAGATATACGGTGTTATATGGTTGGCTTGTAGCCAAGAATTTGTGGTTTATAACGTTTAAGAAATATGATAATGAGTGTCACGGTTGGGGATAATACCGGGATTTTGACCGTGGCCAAATTTATCCAAAATCGAACAATAAAGCAATTTTAATTACATACATTGTCTATGTGTCTTATTTGGGGAATGGGGCTGAAGTTGACGATACTAAGGTCATGTCCTAGAGGCAATGGCATCTTGCTGGCATTTTGCCGTTATGTACTTGAGCCGATTTTACTTGCTTTATAGATTAAATTTTTGATCAAAAAATGTTTGGTTGCAAGTAATTGCATTATTGCAAATGTAAGGTAATCTAAATGATACAGAACATGTAACACCGTTGTTTACAGTAGCATAGATAACCTAAACACACTGTAAAATGCCTTTGTTTCAAACTGATTTTCCTTTCAGTTTGAAACAAAGGCATTTTACAGTGTGTTTAGGTTTTACAACGAGCATAAACAAAAGTCAGGGTCAGAATAAAAATAAGAAAAAATACCCTACACTCACTTATTTTTTGTAGAAAATGAGCTGATGTCTGTCTTTTGCTTTTCTAGTGCACCCACTTTTGTGGATTACAACTCCCATCACCATCAGCCAAGCTGATGTTGGTGATATTGTGGCCCACAAAAGCTGATGCACAAGGAAAAAAAGGCTGGCATACTTGTGAAAATGTATCTCTTGTTATCTAAACTGTGTTTTTATCAATTAACCTTTTGTTTTCTGTAAGCCTACCTTGCGCTATTCTGTGTGCTGTTGCGCAGTGAAATGTAGTATGTAGCGTGCCATGTAGATTTAAAAAATATACAAAAGCCCATGTATGTAGGGTTTGTAACCTGGAGATGTAAACTGGAGATGCAGCCGAATACAGTTTGGTGGGTTTCTCTGCAGTCACATATAATCTGTGCAAACAATCAAGCAATGGAAATTTACGTTATGGATCCCTTTTTCAGGGATTGTTGAGCAACTGGTTGCATGATAAGTGTTTAAATGCCCCAAGTGAAATACCCTGGGTTGTCCTCTCTCCAAAAATATATACTTTTGTGGGGTAGTTTGTGCTTGTGGGCTGCTAAACAGTCCCAAATGAGACATAGGCATCACATAATTAAAAATTGACCCCAGCGATTGGCACATTTAAAAAAAAAAGCCTTTACAGAAATATGACTGTATAACAATGTTTTGTTCCCACAGATTTGTCATATTTATTTTCTGGGGGAAAAACTGTTCAAAACAATTAAATTACAGCTTCTGCCATAACACAAGCATTCACTGTATCTTCATGATGGAAAAAAATGATGATCAGCCAGAGTATAACAAGATTTTGTGTGTGATGAAGATGCTCTTGATGACACAGGGAATGGGAGCTAAGTAGAATTAGTAAGCAGTGGGGACACCGCCATGTTTGGAAAGCTACATGCAGGAGCACTCCTCCAATGCTAGTACTGTGACCAAATGCTACATCTGCCTCAAAAATCACAATAAAATTATGATCATCTTTCACCATCATCAAAAGCTTTAGCTGTGATCACTAGTGCAGGCAGCTATCACTAGTGCCTTGTTTATGTTCCAACATTGCAGTTAAATATGTTGAACATTGACAGTTTTTTTAAAAATATAATAAAAAGGGCTAGTACCATCATCTCTTCTCTGGCTCCTTGTTAGCCAACAGCAAGTTGCAGTTCTCTATAACAGCTATCACCCTCTAGTATACAAAACAAAAGTAACTAACAATGTGCACACAGACAAAGCTAAAATGTATTTTTTATCTTAACATCTACCTCTTAAAGTCAACCAAGCATGCCAATCCATTCAAGTATTTAGGCATCAACTACCTGTTAAATTCTTGTAATTTCCAACTGGTCCATATTTCTTCATTTGTTCTTTTGTTGAACACGTCTGTCTGGGGCTCATTACTAGTACTGCTTGTAGTGCAAGCAAATGAAAAAAATATTTGATTAAAGGCTATTGAATACTTTGTTTATAAACCATACTAGGAGGGGGGGCTGTGTCTTTGCACAGAAAGTGTAGGATCCAACAGATAATTTAATAGCAGTTTTTTTTTTCTTTTTAATCAGCCGTGTAAATTTACCATACTGCGCTTGGTAACAGTTCCAGTGACAACTCGACTGACAGAAGCGGTTCAAATGCAAGAGCTTCCTTTTCTTAATCTTCTAGCTGTGGCTCACTTTAAAGTTAGTATTGATTATTTTGTAAAATCTTCTGTATTTTCAATGTTCTTGTGTTGACGCAACAATAATTGACTATTTAATTACACTGAATTGTGTTTTCTTACATAAAACTAGAACGTGTAATAAATCTCCTTTTGAGAAAGATTTTGGAAACATAAAGGCATCTGTGTAGGAACATGCCGCAGTGCAATTTAAATGAGAAATAGTACTTGTCAGACAAGGCAGTGTCAGCCTGCAAGTACATCTGGAGACTGTTCTTCACATTTCATGACAGCAAAGCCAGCAACTTAAATGTTAACAAGTGATGCCATGCTGATGGAGGTATTATTTAACTCATGGTGCATGGAATTCACCGAAAGCATCACATATTTTTAATTCACAAAATAATCAAAAATATGCATGTCAACTGCGTTTTAAGTCATACAAACAATATGCTTAACATTAAAAATACATAAATTTAACTATTTGACTCTATACATTTTTTAACACACTTATACCCAAAAATGTATTTTTAAGTTAACTGTACATAGAATTTTAAAACCAAAAGATTCCTTTCTAGGTCACATAATCACCCATCACAACAAAGTTCACACAAAAGCAAAGCACAAATGATCAAATCTCCAAACAGTGAACAGTTATCTTTCCTGGATTCACCACACTATTTAAAGTCTTGGATAAAAAAAAAAGAGGTCTCGAGTGTCTATTTTTTTGTGTATCTGTAAAAAAAGCCAATGTTGTAAACAATTCTGGCCTTTATAAAACATAATAATAACTATGTTAAAGGAGATATATAAGCGACAGTAAAGTTTTGTAATACTAATGATAGATTAATAAAACAATATAATATACAATAGCTCAATCTAAAATAAAAAGTAAAACAAGTACAGTATTAGCAGCACAACCAGTATCTATTCTGAATTGGTGGTTATGGCCCTGAAGGTCTTGTGTTAATTCATTTGTTGATGAATTAGGACTGTGATGGAACCCTCCATCACTGGGGCCACTGGAGAGGCCTGACAGAGAGCCTCCTCCCTATTGACTATGGGCCCTGGCTTTGTAAAGACTTCTGTGTCTAACCCCAAAAGTATATCATCTCATCACTTGTTGAGGGGATTATCTCTGGCAGACAGCCAGGATCTGCAACCAGGGAGTGACACCATTGTCAGACCCCCCCACCCATGGTGCACTACTATGCTGTATAAATCACCCCCCCCCCCCCGTTCCTCCACTACAGACATTTACCAAGCCATCCCTGGAACTGATTTTGGCCAGTAATAGATAGTGGAGGTTGGGACCCCATTGTACTGTTAATCCCTTTACTGACCCGGTTGTCTCTGAGAGGCAGATTTGTATCCCAATATCTTGATTTATGTAAATGTGTGCTTTGCTGGTTATATCCAGCCATGTGTGTGAAAATTAAGCAATCTTCGTTTTGGTGATACCCTACACTGAGTCTCGGCTAGTGACTGGGAAACCGGGGAAAGTCAGTGGAGGTAGTCAGTCGGACTATCTAGCTCCGTGACAAGGACCAATGTGATTATTCCTAAACCACTAATGTCTACATAAGATATCACTTTATTCCTTCCTTCGGAACATACACCAGACTGAAATGTTGACTAAGCTATGCTTATATATATATATATATATATATATATATATAATAAAACATGTATTAACAGGAAGGTCTATTCTGTCAGTCTGAATTGTTCATATATGTTTGGAGAAATTTTCATAGATGTTTCTCCAACATGCACATTTTAGCAGTTGTATTGCAAAAGAAGAATCACAAGTCTAGGTGTTTTAGAACACTTTCCAGATATAGTATAGTTAAATTTGATATCCCTGAGGACAGAATTGTAGGATGTAGAAATGTTGTTTTTTGGCCACGGAGAGAGAGTAAATAAAAATTTGAAACCATTATGTGACATACTATAAAACTGGCCTCTATTTCCAGTTAACACAAAAACCTTTTTTTAGTTTGAATTTGGTCTTAGACACTTAGAGTTTAGCTTTTTTTATAAATATAATTCTAGACAATAAAATTAAGCATTTTCCATAAACTACTGTCAGGGTTCTACCTCAAACCCCCACGGGGTCTCCACCCAGCAGGGAGACCGACGGGCGTCTGCGGCTTTGTCCGTGTACCACACAGCCCTATTCCACGCGGTCGCAGACCACACAGTCACGGAGCGCTCAGGCCTATGTTAGGCTACATCCCCGTCCTCTAGTGCAGAACAAAC
This sequence comes from Spea hammondii, assembly GCA_029215755.1. NCBI lineage: Eukaryota > Metazoa > Chordata > Amphibia > Anura > Pelobatidae > Spea > Spea hammondii. Next base: position 44,792,064 of record JARDYJ010000001.1, on the reverse strand, counting down.
AACAAGTGCTCCGATGATACAGGAGGACAGACCAGGGGCGGGACAAGCGGTGACGGACAGGTCACCACTAACTAGAACCTATAGGTGAGGGGAGGATCTCTAGGAGCTGGTGGGAGGAGCATTGCTTTGGCGGACTATTTAAACTCACAGCACTTATGCATTAACACTTGATTGTTCAAATCCCTTCCTGTATTTTCCATACGTGTTTGCTGATACTAATTTTTTGGATTCTCTGGACTTTGACCTTGATTTGTTTATGGACTTTGCTGATATTCTCTAACACCTGACCACGTATTGCTGTACGGTACTGTTTATACCTTTTTGTCTATTTTCACTGCTCAGTGGAATAACCCATTGCATATATACCTTATACTGACTTTGCATCTGCTGCGGCCTGGTGTCTCTCTGCGCTGTGCTCCCACCCCACACACCTGACAACTACATTGTTGAAAAACTATCGTAATGTTCTTACAAATAACGTAGCTATTTATATGCTAGGTAAAATACATGCATTTTTGTAAGGTTTTTTTATCACTGCAATGGTCAGAATATGATGTGGTTTTTAATGCACAGGGAACATTGTAGCCATTGGTAATAGATTCCCAAAATCTGCAGCAATCCCCTAACAAGGTGCCTTACTGAATTCATGAATTACAAGGCATACTAGTGATGTGAATATGGGGCAGCATACAAAGACCAGGGATTTAAGCACAGTCCAACCATCTAAATTGTCTGTTAATGTAAAAGAAAGTTATAACAAAAAAATGTCAAAGCCCTATAACAATGGCAAATATTAAAATGCGAGGTGAGGAAAAGATTGCAATTAAAATAAAGAAGAATCTTCGAGCATATTAATAGAAAAGGATTAAAAATGTGATTAGACTATAGGCTCTTTTCAGGGTCTGGTGAACCTGGCTGAGGAATTATGTATGATAAGGAAGAAGAAGGTATAAAATAGATTACTAGTCCAGAAGCATTTAAAATTGAAGTTTCACATAAAAGCCTGAGATGCCTCAACAAGAAATTTTTAGTACTGTATTTAGCATATTTGACACCGTTCTCCGTAAAGAATTATGACTAGGTTGTATGTAAGTTAGGGACATGGGCTGGGTTTTTATAGAATACTGTTTGGTCTCATATTGGCTGTAGCCACGCTGAAATAGTTTTTTTGGCAAATAACAATCAGTGATCTGTCATCCACAATGAAAAGCTGCAGTGACTTTCATAAATAAAAGCTATGATATATGATATCCTTCATGGTCTGTCAGTTAATTTTTTCCTTAGCATGGACCCAGCTCTGAAATTATTCCATTATCTTAAGTGTTGCATAGCATGTTGTGCTTCCATAACCCTATGTAATCTCATTGACTTGCCTGCTTACATGTAACAACAGATGAAGTCATTACAAAACAAATCACTGCGAACTGCATCAATATACCTATAATAAGTAAAGCTTATTTGTAATATGTTTAGTCCATTTTTTCTAATAATTTCTCTAAAACACATGTGTTTCTGTTTTTGGAAATGTCGACGTTTAACAGTGTTAGTATTATAAGTGGAGCAACTAAAACCAGTATTATAAAAAATAACAGTTTACCTTTTATAATTACCTGTTTGACATTTAAACACATCTAATACATTCCTATCAAGGGATTTAATTATTGTCAACTCCCGTAAGAGAAAGTTTGACAGCTATACTTTATATCAATTAGTGGCTGACTTTAAAATTTGGTATAAGAAAAAATATGTTGTGTAGATGTATTCAAAATTTTCAAAAACAGATACCAGTATGTATTTTGTAACTTTTTTTTATAACTCATACACTGCTTGTATTGTAGCTTACCACCCCAGGGGTCAGGGGTGTAACTAGAAACCACGGGGCCCTGGTGGGAAAATTGCCCCAGGGCCCCCCCACAAGTACACTTCCATGCTCACACACACAAGTACACTTCCATGCTCTCTCACACACACACACACACAAGTACACACCCATGCTCACTTCCATACATACCTACATATATACAATCACAAATGCATACATCAACGCAGGGTCACGTGACATTTGGAAAGGGCCCTTTCTAAACTATTCTGAATGGACACGGGGAGACAGGAAGAAGGGGTCCCAGAGGTCGACCTCTGTAGTTACGCCAGTGCCAGGCATTATTCAACCAAATTATGAATTAAGGGCACAAATAATCTCCATGAAAGAAAGGGAAAACACAGAGAGCAATTTACTTATATTATCTAACAGTGAGGAAGATAGATAGATAGATAGATAGAGAGAGAGAGAGAGAGAGAGAGAGAGAGAGATAGATAGATAGAAAGAAAGAAATAAAAAGAAGAATATAAACTGTTAGTTAAATAACCTGTTTCAGTGTGTTTAATTAATTTTTATTTTCTATTAACTCATCATTTAGTGAGTATTTTCTCTGAAGGATACAAATAGCACAATTTAATTCTGGAATCATGTTCATCTGAAAAAAAAACAACTCACCTTCACATTGAGAGGTGTTAAATGAAGCATTTCATTAGTAGAAGCTATACTACATAGGAAGCTGGCCTACAAAATACGGGAATGATACCCATGGGAAATCATTCACACTTAGGTAAAATGCTGGTTTTATTTGGAACGCAGATAATTCTGAAATTTATCTGATGTCACAGTGCTGCATATATTGGGCTAAGTTTCTAAACACTCATTTTTTTTATTTTGTATTTATGAACTTCTTGTAAGTAGAATTTCTTATTTTTATTGCTGACATGCTGTTGTGAACTCAGAATAGGATAGATTTTAACATTAACAATAAAATGTAAAAGATGTTAAGGGAAGAACTAATCTTAAAGTAAACCTTTCACCTGGAAAAGAGAAACTTAACTTTACATCAACTAATATAGCACTGCAAAAATATTATTATCTTGCTTGTCTCCAGCATATTTGAATGCTTTCTATAAAGGCATAATTTTTGCTGAGTGTGTCTGCCTGAAGCAATATCAAGTTCATTCCATTTCCTAGTTTTATTTTTAATTTGTTCTCCAACACATTTGTATTTTAATTGTGTTCTAGAGATAAAATATACTGCTATGATGCGCACAGTTATTTTTATACTACCATGTTTTTGAGCATAGTACTCAAAAGATGTACTTACACCTGTTATGCAATATTCTAATAGTGTGGCCACACATACAAAAAAGTAATTCCATCAACCCCCAATCGTAAAGTATGGCAATATAGAGGTGCACTCAAACAAGTGATCACCCTTGATAAAGACCTCTGTGTTGAACTGTTGGGGATCTCCTCCGCATTCTCTGCTCTTCTGCCATGTATGCCATTGCCATTGCATTACTGTATGTTTTTTACAACACTATTGTGCTTAATAAATTGCTCTGCTTTTTTGGCATTTATAGTTTTTGTTCATTTCTTTTGTTTGAGTGAACTTGTATATTACTCCATATTTATATGCCTATACCTGGTGGGCACTGGTTTGAGCATTGTACCACTTCTCAATACACATTCATTTAAATCTATTTTTACTTGTGTGTGTTTTTCTGTATCTCTGTAGTTAGCAGATTGTAAAATAGCCTGTATATACAACTGTGCACACATGGCCCTAAGTGGTTGGAGGTTATATTGCATCCTCTATTGAATTGAATAGGCTCCATTTAAGTCTACTTTGATAACTGTATATTCATTTAAGTTAGATCATTATGTGACTTTGCAATGTAGCCTGCCCTTCTTTAGTGAATACTGTCTACATTTGATCTGTAGCTGGTCTGTAAATTGGTGTTACATTTGCAGGAGTATTGTCTACGCTGTGCAAATCAGTGAGCATCATTGGGTTTCATTACCATTATACATTAATTAACCGTGTGTTAACAGTTTGTGTCTGCATGTTTGGGTGCTTATGCATTGTTTTGGTAAAGGTCTTCTAGTTTATTTGATTTGTAGGTGAGCTAATCTAGTAGAGTGCATATTTTTAGTCCCTGTCTGTATTGGTGTTTGATTAGAACAACACAGGAGATAACCAAGAGGTAACCATGCTTTTGCAGAACTACAATTTCCCATAATGCTCAGCCTCCTGTAAGCTGGTTGTCTGGAGAGTTTCAATTCCACAACAGCTAGAGAGCTATGTGTTGGCCTCCTCTGGCTTTAGTGAGAGAAGCCCAGGCGGTTACTGTGTTATGCTGTAGTGTATCTTTAGCAGTAGCGTACCTAGAGGGGGGCCGGGGGGGAGGTCCGCACCGGGTGCCGCTCATCAGGGGGGTGCCAACTTGCCGGCACCCCTCCAGAGACGGACAGTAATGTCCGCCGCTGGAGGAGCAGGCTCGCAAGGGAGCGGTATCGAAGGTCTTTAGCAGACCTCCGGCTTAACCCGGCTTAAAATCACTCAAGGTGCCCTCTGAACCGGAAGAAGACAGAAGAACTGAAGAAGAGAAGCGAAGAGGAGGAAAAGGAGCTGTAAGGAGAAAAGAGGAAAGGTAGGAAAGCATTCAGTGAGAGTGACAGTGGATTGGTATATGTGTGGATTGGTATATGTGTGGATTAGTGTATGTGTGGATTGGTAAGTGTGTGAGAGTGATGGGTGTTATGCTGTACCATTTCCAATGTCTTTTTCATGATATAATTATGCTCTAAAAGTACATCATAACTCCCATCACTCTATACTGTTACATACAGTGGCAGAGCTGGGAGACAGAGGCCTTGAACCCCCACCGCAGGACTCCTGCAAGGTAAGTGAACTTCAAAGAGGGAGAGGGTAGATAGTTAGGAGGGGGTAGATAGGGCAGAAGGGAGTGAGAAGGGGTAGATAGGGCAATCATACTCCTATCATGCCAAGTCTGCGAGTACATCCTGGAATCTGGGAATGCCTGGGCATGATAGGAATGTCATTGCTGTTATCAATCATATATATATATATATATATAATATTGTTATTATATATATATATATATATATATATATATATATATAATATTGTTATTTAATTGTTTTGTCCTATTTTGGTGTGTTACTTACTTTAAATAAAAGTGTTAGATTTTTTTTATGGTCTGGGGGGTCATATTAGGTTTTGGCCAGGTAAATGCTGCATTTTCGGTTTCAGTCCAGAATTCGTTTCGGTGCATCCCTACTACTAATGAAGTGGTAGGCCTACACCACATCAATGTTTGGCTTAGTATATAGTGATTGGGGTTATACTGCACTATTGTCAATGTCTGGCTCAATGTATAGTGATAGGGATTACTCTGTACCACCATCATTGTCTGCCTCAGTATATAGTGGTAGGTGTTATGCTGTACAACCGTCAATGTCTGCCTCAGTATATAGTGATAGGTGTTGTGCTGTACCACCGTCAACGTCTGCCTCAGTATATAATGATAACAGTAATGCTGTACCACATTCAGTGTCTGCGCCGGTATATAACGGTAGAAGCAATGCAGTTTTAAAGTGTGTGTGTGTGGGGGGGCCACATACAGGATCCGCCCCAGGTGCCAAATACTCTAGGTCCCCCCTCTGATCTTTAGTAAAACGTCTTTATACATTCTGTTTTAGGCTCTGTAGAAAAATATACAGTATGTATCTTCCGTGGTATTGTTCACTGGGATAACACGCTCTCAATTATCATCACCTATGAAATCATATTTTTCCATTACAATGTAACAATGTAGTAGATATCAAATCATTTGAAGGTGATCTGCAGGTGAAAATAAATCAAGATTACAATGAATCCACCCAGCTTCCTCCTGTACCTAGCCCACAATCAAAATAATTTCAGGCATTCATAACATCTTTATTAAGTATGCCAGGAATGGAATACTTCTTTAATCTTAAGTTTAAAGAAGATATGTCAATTTCCAAAAAGCAAAATTCCTTTATGTTACAGTTTCTAGATTAAATAAATTCATGTAAAGGCCTCTGGGAGTTAGCATAGCTTAGCGGATGGGGTATATGTATGAGTGTGGTTGAGTACAGTCTGATTGGCTGTATGCAAGTTGGGGAGTGGGTGTTCGGAGGGGAGATAAGGTGCTCTTTTGGTGACCCTAGTCATTGCCATTTGGTAGTGGCTAGGCGTCACTAATTCTTTAATTTGTATTTGATGACTGAGCCACTTTAAGAGGTTCTAACTTAAAGATCACAGTTTGCTTTTGTTAAGACGGCCAGACCAAATTGATAAGTGGTATGGTAAATAAGTCCAATTGACTTTGACCCTCTAGCATGGAATCTGTGTTACCATAACACATTGTGTCTTAAACTGTATTGTCAGAAGGAACAAAACCAGATGCAATTAAACCAAAGGCTGTGTCCATTGCCTTTTATAACATAAAAACACATGCTCATCTTTAGAGTGATGGGCAGATCCAGCACAAATATGTCAACAAGAATTATTGTTCAAGCTAAATTATGTCCAGAGAAATCATGTTATATGATCTACTGGTTAGTGACATTCCCGGGGCATAATTTATTTCTGTGAAGAAGTCAGTTTCCATTGTATCAATCACATAAAAATGGTAATCTTACTTTATATTTTACATACTTCTACTTAATGCGCTGCCCCAAAACAAAGCCAGGCTAAAGTAAAGGGATTTGTCAAGTCAGTCTTCATCTCCTTGATTATGTGATTACTCTTGTAATGTGCCGGCTGCTGGAGGTACAATTTGTACAATTTCCTTTGCTTTTATGTAATCTTTAAATTAAATCTATACAAAAACACAGAGCCCGAGGTACATTTTATTTCAAAAAGTCACTTTTTATCTAAATTTAATAATTTAAGTAAAGTCTGTTTAAAGCAGTCATTTGTTCAATCCTCATTAAGTCAATAAATGGAACCCAGGGTAAAATATATTAAAATTGTCATGTGGTGGAAAGGTCATTTGAAAGCTGGAGATCCAAATAGCGAAATTCTTTCAATTGTTTACTTAAATAAAATAGCATTAAACAATCTAAGATCTTTTCTAAATTGGAACAAGGACTTTATTCAGGCTCACAGAGCAGACTCATCTAGGGACGAAAAAGCTCTCCTGTTGATTGTCTTAAATCTATGTCATTGGGGCTTGTTTTTTTACACTCTGTTGGCTGATTATTCTTTTTAAGCTAGCACCTTGTTATTCTACAGTTGTCCCAAGAGATGTTTTTTATTTGACTGACATATTTTCCTTAAATCACCATACTTCTCAGGCTCAGAGCACAGCTTCTGTCATTTTTTGTCTCTGTTGATTCCAATTCACTGGGTAGTATTAAGTTATTTGGATCTGGTGGGCATTTTACACAATATCTGTACATAGTCTTCTGTGTTACAGCAGTTTATAGAAGAGCATATTCAACTGTGATGTTACAAGATAGATTATTTCCTTTTCATATAATGTCTTCTAAGAACAAAAGTCTAATAATATCCTTGCACTTTAAGGGATTAATCTACTGTGCCCCTGAACAATAAAGGCATAAGAAAATACTTTGCAAGTACCATATGCATTTAGTTGAACACATTAACTGATACACTATGGCTTCTGTTGTGCCAAGTTGCCACAACAGAAGATGGGGACAAGGGGGAGACAAAGAGAAGAAGGGAGATAAAAATAAATTAGAGAGATGCGATAGAGAAGGACAATGGGAGACAAACATAAGTCGGAGAGATATGGAGAAAAAGGCAGAGATCATGAAAAAGAGAGATAAAAAGAAAGCTTTGGAGATATAACAAAAGAGAGGAGAGATGAGATAAAGAGAAAAAGGAGAGGTAGGGAGAAATTGGAGAGATGAAGTGAAATAGGAGGAGAGGTAAAGTGAAATCTGAAGAGAGATAAAGTCAAATAGGAGGAGAGATCATGTGAAAGAGGACAGATAAATAAAGAAACAGTAGAGGTAGGGAGAAAACATGGGGGCAAAGAAAATGATATAGGAGACATAATGAGGAGGAGAGGGTAGAAAGAAGTGCGTATTCATGTTGCACTTAGAGGACTGCAACTTGGTTTTGTGCAGAAAATTGGGCACATAAAAACCTCACCATAAATGCCTCTGCATTTTCTGCCACTGCAGTATTCTTAAAGGGGACCATGAAAATCTAAATGGACTACTCAGCTATCATACTACTTAAAGTTTGGATGACAGCTGAATTATCCCTTCAAAACCATCATTTGAATTAAGTTTGCACAATCTAAAAGTAAAGTTGTGTATTTGCTTTGTTTGCCAGATGAATCTCTTCTGAGACTTGGAGTAATCAGTACACTAAAAAAGTCATCATACACGCCTGAAGCCACAATTTAGTGCCACTAATCCTTTTTTATAAAATATGCAGATTGAAACAGAGTAAATAACAAGAAACCATTACTTTTCCTTTCACTGATTTCTGGGCCAATAAAGTTTTGTCCTCTGAAAGGACTACAAATTCAGGAGGGTGTTTTATCTCTGGATAAGTAAACATTAGATAGTTCTATTTATTCCTGCAGTAAGTAAAGTTCCAGGAAACAGACAACCAAATACACACCAGGAAGGTTCTGCCACATCGACACCCAAACACACAAACCAGGACAGGCTCTGTCACACTGACACCCAAACACACACACCAGGACAGGCTCTGCCGCACTAAAGCATGAAAAATGTATTTTCTACACTGCTTTGTCATTAACTGCCCCTTTTCTATTTTTGCCCCCTTGTGTATTGATGAACCAGCCAGGCCCCCTTTACTATTGATTAATGCCCCCCCCACAACCTTGTGTATTGCCCCCCTTTGTGCATTTTTGCCTCCACACCTTTGATTTTGACTTATGTGATGCCCAACCATCCTCTTGTCTATTGATGCCCCCACTGCCATGTGTATTACCCCCCAGCCACACACACACACCCCTGTTTATATCGATTTTGTAATGCCAAAACCCAACCACCCCCCCCTTGAATATGGCTCCACTTTTTTTTAACCCCTATTTTTTGGTAATACATTTTTTTTTTGTTTTTTCCTGCTCTCCTCCGATGTGATGACCCTCAAGGCCACGAGGAACACATTCTGTGAGCCCGCCCCCTCGAACCTCACATGTTCAAAGCGGCCGCCCGGCCGCGAAGTTCAAAGCAACTGGCGCCGCCCGCTTAATAACGTTAAAACAACCAGCGGAGATGGTCTTACAACCGCACAACGGCTGTTTTGAACTTTGCGGCAGGGTGGCCGCTTTCAATGTGGTCTGCCGGCTCACGCGGGCTGCACCTCGAACGCCCTTAATATAGTAGGTTTCCAGTGGGTCACTTTCTACCTGAAATTAAATCATAAATCCTGGGCTGTGGTTCCGTTTCAGATCCTTTCAGGCCCGGACTGGGACAAAAAATAGGCCCGGGCATTTCAGACTGAGCAGCCCATTTTTATGAAAAAACATATATGTACATACATATACATAATACTTGGTCATTCAACATGGGAAGCCTGAAGCCACAATTTAGTGTGACTAATCCTTGAAATAAATATTATAGAGTAAATAACACAATACCTTATCTTTAAAACTATTTCAGGGTGATTTCAGGGCCTTGAATGTTTTGTCCCCTGAAGTCACTACAAATTCAGGAGGGCATTTTATCTCTGGATAAGTTAAAATGAAATAGTTCCTACTGTAAATTAAGGAAACAGATAACCAAACACACACACCAGGACAGGCTTTTCCCACACCGACGCCCAGACACACACACCAGGACAGGCTCTGCCACACCGACATCCAAACACACACACCAGGACAGGCTCTGCCACACAAACATCAAAACACACACACACCAGGACAGGCTCTGCCACACCGACATCCAAACACACACACCAGGACAGTTAAAGAAAGAAGAAATGTTTCAGCACTCAACTCCCAGGAAGCTGGGAGCTAGCAGGAAAAACGGCAAAACAAAAACAGAAAGCATAACAAAAATAGCAACGTTTCGGCCAAACAGGGCCGTTTGAGCTTGACAAAGACCCTGTTTGGCCGGAATGTTGCTTTTTTGTTTTGCTTTCTTTGAGTAAAGTAACCTAAGGATTGGAAGCTGATTGGAGTGCTGGGGTTCTTTTCTGTGTTCGTACACACACCAGGACAGGCTCTGCCACACCAACACCCAAACACACGCACACACATCAGGACAGGCTCTGCCACACTGACACCCAGACACACACACCAGGACAGGCTCTGGACAGGCACACCGACACCCAAACACACACACCAGGACAGGCTCTGTCACACCGACACCCAAACACACACACACACACAACAGGACAGGCTCTGTCACACCAACACCCATACACAAACACACACCAGGACAGGCTCTGCCACACCGACACCCACACACACACCAGGACAGGCTCTGCCACACCGACACACACACATACACACACACCAGGACACGCTCTGCCACACCGACACCCAAACACACACACAACAGGACAGGCTCTGCCACACTGACACCCAATCACAAACACCAGGACAGGCTTTGCTACACTGACACACGCATCCGGAGGGTTTCCACAGACGGTTTCACTCAGCCTGCCTGTGGCAACTTTGCCACAAAAACAGCCTGCCTGTGGCAACTTTCTCACCAAAACAGCCTGCCAGTGGCAACTTTGCCACCAAAACAGCCTGCCTGTGGCAACTTTGCCACCAAAACAGCCTGCCTGTGGCAACTTTGCCACCAAAACAGCCTGCCTGTGGCAACTTTGCCACCAAAACAGCCTGCCTGTGGCATCTTTGCCCCCCTTACACATCCATGCTATCACACACACATATTCATTCACTTGTTCACAAATATTTATTCACTAATTCACAGATAATCATTCACTCATTCAGATATTCATTCATACATTGATACTCATTAATTCCCTCATTCAGATACTCATTAATTCCCTCATTCAGATACTCATTAATTCCCTCATTCAGATACTGATTTACATATACTCATTCACAAACATTCATTCACTCACTCCTTCACAGATACTCATTAATTCACTCTTTCATTCAATCTCACATACACCATACAGCCTCCCTCACCCCCTTATCTGAACCGATGATGCACGCGCCGCTCGCAGACTTCCGCGGATCTGCACAGGGGAAGCAGACGCACAGCAGGGTCATGTGACGTACGTCACGTACGTCATATGGCTCTGTTGGATTCCTGCGTCCCCCTGGCCGTGGAAGGGACGCTGCTCGCGTGCGTCTGCCGGTAAGTAGCGGGCCCGGTTGTAGTTGCTGCAGGCTTAAGGGGCAGGTGCCCCTTTTGCCCTGCGTTAAGGACGACCGCATAGGCCCAGTCAGTCCGGTCCTGACTGGGCCTATTTTAATGTAGGGGCCTGGAGCTGCAGCTCCATTAGCCCCTAAGTCAATTCGGCCCTGGCTGGCCCGGCCGCGGCCCTGCTCCGGCCCGGCCCGATGGCCAGTCCGGGCCTGGATCCTTTATTATGATAACATGAGTTACTAGGAGTTTTTGTAACAAAAGACAACTTTTGATGTGATTTGTGTCATTATCAATAAAAAACACAAATGTATACAGAATGCTTGTTTCTACAATTTTTCTCATAATAAATTGCATACTTTCTGTCAAGATATTTGTTGTCAAAAGAAAAAAAAATATTTGAGCAGTTTTGATAATTAATTTATTGACATGAGTTGCAGAGTGACTTTTTTATTTTAAACATAAATCCACACTTGTGGAAAGTCTATCTTCTGCAATAAAAATAAGTCTCCATTCAAATTGTTATACAAAAGAAATTGTGATCTATGAATCATTACAGTTGAAGATTCATCTTCAGCATCTCATATTATCACCTGGAGCAAAATCCAATTTTCTGCAAGAATTTAATAAACCTTGATAACTTTACTATGTAATAGTTCTAAAATTGTAGTTGATACAATATGCAGTATGTTTCCATATAATTTACTGGAGAGATAAAAGTCCTGTAGCTTTCCTGCATTAAAAGCGCTAATGTTCTAGCTGATAACACTTGAGGACAATACACAATTATTCCAAGGTTAAAGAAAAATATTCTTCAAATATCGTAAACTGCAGTGCGAGAATAACAGCTTTTATACAACAATTTTTGATGTTTGATAAAATAAAGAAGTGAAGACATAATATTGGTGCTGTATAATTTATCATCAATATCGATAGCGCTATATATATATATATATATATATAATTGGAACACAGAAGTGAGGGTTGCTGATAAAGGGCCTCTGTATTTCTATGAAGATATTCCATAAAAAATCAGCCATTTCAAGCTATAATAGGCATTGACATTATTAACAACATCTACATTTGTTATTTTGACAGAATTTCATTTTCTTTCATAAACAGGGAAATTTCTAAGCAACCCTAAAGTTTTAACTGGTAGAATATACTTATATATTTAACTTGTGTAAATGGACCAAAAAACAATTTGGATACATTTTTGGTCCGTTCATTTTTGGACGATGAATTTCGTAGCCTGCCCTTTCAGTTCAGGCGATATTTGGAGGGCTTTTGAAATTAGTTGTCAACCACCCTCAATCACACTCTCTTACACTCCCTCATGCTCTTTCAGACTCTCATTCACTGTCTCTCATGCTCTCTCTCAATCTCTCCCTACTTTCTCCAACAACCACTTTCACGGCCACAAGTCCTTTTCATGGACATATGTCCATGTGTCTGTTTATTCTGGCTTCTTGGAGTACCCCCCCCCCTTTTCCAGCACTCCTGGAGGCCTAGATAATGGAGTTGATACCACAGAGAAGCAGACGATGAAAGAAGACATAAGAAAAAAGACAGACGCGTCAAGAGAAGAAGTGGTGTTGCAGAAAAGGAGACACGGACAAAGAAGCGGTTGGCAGAGAAGGTAGGAAGATGTTGACAGAGAGCATGAGATAGTGTGAGAGAGAGTGATTATGAGAGTGAGAGAGCTTGAGAGAGTGAAAAAAGGTAAGTGAGCCACAAAAGCAAAGAAATGCAAGTGAATATTCAGGGCATCCTGTCTTATTTTCATTTGTTTCATTGGGGACATTCATATGAACTAATTAAATTGTTAAACTTTGTTAAAATTTGTATGAATGCACAAGTTCATGACCTCATATCATGTGTTTCTAAAGTATAGTAGGTGCAAATGTAATGATTTTTTTTTTATGAATGCTATATACCGTATTTTTCGCTCCATAAGACGCAGTTTTTTTCCTCCCAAAGTAGGATGAAAAATTATGGAGCGAAGATGCAGGCAGGGAGGGGGGGGGGGGCAACGATATACCGTATTGGCTCGAATATAGGCCGCACTTTTTTCCCCCGCTTTAAGACTTTAAAGTGGGGGTGCGGCCTATATTCGGGGTCTAGCGCCCGACGCCCGGGACATGCAGTCCCGGGCGCCGGGCAGGCAGCGGGGTTAGGATACAGATCCCCCGCAGCGGTGCAGGGGACCTGCATCCTACTCCCCGATACGCTCAGACAGCCTCCCCTGCCAGCACTTCCCACGGGGGGGGGTGCCGGCACGGGAGGTTGTCTAAGCGCATCGTGCGGATGCGTTTTACCTCTGCACCCCCCGCGGACTTACCGGAGCAGACTCCCGGGTGTCTTGCGGTGTCGGCGGGGGACGTCTACGCAATACAACTTCCGGTGCCGGATGTGCCGCACCGGAAGTTGTATTGCGTAGATGTCCCCCGCCGGCCCCGTAAGACACCCGGGAGTCTGCTCCGGTAAGTTGGGGAGGGGGGGGCAGAGGGGGACAGTGGCAGCGTATCTCGGGGAGGGAGGACAGTGGTAGCATATCTCGGGGAGGGAGGACAGTGGCAGCGTATCTCGGGGAGGGAGGACAGTGGTAGCATATCTCGGGGGGCGGGGGGGGCAGAGTGGCAGTATGTTTTTTGGTGCTTTTTTAAAGAAAAAAACTTTTTCTTTAAAAAAGCACCAAACTTTTAGGGTGCGGCCTATATACGGGGGCGGCCTATATCCGAGCCAATACGGTACTCACCAAAAGTGTCCCGGACAGTCTCTGTCTCGCTTCGCCGTCCAGGGGAGGTCTTCATCTGGAGACCGCCGCCTCTGTCGCCGCCTCTCCTCTTCTCTGGTCCGTTGCGACGGCTAAGGGCGGACTGGATGGAGAGGACGGGGGGATTTGACGCAAGCGCCGTGTCACGTATGGCGCCGGCGCATGCGCAGTACGGCGCTTGTAGTCCAACTACACTTCCCATCATGTCTGACCAGCTTTTTTCTGTGCAGGCATGACGGGAGGATGATGTCCTTTTTTTATAGCCCATACATTAGACTTGTGCATTTGGTTTTTATGAACTTTGTTTTTAACAAAAATTGTCTGTTTTTTTGGGTTCACAGGAATTAACAAAACCGAGGATGATCCTGGATGAAACTTGACAAAAATGATTTGCAAAAATTTGTCATGATTTGTCCATTTGGCGTCACGTGTGCTGCCACCATTACAAGCCGCTTTGGCACTATTTCAAGCCATTTTGGCTCTCGTTGTTGAGGTAAAGTGCAACAGGCTGTGTATAGGAGAGTATATATCAATTACTGATTGGTAGAAGTAGCCAAAAGGGGGTGTGGTCTCATTGATGGTTATAACTATGATTGATGGATCCAACAACCTGAGGGAGTTTTCTTTTCTTTTTTCAAACTGACCAATCAACATGTATAAGGGGGAGGGACAAGCATTAGCTATATAAGTGTGCTGACACCATTTTGACTTGTCGGTGGCAGCAGTTATAGACCGATAAAAGTTGAGTGTGAGACAGTGACCATTAGATTAATGCTCATTGCTCACATACCATACTAAAAGTTAATTAATAGTTTATTTCAGTGCAGAAAATGTACTGTTGTGGGTGGATCGGAGAAGCTGTAGTTACTCCCAGTATAGATATGCCCTACATGCTTTTTTGGGTTTATGAGCCAAAACAGTCCCTTACAAACATTTTTTATATCTTTTGGTTGGTGAGCAGGGAAAGTTATTTTTTATAATAAATATAACATATAATATATGACATTTCTATTTTACATACAGAAGAGAGACAGGAATGTCATTCAACAGCCCCCCCCCCTCATTTTCTGGGTGAAATCTGTTCTGCAATATTGATTTTAATCCATCCTATATTAGGACCAGCTTTTTGTGATGTACTTGCTACATCACTGGTCACAAAATTGTCAACATTTTTTGAGGTACCCCAGATTTGCCCAAACAATAAGATGTCTGCATGTACAAACCTATGTTAATCCAAATTTAGCCACACAAGTAAAAGTCCAAATAGTTGGACTAAAATATGGTGTCTTACTTAAACCTTATTGATTAAATGTGTTTTTTAAGGAATCTAGTGAGATGTCTTTCTTTGTACATTATCTGCCAAGATCCACAAAAGGTTAGCTAAATAGTTAATTTCCCTGATGAAGCTCTTTAATTAGACTCACCTTAAGGTTTTACCTACAAACGGTAATATACATGATAAAGCTAAAGCACTTTCTGTGGGTGAACTGAGTTGCTTGTGGTAGTTTCTCTTTTTGTGTATCACAAAAGTACATTAGTGTTCATATTTCTGCATTCATTCTGCAACTTAATTATATTGTAAATGGATTCTTAGTAATTTAGTCATTTAGAATTCTAGGCATTACATTAATAACAAAATGAGTACTAATGATCAACAGCAATGTGATTGTGTAATGAACATTAATACCTTAATAATAACAGACATGCATATAAAATGTAATTACCTTTATATCAGAACTGATAAATCCTCACTGGGCTTTACTTTACAATTTTATTCAAAATCCAACACTTAGTATTTTGAGGCTCTACCGATCACTTTTGCTGTAATGTTTTATAATGTGATAATTAAGTAAAATCTATAATTGATAGAAGGGTCAAATCCAATTTCAATATCTAATTACAGTAATTGCAGGCATAGATAGCTGTGCACCTTGTTCAGCACTTCCCAGCAGGTGTTTCTGATATCTTCAGCTACATACTATTCAGTCAATGTAAGAGCACCATTTGTCCTTCATTTACAACAAACCTAGTTTAGTATTTAATACTAGAAGCCCATCTTAATAAATCAAGTGACATATACGAGATTATAAACAATATGTATTTTGGCGTCAGTCAGAATGTTATGCCACATTTTCAGTTCTCAGGCTAACCGTTCAGCTTCACCAACATTCTGGTGAAAACAATGGGGCTCCATTCTATGACCTGACTAAATCATAGTCAGAAAATACAGAAGGGCTAATTTATACACAGTCTGAATCAGGGGCGTACCAAGAGTATTTGGCACCCGGGGCGGATCCTGTAAGTGGCACCCCCCCCACCACCAAATGTAAAGACATCTACAAAATTATGTTAAGAATATTTATTGCACCAATTTGTAAACTGTATTTCAACTGTAAACAACAAGAAATCTGAAAAAATAAATTAATAACTTATAAGTAAAATAAATACGTTTAAATAACATTTACTGAACATATAATAGTGCTTTCTTTAATAACCCTCCAAAAAAAACAGCGTCCACATTGCCCACATAGAACCTGACCAGCACCCAAATTACACACACATAGGACGTGCCATCTTTGCCCCCAAACAGCCCAGCATGAGTCAGCATTGTTCCCAAACAGCCGAGTGTACGCCATCTTTGTCCCATAAACACGCTACCTGTGCCATCTTTGTCCCACAAACACCCTGCCTGTGCCAGGCACTTTTACAGTCACTCACTAATTTACTTTCATTCACACAATTCATTCACACAATCATTTATTCTTTAACACAAATTATTTACACATATTCATTGATGCATTCTAACAAATTCTTTAATTCTCTCACTCATTCAAACACTTCATCCACACATTAATGCATTCATTTTCGCTCTCTCATTCTGACTCATTCTGACTCTCTCATTCTGACTCTCATTCTTTATTTCAATATTCTTGCTACCCTCCTTTCTCCCTATCTACCCATTCTCACCCCCTTCTGCCCTATCTACCCCTTCTCACTCCCTTCTCCCTATCTACCCCCTATCCCCCCGTCTCACTCCCTTCTCCCTATCTACCCTCTCCCCCCTTTGAAGTTCACTTACCTTTCAGGAGTCCTGCGGTGGGGGTGCAAGGCCTCTGTCTCCCATCTCTGCCACTGTATGGAACAGTATAGAGTGATGGGGGTTATGATGTACTTTAGAGCATAATTATATAATGAAAAAGACATTGGAAATGGTACAGCATAACACCCATCACTCTCACACATTTACCAATCCACATTTACCAATCCACACTTACCAATCCACAGATTCCACACATACCAATCCACACATACCAATCCACAGATTCCACACATACCAATCCACAGATTCCAAACATACCAATCCACAGATTCCACACATACCAATCCACACATACCAATCCACAGATTCCACGCATACCAATCCACAGATTCCACACATACCAATCCACAGATTCCACACATACCAATCCACATTTACCAATCCACAGATTCCACACATACCAATCCACAGATTCCACGCATACCAATCCACACATACCAATCCACAGATTCCACACATACCAATCCACAGATTCCACAAATACCAATCCACAGATTCCACACATACCAATCCACACATACCAATCCACATTTACCAATCCACACTTCCCAATCCACATTTACCAATCCACAGATTCCACACATACCAATCCACACATACCAATCCACAGATTCCACACATACCAATCCACAGATTCCACACATACCAATCCACAGATTCCACACATACCAATCCACAGATTCCACACATACCAATCCACAGATTCCAAACATACCAATCCACAGATTCCACACATACCAATCCACACATACAATCCACAGATTCCACGCATACCAATCCACACATACCAATCCACAGATTCCACACATACCAATCCACAGATTCCACACATACCAATCCACATTTACCAATCCACAGATTCCACACATACCAATCCACAGATTCCACACATACCAATCCACAGATTCCACACATACCAATCCACTCTCACTGTCACTCTCACTGAATGATTTCCTACCTTTCCTCTTTTCTTCTTACAGCAGTAAGCTCCTTTTCTTCCTCTTCGCTCCTCTTCTTCTGTCTTCTTCACTCCTCTTCTTCTGTCTTCTTCCGGGTCAGAGGGCACTGTGGGCGCGGCTTCAGTGTTGTGCGCCGGGATCTGACAACAAACCCCGGCGCACAGCAGCAGTTGCCGCGTGGATCGCGAGGGAGCGGTATCGGAGGTCTTCAAGGGAACCGGCTTAAAATCACTCAAGGGAGCCGGAGGTCTGTTAAAGACCTCCGATACCGCTCCCTTGCGAGCCTTCTCCTCCAGCGGCGGACATTACTGTTACCTCCAGCGGCGGACATTACCCGGTGCGGACCGCCCCCCCCCCGCCCCCCGCTAGGTACGCTACTGGTCTGAATGTACCTATTCAATTACCACGACAAAAAGCAAATAAATATTTTGGAGTCAAGAAATGTTTTAGTAAAAGTATGGACTTGTTTTCAACCTAAATTACTATGTAACTATGTATGTCGCTGTGCATTTGCCCTGATTGTTACAATGCATTTGCTTTGGCTCCAGTGATATGCATGAAAAGGTTATGTATTCAGAGTTGCAAGACCTCCATAGTGTAGATATTCATGCTAGAGCCACAGTAGGGCAAGCTTGCACATTTTACCCTTTGTTTTAGCCCCATTACTGACTTTGTTTTCATTAATACCACTTGAATATGTAATTATGCCCCTGCATTAATAATAAATAAGCCTGCATTTTTCTCTACCTGTAGGTATAAAGCAACATTTGCATTGTGTTCTATTTCATTTGCATGGAACAGAAAGCACCATCTGCTGCTTGGGATTGTAGTCCTCTATGAGCGTATGTGTAACAGGCTTGCTCTGTGACACATAATATCCATTTAACAATATTTTAAGCAGTCAATCTTTAGTTACTGACAGAAATATAGCACAAGGGAGAAAATCAACAAATAACCACAAAACAAATTTGCCAAGCAGCAAGTCTAAAAGTTATTTTAGGGTGAAGAGTAGTAACTTTAATTGCTCACATAAGAAGGATAAACTGTTGAGCGTTAATTGATTTTTTATGGAAATAAACTGGTGCCTGATTTAGTGTGCCAGTGAAGTTAGTAGGGGGTGAAACACTGTGGTCACATTAACTGTTTAATTAAATGGACAGTGTCCTACCAAAAAAAATGATTTGCTTTATTCTACCAGTTGGATAGCACATGAAAATAAAGCTCATATATACTTATGCAGAATGAAATTAAGACATGAGGACAGAGCAAAGACACAAAACAGAGGGAGGGAGGAAGGACAACAGACAGGGGCATCATGTACACGTTTTAATTAATAATTCCGTCTGCAGCAAATCTTTTTCACACAGACACTACACAGACTCATAATATAAGTAAAAGGACTGGAATGCATGAATGATTTTGTCTTTGGACTGTGCTACCCCTAGTGGTGAATGAGCAGTACTGAATATTTTGCTGATTTCCATAGTTTTTAAACAATGAGAACCTAGAAAAGCCAAGCGAATAAATTCGTATTACATAAATAACATAAAACAATGAACCACAATTTCAACATGTATTCATACATTCACAATTATGGCAAAACACTCTGATTTTTGAAACTGTAGCAATTTCTAACATATAGCATCTGATATCAAGGAATTGTACACTGATTTATCTTTGAACATCTAAACATATTATTCATGGTTTATCAAAACTCATTCATGATCAGTGCATTAGACCATTTCCAAATGCTCTAACATGTTACAGTATCAGTATTTTTGCATGATTGTGGCAAGATCCTGACTATCTGACTTTACAGTGAAATAGACATTCCCAATTCAAGTTGCTAACAGTTGGAAATCACAATTCAAGACTCTGAACAGGTAATGCATTATTAATCTGACAGGGTCAGAGTTAAACAACCATAACAATGGAAAAGCTGTTTAAAAAAGCCTATTAAAGTGAATGGAAATTGTATAGAGCCCTTTCAGCATCCTTTAGCCAGATTCCATTACCGCTTACAACACACCCAAATGTTAACTGTGATCACATCTCAGTACCAGTTTTATATCCTAGGTATACCGGTAGGCACAAATACAAACTGTCAAAAATGGGATTTGTGCATCCAATAAAATAATCAGCAGAAAAAGGGTTAAAGGATAATAATAAGAGATTAATCTAAGAGTGCCCACACACACAGAGCTACATATATAAAATTCCAAGATCTTCATCAGGGCAAAAGCCATGCACAAACAAAATAGCATGCAATCACAATATATGAATACGGGGTTCCAGTAACCACCTTTTTCACACAAATATGTAGAGTGAAGTGACATGAATACCACATACCAACAAAACCCTTATCAAAAGTGGCATTTTCTGGAAACAGTATCAACAAATAATACAATTGCCATGTTGAATTGACAAATGCATATTGGCTATAGGATTGGTGATTCATTAGGCACCATTGAAGTAAGCACAAATCTGTATTGTACAGAAAGGTTGGCTATTTTTGGAAGCTTTAAATTCAACTAACGCACTGATTCCTCGGTTCTATATTCTTGTAATGAATCTTGCATTGTATTTCTATAAATCTATTATTGGACGATGTATTGGTATTGAGATTTAAAGAGGTAAGGCAGGCGATTCCCATGGAGTATCCATAGCCATTCACAGAGACAAAGGGTCCTTTATTTTCAGAATTCTCTTACACTTGTATAATTTAAAATAACCTGACACCGCTAGTTGAGTAATAGACAGCGCAAATCCATTTCCTGTCTAGACTATTACCTAACCCACCAACACAGCTGTGTTAAATACATGCCTCCTGCCTCAAATATTTTCTAAAGCATTTCATTAACTTACCCTCTCCAGTAAATTGAAACCCCACCTGGTGATGCCATTAACTAAGATTAGCTTTACAATACATAACAGTAGCACATGGGATATTAGTAGCAAAGGAAACACATATTATTATTTGATAAGACCTACATACTATTATAGCATATAAATGGTCTATAGAAAAAGATATGCATATGCTTCTCATGTATTGTATAATCTCAAGTATAATATATTCCCACTTAAAATGCACAAACATTATTTGCATCAAAGTAATATAACATTATATACAACATCTTTATAGGCCCTAAATGGGGGAAATCAGGCATTCTTATAAAACTCCTGAACCATTCTAATAAGGTCATATTTTAATACTTCTTACGGTGACAAGAACATTTAAGTCAAGACCACCATCACCTTTTTTATTTTTGAAACACCTGAAAGACATCCACCAGCAAACATTATAATAATAATGTTCATCCTTTGTATTCTTTTTGGGCAAATATTCTTGTTTGTTCTTCATGTTCATTTTGTTTGTTTTTTGCCATTTTTTTAGCAGGGGTTAATACGGGGTTAACGCGATAACAATACACAGCAGCTTTGGCGACAGAATTTTAAAGACCTTCTATTGGTCGCCGGCAGGGACCTCCTCTGGCATCAACCAATGGAAGTATTCGGTTTGAACAACAAAAACGCACCATTTGTGTTCGTTTTCATGTTCTCCCAAATACGAATGCACAAGTCTAATAATAATACACCTAGTCACTTTCATAGTTGATTATTATATCCTCATTTTCTAAAACCCACCCATATAAGTAATATGTACTATGGGTACTGGATTTTGTCTATTAAGTATGCAATTTCTTTGGTTTTGATAATATATAATAAGGAGTTGTTGCTCTTCAATATTTAAGTCTAAAGCATACATTGTACATTGTAGGATTTATATGCAACCTCTATGCCCTATTAAAAGTGAAAATCATCGTACCATCACAATACCATTAAAGAGATCTGTTACAGTACTTGGTGAAAATAATACTGTATTTGCTCGATTATAAGACGACCCTGATTATAAGACGACCCCCCAAATTTTAATATTAATTTAGGAAAAAAAGAAAAAGCCTGAATATAAGACGACCCTATAGGAAAAAAGTTTTACCAGTAAATGTTAATTCATTTAAACTATTTTTTAATAAAAGCTATGATTGAGAAAAATATTTTGGTTTTATTTCCTTCTATTTTCCAACCTGACCCCCATTTATGCACATCTGCCCCAGAAATGCCTTATACCCCCTATATGCCACTGTGCCCCATGATATGCCTTTTAACCCTCTAAATGCCACTGTGCCCCATGATATGCCTTTTAACCCTATATGCCACTCTGGCACTTAGAGGGTTAAAAGGCATATTATGGGGAAGAGTGGCATATAGGGAGGTTTAAGGCATTGCAGGAGGCAGAGTGGTGTATAGAGGGTTAAAAAGGCATTTCTGGAGGCAGAGTGGCATTAAGAGGGTTAAAAGGCATTTCACAGAGCACCCTGCCTCCAGAAATGCCTTATGCCCCCCATTTAACACTCCCCCCCCGCCCCACTTACCGGTACTTCTGAGTCTCCTGCCATGTAGCTGGGGCAGCGTGTAGACTCACGCTGCAGCTGGAAGGAGGCGTGGCTAGCAGCGGGGGTTGTCTGCGTGCATCGCGCAGACATTCCCCGGCTGTCAGAGATCAGAGTTCCCCGCGCCGGTGCCGGTGCCGGTGCCGCACCGGTGCGGGGAACTCTGATCTTTGACAGCCAGGGAAGGTCTACGCGATGCACACAGACAACCCTCGCTGCTAGCCACACCTCCTTCCGGCTGCAGCGGAAGTTGTCTACGCGAATCGCCTAGACATCTACACGCTGCCCCAGCTGCACACCGGGGACTCTGAAGTACCGGTAAGTGGGGCGGGGGGGTTGAGACAGGAGGATCCAGATCCCCTGCAGCTGCGGGGGATCTGGATCTTAGTCGTCTCATAGTCAGACTTTGAGGTCTGATTATAAGACGAGGGGTATTTTTCAGAGCATTTGCTCTGAAAAAAACCTTGTCTTATAATCGAGCAAATATAAGCCACAGACAAAATGCCTTGTCTGTTTTATTCCTAGATCAGGGTATGACAATCAGACAATCACCCAAGTGTGCCAGATGGCCAGTTCAGGCCTTCAATTGATTCATTGAATATTACACAAATGCCCTGCTCATAATGTCTATATAGATAGAATAGGGAAGGATGGTACTGGCTTGAGCCAGACGCTTAACTTGGACCTATGAGATGAACAAGAAATATGCAGTTCCTTCACCGTCATGGGCCAGGGTCTCTTTCTGCCACCTCCCATATACACATCTGACTGCAGTGCAGACACCAAAAAACCATTCCAGTAAAAAACCAAGTGACAAGTCCAACTAACAAGTTCTTCAACATCAACATGAGAAAACACTGATTCTCTATCTCTCATGTGTGTTGTCCCTTGGTTTTCACAGGTTAACTGCACTCTACAGGGATGGTATCTGCTGTTGACACTACCAAAGCACACAATGGGATTAACCTGGACGACAAATTAACGGTCATTAAAGCTTGGATCTAAGAGGAGTCACATAATGGCACTAAAACTTTGGCAGACATGAGCAGAGGATATATCACATCATCGTTTTGGGCACAGGATCAACATTACTGTCAGCATAATGTAAAGTAAGACACTGCTGTGAAGGACATGCTGGATGTGGTATACTAGATACATGTCAGCTTCTGGCCTTTTCCTAGACTTGGAATAAGGTGCTTAACCCTATGACTGCCTTAAAGCTATTCAGCACACTGCAGTGAAATGTTTTTTTAATCAACACAGATATTTTTTTCCCAGTTATCCTGCTTTCACAAAGTCTCCTAATTATTATTATTATTTTTGAATAATAATTCTACAGACATATTACAGACACTAACAAAATAAATGTATAAATACAATTTTCAACATTTCAACATAAACTCAAGATAAAAACCATTTGGCCCTTCTAGTCTGCCTGGTCGTGTTGAAATTTCCTTACTGAATTAGCTGCTACCATTTCTTCTAGGAGGCTGTTCCGTTACCCAACTACCCTCTCAGTAAAGTAAAACTCCCTTACATTAAATATATGCCTTTTACCCTCTAGTTTTAGATTATGACCTCTTATTCTATAAACTAACAACAAGGATATAACATTCTGATGTCATTTGTAAGTAATCTAAAGTCATTGTCTGACAATATTTTTCTTCCATGCACCAAGAATTCTATATTCTCTCTTAAACTATGACCCTGCAACTCATTGGAACTCTGTCTACCTTGAACTTTGAGTATGATTTATGACTGAATTCATTCTGTTCTGACCATTACTCATGGCCTTTCTGTGATCAAACGTTGCTTGCCACAGCCATTTCACACCCCGAAGGTACCGTATTTATCGGCGTATAACACGCACTTATTTCCCAAAACTTTGGGGCTGCAATTGTAGCTGTGTGCTATTCACCGATATGCGCGGTCCGGCACTCAGTGTATCACACCAGACTGCGCGGGTGATGTCACTGAAGTACCACGAGCGTTCTGGCATGTAGTAATGAGTCAGAGCAAAGTGCCGGCACTTTGCTCTGACACACTGAGTGCCGGACCACAGAGGAGGCATAATGAAGGTGCGTTTTATACAGTAGTATAATACAGTATACTACAGTAGTATAATACAGTAATAAATACAGTAGTTATTACTGTAATACAGTAGTTAGCATCTAGGTCTCAGACACAGCCCAACTAGTTCTCTTCTCTAGCACACCACATCCTCTTCCTCTTACATCAGAGAGTACCAACGGTACCAAACGCTACACAACACTATCGTTTAACTTCTTACATGCAGAAAATGTAATTTTTCATATTAATAATGCAATTTGTTATATTTTATTTATGTAGTCCTTAATGAACTACTAATTATCAAATAATACATGATGGCTTTATTCTTTACAGACCTCCAAATTATTACTTGTGCTAATATTTTTTTTAAGGTTTTAAAACATTTGCAATATATTCTACAAAAGTTCGCTTTTATCTATGCAATCCTTAATTAATTCACAGTATTGTAGCATATGTCTCCTTGTGGTTAAGCTTACAGATTTTGCTTTATTGTACAAGAATAGTAAGTTAAACCGTAAATTTTTTAAGAAAATGCACTTTGATAATCACTTTTAATCTATTAAATTGCTATAATAAGGCCGTGTTTGGGACCTAAAGAAGGTTTAATTCATGCTCTGTGAATTCATTAGAGAAAAAATGTGATTTATACAAGGAGTATGAAAGAAGTTTATACAATTTCTCACAAATGATTTAGTCTTTTGAACAAAAAAAAATAAAAGTAAGGTTTTGTGGGATGCTTTGAATGAAATATCCTTGAACCAAGGTTGCAGGTTGCTTTTCAAAAACATTAATTAAATTTGCAAAATAAATATATTATATATTATAGTATAATAATAGGTAAATTGTAACCTTTATTTATGAAAGCATAGTAAGCTTAACAATTTGTTGAGGCTATGAAATGATGTTGAAATAAATGCATCTGTTTTTACCATGGGATGAACACCTTATGTAGCAGAAGTAGTGGCCAGCAGCAGCATCATACAGACCTCCACCGGCTGCTGCACTAGACACCAGGATGTCTGAAGCACTACAAGTAAAGGGATGCACTGGTAAGTTGGGGGGGGGTTGTCAATGGTTTTCTGGAGGCAGAGTGGCATATAGGGGGTTGAAAGGCATATCAGGGAGGCAGAATGGCATATAGGGGGTATAAGGCATATCTGGGGGGTGGCAAATAGGGGGTTAAATGGCATATCTGGGGCAGAGTGGCTTATTAGCAAGGCAGAGTGGCATATAGGGGGTATAAAAATTGCATTTTTCTCAATTATAGTTTTTATTAAATATGAAAAAATAGTTTACATGTCAATTAATATTTACTAGTAAAACTTTTTTCTCATAGGGTAGTCTTATATTCAGGCTTTTTACATAGTAACATAGTAGTAACATAGTAACATAGTTCATAAGGTTGAAAAAAGACCAACGTCCATCAAGTTCAACCTATATACATATTGTGTCCCTACTGTGTTGATCCAGAGGAAGGCAAAAAACCCTTATGAAGCAGATGCCAATTGCCCCATACCAAATATTAAAATTTTGGGGGGTCGTCTTTTAATCAGTACTTTCTTTGCAGTTCTCTGACACCTCTCCCAGCCAAACTATAGGCTAAACATGGAGGTACTATCTTGAGCTGATGGCAGGCTCCTCATACATGAAGTAATGCGTTACAGAAAATAGGGCCATTTTTTTGCATTTAAGATAAAGCTTTGAGTATGTGTTACTTACGGAGAGTTCTCCTTTCAGTGACCTATCAAATAAATGGTGAAGCGGATTCTAGAAATACCTAATTAAAGATGATATCTTTATTTTATTATTTATCATACAATTCCATTCCTATAATGGATTATATAATTACATAATTTAACAACAATTTAACAAAAGGGGAAGAAAAGGTTTTTGCAGAATTGAGATAAGAAATTAGGATAGCCATCAACTTAGCTGATAATGAGGTTAAGGGCTCTGTGCAGGCAACTCAACCAACACCCATGACACCAAACTCCTCCAACCATGTCCTTTTGAACCTTGCTTTGTGCACAAGGGCACAGTAATGCTGAAACAGGAAAGGGCTTTCTCTAAACTGGTGCCACAAAGGTGCTACACACTTCAGCACTCAGCAACCCACAGCAACTATACGTGGTCTCCCACTTGGTGGCTGAGCTGGTGTTACTCCTAGATGCTTCCACTTTACAGTAATATCACTTACAGTGGGCTGGGGCAGATCTAGCAGGGAAGAAATGTAAGAAGAAGCCAACGAGCAATTGGCAAAACGCGTTGAGAGTACTGCAGACCGCTAAACCAGCTGATTCGGGACAGTTTTTTTAAATGAGCTTTTGCACACTATTTTTCTTATAGTTGTGCCACTTCCAATTGTAAGTGTATCCAGACTTTTTGGTCCATGCTTGTGAAAATACTGCACCATTCCTGGTTTTCTTGTTTTTATAGATTTTAGAAGCCATTAAATTCTACTGAATCCTTGACGAGCCTATTTTATCCAGCCCGTTTGTGAGTGGATCTGATACCCTATTAAATTTTTTCTTTTGGTGTTTACATTGCACTATTATTGTTGTTTATCTTTTTCCCCATATATATGCGCTCCATGGTTTATCGTTTGTGTTTGTTAACACTTTGAGGAAGAGTGTTGTTGGAAGCTGCTTGTAATTGGGGAGTATTAATACTTTTTATTTTATTTACACGTGGAATTTAGGTTTTTCTGTTTTCACAAGAAATGTAATGAATGGCAAATTTGACATCACCTGAGAGTGCCATGTTTAAAGTCCTTTAACGTTCTTCATTACCATCCATTCTACTGCACACCCAGCAAATACTACTTGCACACAAATTTAGCTCATTAGTCAGCAATGTAGGCAGGTAAAATTAGATCGGACTCAACAAAATTAGTGTACTTTGACGCAATATAAAAAAATAACTCATCTGTGTGTTATTCACCTGTTGGTTGTACTGAGTTGCACATGATTTAAATCAACATATTTATAATAGTTGCAAGCTTAGACACTTTAGCTGCTTCACTATGCCACTTAGCTCTCTGGATCACTCTGACAGAGCTCTCCCTGGGGCATCTCTGCACGACCTTTATGAATATGAATTACAGCCTCAGCTCAGTACATCTTTCCTTTTCTAAACAAAAACAAACAACAAAACATATTCATATATAAAATAATAGAATGTTTGCTGCAAAAACAAGATGTCTGCATTTTGTGACATGACAATCAACATAGAACACATGAACTGAATATAGCCCAATCTGTGGATAACATTCTTCAATGTGTCTTTGTGGCCTTCTAACAGCTCTTGTGAAGACAGTTGTAGAGTTCTTCCTCCATGCTGTAGTGGGTCAGGAACGTCCTCTGGTTGTCAGTATCCTCAAATGATCAACAACAACAGGCATTTTTATAGCCCCAGTGGGACTCGAAGCACTTTACAGGGGTAAACATAAATATTAATTTTATGTAGTTACATAATTGGACATTAATGTGGAACAATAAAAGTGAATTAGCTAAATGCTTGGGAGAAAAGATGAGTTTTAAGTCTTTTTTAACAGGTTGTCCTTAAACCCATTAATAAAAATGCATTGTGAGCCCGGGCTTTGTATACGGGCTTTGTCATGAAGGGGCTAAAAGTCTCTAAAAATGGGGCCTCCCTAACTGTATGTAGCAGAAAGTTCCAGAGAGTAGGAGCAGCATTGCAGTGGAGCCTGATTTTGTGCACACTTTGGACACTGAAAGAAGAAAAAGACGTGTAGATTAAAGACAAGTTGGGATGTAGGGTGATAGTAACTTTCAGAACAGCTGCCCTATTTTTGGGGGGGCTTTAAACATCAACAAGCCCATTTTAAAATACATTCTCCAATTTATAGGAAGCCAATGGTGAGAGAGGAGAATAGGTGTGACATGGCATAAGCGGTGCTGATTTGGTAATAGCCTGGCTGCTACAATTCCCAGTGGGCTGGTCGGTCCGTGGGCCGGGCGGCCAGCAAATCAACATTCAAAACAGCCACTGAGCGGCTGCGAGCGGGATTGAAGTTAAAGGGGCCAGTGTGCACGCACCGCGCCACCCAATGGCCGTGCCTTAGCACTTCGTCCCATGTCTTAAAAGGGGTGGGACGAAGAGCTGAGGCACGGCCATTGGGGGGCGCGGTACGTGCACGCCAGCCCCTTTAACTTCATTAATGCTGGCTTCCACCGGGCGCCCTCACCCGACACGAGGGAGTCAGAAGCAGTGGTAAGTCTGGGGGGTTTAAATGGAGGGCATAAGGCTTTTCTGGAGGCAGAGTGCCCCGTGATATGGCTTTTAACCCCCTTTATGCCACTCTGCCTCTAGAAATACCTTAACGTTGCATTTCAGGGCAGTCCTTGTCTGAATCCTCACTATCGCTCAACAAATCCATTTTTGGTATCTTCAATAAATGCTTAAGATTATGTCTCAAAACCGCACAGTTGTCTGTCTTTCCTTTAACCTGTTTGAAACTTTATGCATTTACCCAATGTTGACCTGTCCAGATCTTTACAGTGTCCCCAATGTGCAGCATCTGAAAATAGTTTTGTCATAGTTTCTTTTTCATTTGTGGTTGCATTGTCTTTATCTGATGGGCAAAAAATTATTCTGCTGGAGATTTGCCCCCCTCCAAAGGTGTTGCT
Source organism: Spea hammondii (assembly GCA_029215755.1). Taxonomy (NCBI): domain Eukaryota; kingdom Metazoa; phylum Chordata; class Amphibia; order Anura; family Pelobatidae; genus Spea; species Spea hammondii. The sequence continues at coordinate 44,762,889 of JARDYJ010000001.1, read as the reverse complement.
CTATAATTAAGCAAAACTACCTGTGGTTCATCACCTGAGTGACTAGCCTTTTTTAAGTAGTCTCTTGATAATTTTATTGCTGTTGTAGCCTACTACAAGACTGTCTATGATTAAAAATTCTTGCAGAGGACCTGCTTTTTAATGTGAGGTCATATGTCTCATTTTTCTTTGGTGTCCAATATGCAGCAAATCTTTTCATAACCACCTCATGGTTCTAAACATCAGTTTCTGCTATATACCGTATTGGCTCGGATATAGGCCGCCCCCGTATATAGGCCGCACCCTAAAAGTTTGGTGCTTTTTTAAAGAAAACGTTTTTTTCTTTAAAAAAGCACCAAAAAAACATGCTACCCCTGTCCTCCCTCCCCGAGATATGCTGCCACTGTCCTCCTCCCTGCCCGAGATATGCTGCCACTGTCCTCCTCCCTGCCCGAGATATGCTACCACTGTCCTCCCTGCCCGAGATATGCTGCCACTGTCCTCCCTCCCCGAGATATGCTACCACTGTCCTCCTCACTTACCGGAGCAGACTCCCGGGTGTCTTGCGGGGCTGGTGGGGGACATCTACGCAATACGCGTATATAACTTCCGGTGCCGGCACTGGATGTGCCGGCACCGGAAGTTGTATACGCGTATTGCGTAGATGTCCCCCGCCGGCCCCGCAAGACACCCGGGAGTCTGCTCCGGTAAGTCAGGGGGGGGGGGCAGAGGTAAAACGTGGGAAGTGCTGGCAGGGGAGGCTGTCTGAGCGTATCGGGGATTAGGATGCAGGTCCCCTGCACCGCTGCGGGGGATCTGTATCCAAACCCCGCTGCCTGCCCGGCGCCCGGCACTGCGCTAGACCCCGAATATAGGCCGCACCCCCACTTTAAAAACTTAAAGTGGGGGAAAAAAGTGCGGCCTATATTCGAGCCAATACGGTATGTCCAAAGCTTCTGCACTAGCAACAGTTAAAAGTAATCTTAAAAAGTGCTTGTGGTTGTTGCTTTCATGTACAAGCTAAATCTTGCTTGAATGATCACCTCTAGATTACCCACAAACCTGCTTCAATAGGTGGCTTCAGACTATCTGTTCTTACTGGATAACTGAGGTGTGAGACTCATTTCTGCTCTTTGTTGCAGATCCAATATTCTTTATGTGGTTGTTGTTATTACAACTGGAGAAACATCCACTCCTGTACTTTAGAAGATATGTAATTGCACTAATAATTTAAAAGCAGAGGTAGTGAAAACATAACACAAACGCCTCATGCGTTTCAAGTTATACAAAGCTCTTAATCATTTTTGACGCAGTGGCAAGCTAAAAAAATCTGGTCATATAGTGCAATGGAATCCTCAATGTTTATACTTTTGTTTTTGCTGCGTGTGTGCTAGGCTCTTGCTTTGTTTTGTGTAATTACAAAACCATAGCCCTAGTCATATCCCTGAATATATAAAATGAGCTGCCCATGAATCCAACAATCTTGCCACACCGACACATTTTCTTTATGACAGCCACTGCTCTGATCATGCCAACATGAGATGCATGAGGTCACAAAACATTATAGTGCCAGAACAAGCCTCGTTACCCAGCCTTCTTCCATAACTGGGTACATATTTTTCATTATTATGTGCTGTGGAACATGGATAGGGAACATCATTGGAGACCCGGGGTATATGGCTGGTGTCTGGGTAATTATTGCTGAGAACTGGCACATAAGTTATTTGTAAGAAACATGACTGGAAGCTGGGACATGGTTGATTTGAAAGGGACTTAAATGATGCTAAGAACACATGATACATTTCACAATCAATAAGTATAATGGAAGAGATCCCATTAACATCAATAGGAGAGCTGTCTGGAGTTGACTGATGGTAAGTATATCACATCCACCTACAAGCATCATATTAGGGGATTGGAAAAAAGGGCAAATGCATATGTAGTTGAATTGTAATCACCATTAATACCAGTTAATTGAGCAATTTACATGTCACAGATCACTTATATGAAGGTATAACATAAATTATTTGGCTTCTAAAAAATTCTTACCAGACTCTCTGGACGGTGTCTACATTATTTGGGGTCATGAACATTATATGAAAAAAGCAGCTTAAATGGATTTATTACGCATTAATGCATGAGCAATTATGACATAGGACCTTATACTATAAATTAATGTGTTACCCTCTGCATAGATAGGTAGGTTCCGCAGTAATAATTTTCTGTCTAGCATGGATTTAATTTTAGATCTCACAAAATCTAAAATGCTATTTCTGAGATTTAAACCTAAGGATCTCATTAAAGTTCAAATGTTTTGTTTATTAATAACCCAATATAAAATGTTAAATGGTTTAGTTTTCTAATTAATAAAAACTAAGCATCTCACTACGCCAGATAACTTTAGTGCTTAGAAAACATGGCATAGATGACCAGATCCCAATCTACAGCATTGAATTTACTGTGTTAGTCATTCGTCTTTTCATACACATCTTTTCTCCAGATCTTCACCTACTAGAGTCATCACACATTGAAGAAAGATTGCGCTATATTTCATAAACATTCTGCACTACCGCTGAGGGACAGCCCCATCTGTTATTTGTTTTCAGTTCTGCTTACTGGTAAAATGGGAAGGACAGCTTGCTGATGGGCTCTCCGAAACAAAAGGCTTCTTTCTATTCTCCAGTTAATTTGGTTAGGAGGCAATATTGGCCCATGCTGAAGTCCAAAATTACCTGCACTAAATTAAATTCATGAATCTCTCTTGATTTTCCATGTTGTATAATTTGACTCAAGAAACTACTGTACCACTATGTAGTCACATTTTTATGAGCAAATTATACTAAGCTTCTTTCTTGTCTGATCTTTTGTTCTTATTTGTGTCACCTTAGGGGTATGGTAAAGTTTTCAAAGAGATTTGCAATGCTGTAATAAACAATTGTACTCTGTCGTACCTTTCGAAGGCATTACATGATCTTTGGGGAATATTTTTTTACATCTATTTTTTTGTTTATGCACAAAGAGCCTTGGGTTTCCAATGTGAAGTATTTGGTATTTGTGTCTTGTATAATATTTGAGAGCTCCAAAAGGGATTCCCAAGTGAGTAGATGTCTACCATGTTCTCTCTGTGAACACAGCCAAATAATTTTTTGTAACTATATCTCATATGCACATCCATACACTTTTTAATCTGCCAAGCCATTCTGCAGTTTAAACTGGGCCAAGAACTAGAATAGGGAAAAATTCCAAGACCTGTCACATCAATCTTATTTAAAATGGGATTCCTCCACACAGGATTGTTGATAATTTAGAAGCTACCAGAAGGCATTTTGGAAATTGTTATTTTGCTAATTGCATCACATGATTGAACAGTTTTTGGATTGTGCTACTGAATAATTTTAAAAACAAAACAGATGAGAGTAAGCGAGAGCAACAGGAAAAATAGTAACTATATACATTAGACATAGAAGGACAAAACATGGCACTAAATGTGCAATAAAAAAAAAAAATAAGTGTGAGAACAGACTTTGGCGGTGTATTGAGAGATGTCACAGACAAGGCTGGACTGACACCAAAAACTGACCGAAGCATTTTAGCTCACTAGCCTTCAGGGCTATTTATAATTGTGCAGAGACCAAAAGGTAAGTTAATAAGCAAAGTTCAGAATTTCATGGCATATGAGCCATCTGGCCAATCAGGTCTGCCCATTTTTACTGATGCAAAGACCTTAATCAGTCTTGGGTCTTGTCTTAAGAATAACTTTACTGAAATAGCCATCAGTGAGACAAAGGTTTCACTGATCTCTAAATCAGGTAATATGGTCATGTCTACATTTTTAACACAAAGCATAGATTGCTTCCCCTTGTTTTATGACCTTTGTACTTACGATCAAGTGATCAGTAGAGAAACACAGGGACACCTATGTCATTAAAAGATTTCCTCATACATTCCTATACATACTATCTAGGATCAGACAAGGCTCAACTCTCTGACACTATCTCTGTGGAGCATTTCAAATGGAATTTAGAGATCAGAGAAATCTTTCTGGGCACAGAAAGAAAAGTGGTGAAGAGCTTATTGTGGATGAATAGTATAACCACCTTCTCCCAGTTGTTGAAACCGTTCATTGAGATGCTAAAGAACTTCATCTGAATTATGCACATGAATTAATTTCTCCAGATTTTTTACAAACTACCTTAATAAAGATCCTTGGTGTCCTTAATACTGTAAATTGCCTTAAATTAACAGTCCAGTTATCTCCTCTTTTGTGCAATCGATCCTTAGCACTGAGTTCTGAAACTTAAAATTCCTATTCCAATGCCATATTTTGTGTCATTCATCTAGCTATCTAACACTTTCTGTCTTCCTGCAAAATGGAGTCACAGGTGCTCGTTACGTAATAGTTAATATACATGTTGCTTTTTGAGTGTTGGCATGCACAGCTTGAAACCTCCGTCCAATGTGTTTAATTGTGTTGACCATTAAATCAACTAACCCTAAAATTAGCATTTTTAGTGATCAGGTCCTTCTAGCCCAATCTTTAATTATTGTACATCTCTATCACTGCTTAGATTTTTTTCGGTTCTACACATGGCTATGTCTTCAGCTTTAACATCTGAAATAAAACGTTAATTGCTTCACCTCAAATTAATAAATATAAAAACACATTTTTTTAAACGTAACCTTCATTCCTTTTAAAAAGTTTTGAAATTATGTTTGTAACGGGTTCACCAAGAGACCTGTAGTGACTCCCAGAGATCACCCACATGTATCCTCCTGTTGTCCCCGAAATCACTTCCAGCACCCGTCAGCATGCACACCTTGGAACCCTGCTATGTGTACCCAGTGGCGTCGCTACAGGGGGGCAAGGGGGGGCAATAGCCCCCCCTAGGATATTCCTTGCCCCCCCTGTTGCCCCCCCGCCGAATTTGGAGCCACCCAGGACAGTCCCCTTGACTGCTAACAACGGCATGGTGCCGTCGCTAGCAGTCCGAGTCGGGTGCTAACGACGGCACCATGCCGTCGCTAGCACTATCTTACCTTGATGGAGGTCTGTGGACCCCCATCACCACCTACCCCGGCGATCTGCCCCTCACACTGAAGGGCATCACCGGGGCTACCCGATCCGGCCGGTGACGGCACGCGCAATGACGCGATGACGTCACCGTGCAACTTTATTAATAACTGACAATTGTCAGTTAAAGCGGTATGGGGGCATGCTGCTTAGATGCCTGTATCTCAGGCATCTAAGCAGCTACAGACCTCCAACATTTAAAAAAAATTACGTTAAAAACAAAATGTAAAAAAAATCATTTAAACATAAAGTAGTTAAACTTTAAAAAAAATAAAAAAGTTTAAGTATTCTAGCTAAATGATCACTGTGGTAGCCAATGTTACCACAGCGATCATATAGCTATAAAAAGTCACATTCCCTTTATAAAAATGGCCGATACAAATTTTTAATCCCATGATCCCTTTGATCATGGGGTTAAATTTAGCCAACGGTAGAGGGAGGCAATTTTTGAAATCCTGAGGAACTGCAAATATTATTAAAATCAGCCATTTAGCCTGTGCGGTACGTGAGTAACCATCTCATCCCTGGAGTGCCTTGCATTTTTACTGCAAAACGTATTTTTGCTGTAAAAGTGATTTTTTTTCTCCCTTTACCATCATTTCTTTGGGATTCTTTGGAGTGCGCTAGACACAAATGAACATGTCGCTATGGATAGAAAATACATATTTTCTAGCCAAAGCGACATATTCCATCATTATTTGTGCACTCAACTTTTGTCCTAGAAATACATGTAGCCCCTCATTTGAAGCTCCAAGGGGCGTAGTTTCTTAAAATGGATGAATTGTCTGAATGAGGTAGAGCATGAGTTAATATGTGGATGAATTGTCTGAATGAGGGAGAGCATGAGTTAATATGTGGATGAATTGTCTGAATGAGGGAGAGCATTAGTTAATATGTGGATGAATTGTCTGAATGAGGGAGAGCATGAGTTAATATGTGGATGAATTGTCTGAATGGGGGAGAGCATGAGTTAATGTGTTTGTGTGTATCATAGATGTATAATTGTGGAAGGGCAAAGATGGCACTAGCAGGATGTTTGAGCCTTGGGGACCGAGATGGCACAGGCCGGGTGTATATGGGACAAAGATGGCAAATCGTATGTGTGTTATCTGGGTGCTGGCCAGGTTCTATGTGGACAGTGTGGACGCCAGGGCTTGCTTTGGGGTGTGCAACCTGTGATCTATGCCTGTAATTTAGGGGGTTTTAAATATACCTTTAATGCCGTGTTTTTATGTGAATTCCAATTGATCTGTACCTGCAAAGCTGGGTTTTTGTGTTATTCTGTAGATCCATATGTGCTATGCTATGTTTCCATACATTATTTATGTGTACCTGCAAATACAGGGTTTGTATGTCTTGTTCAGTTGATTAATACCTGCAGTGCTGTTTCCATGTATTTATTTGATCTATACCTGCGATGCTGTTTCATATATTATTATTGTATACCTGCAAATACAGGATTTGTATGTCTGATTCTGTTTATTTGATATATACCTTCAGTGCTGAGATCACAAGTGAATTTAAATTGATCTATACATGCAAAGCTGTGTTTGTGTGTTAATGTGTTGATCTATACCTGCTATCGGCAGCAGGGTCTAATATTTATATATATATATATTTATATATATATATATCGTCAGCAGGGACTAATATTAATATATATCGGCAACTGGGGCTAATATTAATATATATGGGCAGCAGGGGCTAATATATATATATATATCAGCAGCAGGATCTAATATTAGGCCCTGAAATCATTTAGTTCAAAAGTTAAGGTATTGTGTTGTTTAAAGGATTTCAAGGATTAGTCGTACTAAATTGTGGCTTCAGGCTTCCCATGTTGAATGATCAAGTATTGTATTGTCCAATAACAAAAGTATCATTCCATAGCACATTACTTTTGGCAATATATATATATATATATATTGTGAGCTGGGATCATGTAACCACACAGTCTTAAGGTTTGAAATACCACATAAGGCTGAATTATTTTTAGAATTGTAGTCCTTTTTATTAAAAGGTCTGTAAACAAACATAAATAAAACAAACAAAAAGAAAAGCCTTGCTCTCTGAGCACTTACTGACAAACAAACTAACTATCGTTGGACGGCTTACCCGCTACCAACAAAAAAACATTTAGCACAGACCTTTTTCGTTTAGGAACCGTTCAGCAGATTTGTTTAGGAGAAAATGCAGTCTCACTCACTGCTTGTATGCTTCTCACCTGACTAACTTACAGGGCTCCTTTTTGTAGCAGCCCCCTGCTGCTCATTGGTAACAGGTGAGTAAATCTCTGAAACAGAACTCCTGGACTGGCTGCATCACCTGCTGCAAGTAAACTGTGGAGTGGAGCACTGGCCCTCCCTTCTCTCCAAATGCTCCACCCCAGGGACCCAAACATAACTACAACATTACCATTACTTTGCTGGTAACAAAACATTCTCCCTGGGGTTATCGAATACATTGCACTGCAGTATTTTGTGGGAAATGTACATGTTATCCACCACAATGCCCTGTTCCCTGTCACAATATATATATATATATATATATATATATATATATGTGTGTGTGTGTGTTTTCAGTGGTATGATTTAATGGTGGAAATTATTAATGCCCCCCCCCAGTTTGACTGTGGTATCTTGTGTGCCCCCCCTATATATTGTTTCTAGAGTCGCCACTGTGTGTACCCAATAAGTAGACACAACTACCTTGAATTGAGTACAGCAGGAATGAACATTTTATTGAACAGAATATAGCATATTTATCCACAGAAACATCAAGACAACAGCCAGGTTTTAAATAACAGAACAAAGGGGCTCAACCACATCAGTACATAATTGAATTACATCACACAAGATTAAGACTTAAGAGAACAATGATAAAATTAACTAATTTAAGGTACTATGGAATGGGCCTCCTGTGGTGTCAGCAGAGAGTCTTTGTACATTTTAACCTGGAGTTTTACAATCCTGACCCCCCACACTTCCCCCACAGGAGGAACCATGGCCCAAATGCCCAGGCTGAATGTGGACAGGTACCCACGAGACTGCAAATCTCAGGGGGGCTGTGTCTGGCCCAGCAATGTAGTTCTGTCACAATGTCCCTTTATTTTTCTTCATTGTTTTAAATTAACAGAAATTATTATTAGTGGAATCTTTTATTTATTTAGGGCCAACAATTTATGCACCACTTATACACACATATATTAGATATGTGCAAATGGGCCAAAAAGCACATTCATTTTCGGGCAATGAATTTCACTTCCTGCCTGTTCAGTTCGGCCAAAAATTGGGCATTTTTCATTCAGGAACGAAATTCGTAGCCTGGTGCCCACATTCACTATCATTCACTCACAGTGTGACTCACACTCATTCATTCTCTCATGCTCTTTAAATGTTCTACTACCTTCTCTGCCGACCACTACTGCATCTGCCTACCACTTGTGTATCTTCTTCTGCAATTTCTTTGGCATCATCTTCTTCTTCATCTGTTTTCTTCTATATGCTCCCTTCTCTCCTCCCTTCTCCATTCAATCTTCAATCCTTAATCTGGAATCTTCTTTATTCATCCGTATTTTAGTGGACATAATCCGACAATTTCTGCCAAAATGACCGCTCTTTGGGTGACATCCTCCAAGCAAAGAAGAGGACATTTTTGACCCATTTGCACACGACTGATTACTGATGAAAGAAATATTTTGGTAAGGGTTACAACAATTAGATAGCAATAATGGACCTAATGCTGAATTTAGTTATAAAAGTGTTAAATCCAGCAGCGTATGTGGTACAGCACATTTAATGCAATGTGTGAAAATCTAAGAATATCCATTGAAATTCTGCTTTTCAATTGCCTCATAATTCATCTGTACACTTGTGGTGCCCCAGAACAGCCTGCAGATCAAAGGCCAAGGCTGCACTCATTTACAAGATACTGTGAACATCTATCTACTTTGTAGATATTAAATCACCTTTTTTAATGATCTTGGATTGCAGCTAGGATGAAAAAGAAATATAGCAGGAAGATTTCTTATTCTATGTATATTTATTTATTAACTTATTTACCCTTAGTATCCAAGCATTATTGTTGTTAGCTTGAACACTAAAATTTTACTGTGCTATAATCGGATTAGATCAGTCATTCAGATGTCTGAATATAGTGTTGACAGTTTTTATTTATTTTACAGGTGCAATTACATTTATTATGTTGCAACATAAAAACTGGATTTCCAAAGCTTCAGTGGCTTTTGTAGGTACCCAAAAAAAGGACACCTGGTAAAATATTAGCCTATGCCATCTTCATGTAGAGCAACAATTCTTTTTTTCAGATCCTCAGAGTTCTTTGCCATGAGGTGCCATGTTGAACTTCCAGTGACCAGTATCAGTGAGTGTGAAAGCGATAACACCAAATTTAACACACCTGCTCCCCATTCACACCTGAGACCTTGTAACACTAACGAGTCACATGACACCGGGAGGGGGAAAATGGCTAATGGGGCCCAATTTGGACATTTCCACTTAGGGGTGTACTCACTTTTGTTGCCAAGGTTTAGACATTAATGGCTGTGTTGAGTTATTTTGACAGCAAATTTACACTGTTATGCAGGCTGTACACTCACTACTTTACATTGTAACAGAGTGTCATTTCTTCAGTGTTGTCACATTAAAAAAATATAATAAAATATTTACAAAAATGTGAGGGGTGTACTCACTTTTGTGAGATACTGTATATTGCTGCCTTTACTAATACTCACAGACTGCTTCCATTAATCTCATGGTACCCTACCAGTGTTGTCCTACATTCTTCTGTATATTAAAATGAGATTACCAGCAGTTTAGTTATATCAGGACAAGTACCATACATTGTGTCAATTCCAAAAACTGCTGACTACTACCAGCACTAGTTCTATTAAATAAACTTTGTTTTCTTGTATTGTCCAAATCACATCTGGATATATACTAGACTTACCCAGTAGGACTACATGCTAACTGATCCTGCAACTCCAGTTTCAGATCAGGCCCTGCAGTGTGCAGCCACTGAACTGGTAAATGCACAGCCACATGCTTCATGATTATGATAAGTTAATGCATGGCCACAAGTACTCAGCCAGTGGCCACGCATACCGCATACTCAGCCAGTGGCCGCGCATACTCAGCCAGTGGCCGCGCATACTCAGCCAGTGGCCGCGCATACTCAGCCAGTGGCCGCATGTACGTCAGTTGGTGGCCAGAAGCAAAGTTGGGTTTATGATTTCTTTGCTCCGGGGGTCAAAAAACCCATTGCCCGCAATTACCCTGAGTTTATTGTGTCCTTCAAGAAGGTATTTGCTATCACAGCCTGCTCCACCTCTGCTGCCAAGCAGCGTATGTCTATCAAACAGAGTACAAGAAAGGTTGCCCAGTATGTTATAGAATTCTGTACTCTGGCAGCAGAGGTTGGCTGGAAAAACGAGGCTCTCACAGCTGCTTTTCACATGGGCTCTCTATTAAGGATGAAATTGCAGCCACATATATAACGATCTCGAAGGATTTGTATCCTTCGTCATCCTCATTGATACCAGGCCCTGAGAGAGACATTATTTCAGTGAGTGCCTGCGGAGGCCTCCAATATGTTTGGCACCAAGCTTTTCTTCACCTCCCATGCCTCCTGGTTCCTGCACCCAAGGCCCTGTCAGGGACAGACCTTATGTGGCTTTTCCACCCCCCCGAAAATCCACAAAGACAAATCGTTGATTCAGATTGTCCTATCCTGGACTGAGTCATCCAGTTATACCAAGTCATACCTGTACCCTTACAGCCTCGAGCCTCTTCTCTAGCTATTGAAGCCATCAATGGTAGACCCCTACAGCCTACCCACATTACCCATGAGACCATTCTTATAGCTATGTCTGTAGGGGCTCATGGTGTCTCCAGGTGATTTCCTCACCACGTTACCCTGTCGTTTTGGCAAACCGATGGTTACAGCATAATTCCATACTCGACTGGCAAAGAGACTTGTTTCTGGAAACTAGTAAAAGTTTTGTCCACATCTTCGGTTTCCAACGTATTTGATAAGGGTCATGCCAGTGTTTTGCCACTACAAAGGACTTATGACTGTACAATTGACCTCCAACCTGGTGCCATTCCCCCTTGTGGCTGAGTTTACCAAACTGTCTGTCGCTGAGGATTAAGCCATGGATGGAGTATGTTGCAGTTGCTCTGCCGCGCATCCATGAATCCTCCTTTCCCACTGCAGTCAGCTTTTTTTTCATGAAGAAGAAGAGAGGCGAGTTGAGACCCTGTATCGACTACAATAGGTCTCAATCTCCTGACTAGTAAGAGCCCTATCCCATTCATCACTGAGTTATTCAACTACCTTCAATGAAGCTACTATCTTCAATAAACTTGATCTAAGGGTTTATAATCTCTTCAGGATAAAAGAGGGCCAGAAATTGAAAAGTGCGTTAAACATCAGGAACAGGCATTACGAATATCTCATAATGCCCTTTGATCTCTACAATGCTCCTGAGGTTTTTCAGGAGCTTATAGATGATGTCCTGCTGGATATGCTGCAGCAATGTGTGGTGGTTTATGTTGATGATAATCTCATCCATTCTACCTCTCTCGTAATCACCATGCAGATGTCTCTCGTGTCCTACAGGGCCTTGACCTATGGATCTTCACCACATCCAGCATTTTCTTGGTTTTGCCAATCATTGGTTCATGCATAACTTTTCTTGCTTGGTCAAACCTCTCACGGATATGACCAGGAGAGATGGCAATCCACAAGATTGATCTCAAAATGCAATTAAGGCCTTTGAAACCCTAAAAGCCTCCTTTATTGCAGCTCCGGTACTGGCACACCCTAACCCTGCCTTACCATCCATCCTCGAAGTCGATGCCTCAGAAACAGGAGTAGGTGCCCTCTTGTTTCAACATCCTACCACGAGAGCTCCATGCATCCGTGCAGGTCTTTCTCAAAGAAATTTAACCCAGTGAAGTGCAACTATTAGATTGGTGACAGAGAACATCTTGTTATAATGTTGAGGGTACTTCAGTGCCAATCCTCCAAGGCAACAAAAATTTTACAAACCTATGCGAGGCTAAACGGCTTGACCCCTCTGCAGGCTAGGTGGGCACTTTTCCTATCAAGATTTAATTATGTGGTTTCCCATTTGCCCATTACTAAAAACATTCAAGCCGACGCATTATCCTGGCAGTTCTCTTCCCTATTCAAGGATAGCTCCCGTTCCAGTGGCTCCTTCAGACCAAATATTACCCACTATCCATAGTATCCATACTACACTCACCTCTAGGTGAGACGATTCTGGCCACCCAACTTAATGCTCCTACAGAGAAACCTAGTGGTCGTTGTTTTGTACCAGAAAATCTCTGCACTAAGTTACTAAGTACATTTCACAACAGCAAAGCAGATGGGCATCCAAGTAAAAACCAGTTAAGATGATCCATCTTTCAACAATTTTGGTGGTAGTCTCTGTTCAGATGTCACTGCCTTTGTAGCTGCCTGCCCTGTGTGCGCCCCAAAAAAGATACCACAACATCTTCCAGTGGGCCTCCTTCGACCTATACCGAATGGCGAATGACCCTGGACACACTTGTCTATGGAATTTATTGTGGATCTTCTTGTCTCCAGTGAAATGCGGTCATTCCTATGGTTGTTGACCAGTTATCTAAGATGTTGCATTGCATCCCCTTGAAAAAATCTCAAAATCTGTAATCCAATGGTGCTGCGGAACAAGAAAATCAACCATACTAGAGTGCGTTTTTATGATATTAAAGACAAAACCATGTCTGCTGGTAAGGAAATATTGCTTCTGGCTGATCAGTCCATTTTAACTCTCCATAAAATCTTCTCAGAAGTAACTACAGCTCTCAAAATGTGTGATTAATCCACAGGTGGGATGCCTCAAGAGAAGGTGCAGCTCACATTGTTTAAACATATCAAGAAAGTACCTCTTTGTTACTCTCCTGGGGCATTGATACTGACCACTGGCTCAACAAATGGACTGGATTTGCACTAACCTTTTTTATAATTCTTTTTTTAATTTTGTTATTGTCATTATGTTTGGTACAAAGTGCATTTGACCCTGTTAATGAATGTGATACGTGTTGACTATTATACATTCATGATTTGAGCATATCCTCCGTTCATGAGAAGAATGACATATCTTTTTACTTTCTTGCAGATTTGTATATTACAACTGGATGCACAATTGGGATGGTAAAGACTGTGGTACAGCTATTCCTCTTTTTTGTCAGATTTTGGTGATATCAGCTTTGTTCCTACCTAGTGGAATGAAAAAGAAAATTATTTCAACTGAAATGAAAAAAATGCCTATGTAAACGACACCAAGTTTGTGATGTTCACCCATTAAAAGATATGTGTTTTTTTATCCACAGACAGTATTCAAGGTTATGCAATTGTGAAGATGACAATTTAATGTAGATGGTCTCATGCTATCAGATATAACGCTAGTGTGTAGACTGAAGAATATAAAATTGTACAGCAGTCATTGTACAATATGGTAAATAAGAGAGCAAAATAGAATTTTTTTTACACAACAAAGCCGAGAATACTAATTTGACAAAATAACAGGTTGTCATATAAGAAGTATATAGGAAGATGCATGATTAGCCAAGCTTCACCAAGAGAGTAAAGAAGGCTGCAGTGTTGACAGTCTCCCGGAGGACTTGCAGCCTATAGATACAGTTGACAAATATAAGGCTCTGTGTAGCCGGGCTTAGGAAATAAGTAAAATGACACAAAAAAATGTATTCCCTATAAAAAAAGCTGAAAATGTATTTTCAAATTCTCTTCTTATATTGTGATGCATGTCTTGCATATTGTCACCTCATAATACATGAGGGAGGATTATTTTACCTCTATCTTTAAGTGTAAGTTAGTCAGTACTATAAAATAAGCAGAGATATGTTTTGACAGTAATAAGGTTAGAAGACAATGTTGTATTTTAAGTGTTTTTTTTACAACTCTTTTCATATTTAAAGCACTAGACAATGTTAGTAAGTAACATATCCATAAACAGGTAAAGTAAGGCCCATACAAAGTGCACGTTCTGTATTCTGATTGGTCCATGTTCTGCCCCAGCACTTTAATTTCCACTGGACAAGTGTTCTCTGCTATCCATCACTCCCTACAACCTGTCCCTAGCTCATCCAGCTCCCCTCTCCTTCCCTTTAGTGCCTTCCTGTCCTCACTGCTCTTATCTGCTCACTCCATCATCCCTCTGCTCTGACATGTAATCAATTCCCCTCTGATCTGACCCACCCATCCTACCCCCTCTAGCTGCCCTCTGATGGACGTATCTATGTTTAAGTTCTTATGTGAAGATAATCATTTTTCTTTTATTTGCTGTGAGTCTATCTTGTTAAAAGATTATTCGGTGGAGGTGATGCCATGGAGGTGGAAAAACTGTTTAAGTGGATGGCTGGGAGCCAGGCCTAGTCATAGCATTTGATGGAATAATTAAATGCCCAGCAGCAGATTATGCAGCAGTCTAGAATGACTCTTCCTGCATCTACTACTACTGCTCCCTTAAATGCAACCACTCGTGGCTGTGGCATAAAGCTGTCAAAGATGGGTCACGATTAACCCAAGACTTTCATGACAACCATTGAGCAAGTGGCAGTGACGCAAATAACAATGGGCTATTCGCCTGGCCCCTCAGCTGCCTGGAGAAGCTCAACCAGCATAACATACATTAAATGATAGATGCCATGGACTATGACATGATACGTGCACCTATATTGGACCGTTGGGACATTTCTCAGGACACCATCAGGCAAAGGTTCTGGCAAGAAAAAAACCTACCAAAGCGTACGCCCAGGTTCTTCATTACATTTGTTCAAGGTGACTAAAACCAGAAAGCAGAACAGCAGCATTGATTGTGGAGTTACTTGTGCAGTTTACTGATGTGTTGCCTGCAGGAGGCATAGATCAATCTCCTGGTGGTAAGACTTATGGAAAACTATATGTATGCAGAAGACTATTGTTCCAGTGACTCTGAAAAAAGCTTTCTGACAAAGGACTGTCTAACCACAGACCCAAACTCTGTTTATAGCCTGTTAGGGATATTGATGAGACAAAATAGGCAAAACCAATATTTCGTCACACGCACAAAATAACGACGCTACCAAATATTGTAGTACCACATCCACAATATTAATTTAAGGAGATACCCTATATTTTATCTCCGATCCTAAATTCTTTCAGATCGCCGAAAATTATAATTCAAATTAGATAGATATCGCCACGATAGTCAATAAAATATTATTTATTGTAAACACAATTTATAAAATATATATATGAGTCACACAGTGCATGATATAAAACGCTAAATTCTTAAAACATGTCAAAAATGAATCAATTCAAATACAGTATATTATCGATAGTTATCAATATGAATTACTACTTTATGAGTCTAACACACAATTAATTTCCATCCCACTCAGCAACCAAAAATTGATAATAATCAGGGCAGTAATAAAGATATCACTATCTCTCTAATATTAGTTCAACTAATATAACAAATTAAAAATAATTTAATTGTGTCTAAGAGTATTAGTGAAGTTCCTAATAGATGCAAATAATGTCAAACTTCATCTATAGGTAAAAATACCTTTTCATTATTGTTATTATCACGGGTTATAAGCTGCAGTCTCACAAGCCGTCATATACAACAATGCAATATCCTACTTTCCAGAAACATGGAATTCTATACGAAGAAGACAAAATTCATCTCTATTCAGAATAATAAAACAATTATATTTACCACCACTTGTTGCTGTTGTCCAACTGGTCCTTGTAGAAATTAATCCAGGTTCAGTGGCAAGAAATTAAGTAGGAAAGAATATAACTTTCTCCAAGTTATATAGGTTAGGACTCCAAGTAACTCTAAGAGTGAAATATGGTGCCAGGATCTTAAGATTCCAATTCTCTGGGGTAAATTTGGTGAATAAGTCTGTCAGGGTCTGTCCATTTCAGGGTGCGATCTTTTTTTTTCCTTTTTGATTTTTTTATTAAAGACATAAGCTTTTAAAGACAGGGCTCATTATCGTAGCCTCCACCTTTTGATTGGAATTCTCCAATCATAACGGTGGGTTTTACCCATTATAATTAGGATTTCTACTCATATTTACACCGTTGTAATTTCTTAATTTACCTGTGAGAGACGCTCTGGTCTAAGAATTAACTTAAAACCATTACATATGTGTTTGGAATTTATCCTTGGTCACCCTAATCGCCAAATGTTACTTCCTAGATAGTAACTCAGGTCTTGGTAGTCTTACCATGTATCCCCCATTCCAAGTTACATTTCTAAAGATATGCAGTGTCTACTCCTTAACTTTCTCATGGAAGATAACATTAATTGTATCATATATACACTGAAACATCATTATACATGAATACTCCTTTGTTCTCAATTATAGAGGGAACAAAGACAAAAAGAAATAATCACTATATGATTAAGTAAAATAAAATGGATCTGACTCCATTTTGTGTTCATGTAAAATACAGAATATGTGGAATACATGTTTTCTATCATAAAATATCTGACAAGCCCCTAGGTGGTGAGCATGTGTAACAAGGCAAGCATGTGCCCAAACTCAGGGCTCCTCCAGGCATGCATTACCCTGGGAACAACCCCGAAACAGGAGATACCTAATAAATACAGTCCTGGCCCCAAAAGCCCCACTGCAGTGGGCCATTCCGATCTGGACCGCTGAGCATGGATGTGTAATTGTGTGTGGGAACATGGATGTTTAATTGTGTGTGTGTGTGAGCATGGATGTGTAATTGTGTGTATGTGAGAGCATGGATGTGTAATTGTGTGTGTGAGCGAGCATAGATGTGTAGGTGTGTATGTATGCATGGATGTGTAAGTGGGATGAGATGGAGTGTATGTTAAAATTAATGTGTAGCTGTGTGTTAGTGAGTGTGAGTAAGTGTGTGTAATTTTTGTAAGCATGTTTACATATATGGGCCAGAGTGCATGTTGGAAGGGGGAAGGAGCAAAGAAGGCAAGATGTTTGGGGGAAATGATGGCACAGACAAGCTGTTTGGGGCAAGCATAGCACAGATAAGCTGTGGGGGGCACTGGGAAGCTGGGGCTAATATGGCACAAAAAGGCTGTTTGGGGGTTAGGACGCCACTAATAAACTGTTAGGAGCAATGGCACTCACAAGCTGTTTAGGGAATAGGTCGCGCTGTGGGACATGTTTGGTGAAGTTGCAGGGCCCTGGGGCAATTTTTGATCCAGGGATTGTGCCAATATTGGAGACATCTTCTGATATATTCCTGCGAAGGGTCGAAAGGGCTCTTTTTAAGCAATTTAAACCGACACGGGGAGACAGTCACGTGATGCTGTGTTGAAACCGAGGCTACTCGAACAGTGTGCGAACAGCCTGACCTAAATCTGCAGGAGCTGTAGGAGAGTGCAGGAGCGGTGGGGGGGTTCGTCTATGTCATGCGTGAGCCTTCATGTCTATGTATAAGTGCGTCTCAGCATACATGCCTATGTATAAGTTTGTGTCAGCATAAATGCCTATGTATAAGTGTATGTGAGCATGTCTGAATATAAGTGTATGTGTAGATGTCCTATCCTTGTGCTCAGCATTGAAGCCATGCCCACTGTCAGACCAGAATGCTGTTTCTTAAAGAAGAAAAGTAAGGAAAGCAAGAGATGGGGGAAGGCATAACAGACTATGATAGAAGAAGAGAAAATGGAGGAAGAGAAAGAGGAGCTGCAGGAGAGGAAACAGAGACACGGGAATCACTGCGTGGTGTAGAGTGCACCTTAACTCCTACCACTCTATACTGAGCCAAGCACTGATTGTGGTACCACTGTCAGTGTCTTGCTCAGAAAATAGTGATGGCAGTTATGCGTTCCACCATCAATGTCTGATTCCTCTGAGCCCTTAGTCAAGAGAGAAAACAGCCTTCTCTACTCCGTTTGGGTTTTTCCGCATTCCAGAGGTCAATAGATAGGGTACTTCGGCCCATACAGGGTACGCGGCTGCATACTTAGAAAATGTAGTGATCTACAGCGTGGCCTATCTGGTTCCTGTTGTACTAGAATCTCTGAGGAAAGCAGGTCTCACTGCAAAACCTAAAAAGTGTTCCATTGGAAAGTCTGAAAGTCTGAAGAGGCCAGTATGAGAAGTCTCCAGGTTGGTAGTGGATGCTACCTGATGGATTCCCAATAGAACACTCATGGAACTGAGTTTTGCAGCCTCCTATGTATAAAGATAATTGTTTATCCTTTATTTGCTGTTTATTAACCCTTTAATGACCAAAAATTGTCAACGAAAAAATGGTCAATTAACCAATGACATGCCTGGCATGTGATGGCATTAAATAAGCTTAAAAGCGATCTAAGATAGCTTTCTAAGATTAAACAGTGTAGTTGAAAGGCCTCAATAGCGAGGGATTCAGCAACACCGCAAACCACCCAGGGTGCACTGTGACCTCTCCAGAGATTTTGCAAGATGGCAGTGCCCTTTCAAAAAATAAACAAGTTTCCAAGAGACCCTCCTGAGAACTCTGGGCTCCTCTTACACAATGTGATTAGTAAAAAATAAAATGCAGTGGTGTCACCATCAAGGGGAACCATCCAGTTCCAACAAAATATAAAAAAACAACTCAAAAATATAAAAAAATTAAAAGTTTATTTCTATGAGCAAGTGCAATAATTAGTGCTGTATGTTCCTAAAAATCCTGACATGGAATAAGTAAAAAAACTAGCATTTGAAATAGGGGTGCAACTAACGATTATTTTCATAATCGATTAGTTGGCCGATTATTTTTTCGATTAATTGATTAATCGGATAAAAAAAATGAAAATTTTTCATTTATTTAAAATAATTTAATAAAGTAACGAAGGATGTTAAAAACAAAAAATGATAAAAATTTAAATAAAATGATAAAAATAAAAATGGCAGAACTTTGATAAAAATGCATTTCTTGTTTTTATTTCCCAACCTCTCCCCCCACTTATGCACATTTGAGCCCAGGCTTGCCACACTGCCTCCCAGACATGCCACTCCACCCTCCCCACATATGCCTTATACCCCCAGGTATATCACTCCGTTCTCCCCAGGTATGCCGTATACCCCCCTGATATGCCATAGTGCACTCATAGATTTGCAGACTCGTTCACAGACTCGTTCACAGACACAATACTTTTATAAATAAATACAGTGTTAATCTTCACTGCCCCCAGGATTTAGATTCCCCTCAGTTTGCCCCCTTTTACCTCTAACTGTACCTTGTTAACCTTATTAAATTAATTAAATTAACCCTCAGTCCTCAGCATTAAATTAACCCTGAAGAGAAGACCCCATTAACCATAATTGCCCCTAAAATAATCCTGAAGACCCCATCAACCACAACTGCCCCTAAATTAACCCTGAAGATCCCATCAACCACAACTGCCCCTAAATTAACCCTGAAGACCCCATCAACCACAACTGCCCCTAAATTAACCCTAAATACCCCATCAACCACAACTGCCCCTAAATTAACCCTAAACACCCCATCAACCACAAATGCCCCTAAATTAACCCTAAACACCGCATTAACTATAACTGCCCCTAAATTAACCCCCACCTCCCCTAACTTTCAGCAGCCCAAATATAAATTTTATACTCATAGTTAGATGAGTTCCTAAACCATGTGGACGCTATAGGAAATGGGCGGAGCCAATTGGCAGTTTGGCCCTGCCCCTTTATTCCTCCCTGTTCCTCCCTGCAGTCACTGCCGATTGGCCCCGCCCCTTTCTTTCTCCCTGTCCCTCCTTGCAGCCAATCGGCAGTGACTGCAGAGGGGGACTGTTAAGTAGGAACTGCTGCTGTGAGTCACACTGAAACGGGTTATAAAACGAGGGGTATTTTTCAGAGCTCTGAAAAAACCCTCATTTTATAATCAATAAAAATTGATTCAACTAATCTAAACTAATAATGAAATTCGTTGGCAACGATTTTCATTATCGATTAGTATCGATTTTATGGATTAGTTTTGGCAGCCCTAATTTGAAATACCTCGGGGTGTCCAGTTTTCAAAAAATATATGGTTTGATGGGGTGAATTAAATTGGCCAGGTTCAAAGATGTCCCAAATAGGACAAAATTCTAAATTGAAAAATGCAAACATTCCCAATGTGGTCCTTTAGCCCCCCAAACAACCATATAAACTCATGCATTGGTAGTACCACTGTACTCAGGGGATTTTGTTGAACACATATTGGTGTATTTTTTGGCACATAAAGGGAGCTATAAATTCATACCTGAAGTACAATGTGTGTTAAAAAAACAAAAACACCAAAAATGTCTACCACAAAAGTTTACAAAGGCTAGGGGTAGAATTAGTGCATGGAAAGTGTTATAATACCACTATTTAAAATATCCTAGGGTATCTAGTTTTTAAAATAATATGGTTTGGTTAATGTAAATTGAACTGATCGGCTTCAAAGATGTCCCAAATAGGACATAGGCACAGGATTACCAGATTTTTTAAATAGCAAAATGTTATTTGTATTTATTGCCCTATAACTTTCAAAAAAAGCAAAAGAAAAATATCAAACACTTGGTATTTAAAAGCTCAGGACAAACCGTAGAATCTATTTAGCAGTTTTTTTATTAGCTTTTATTAATGAGTAAAATATTTTTTAAATAAAAGTCATTAAAAGGGGTTTTTTCACATTTGCACCATATTTTATTATTTTTTATAGAAAATTATATGATACGATCAAAATAATGGTATCTAAAGAAAACCCTTTTTGTTTTGAAAAACAAAACAATATATACAGTAGTTTTTGTAGGTTCACTAAATAAGAGAGAAGAAAATAACAGCTAAACATGAGCACCACCAAAACGCTAAGGAACAGTCTGTTCCTTAAGGGGTTAACAAGATATCAACCTTTGCTATTAAGAGATGTGTTATTTGACTGCAAAGTGAAATAAAACTGACTTTATTTTGAACCTTCTGTGTCCTTTACTGCTGTGAGAGTACCTTGCATAGGAACGCACTAACACAATACTCATTTATTCATTAAATCATGTGGTGGTAATTGAGTAAGGTAACGTGAAAATGTTTGCTTACCAACAGCACTATCCATTATGAAGCCCAACCCCATTAAATGTGTCTTAGGAAATTTGGCTGTGTGAACTCTTCAGATGACAAGGAATCTAACAGAATAGTTAATATCTGTTTTAAAGATACTGCTTAAAAACTAAATCAAAAAAACATACAATAAAGCTGAGTCAGCAAACTCCTAAACATATAAGGGTGTTACCAACTTGTTAATTCAATTAGAGTTGATCTTCCCTACAGGTTGTTGTGTCTGTTATTAGGGCAACAAAATTTCTTTTTTCCTGATTACAGGCATTAGGAGCTTACCCGAGGGCATCTTTTCTAACTGATCTAACTTTCTCACACACTGATAATCACAGAGCTGAGTCTATTCTCACCTCTAAAGAATCAATATCCAAATAAATTATGAATAGTGGTATTTTTATGTTTGTAGAAAAAAGTGAGTTTTGGAAATATAGTTATTAGTTAATATAAAATTACTTGTTTGCTTTTTATTCAAACAAAGTGACTGTGTTTGTTGAAAAAGTTTGTTGAACAAAGCTTTTCAAGACTAAAAAGAGAAAAAAGAACTTACAGGCATTATACGGGTGAAAGTATTGAAAAAAGGGGATACATTACAAAACCTCAAGTATAAAAGTAGGCAAAAAATGAATTGGACTCAGGATTAAATATTTTTTTTTCTGCCATAGCTATGTTGACTATAATACTAATACTTTTTATTTGCTTGATTTTTATGTGCATTTTAACAAATATAATTTTTGCTCAATTAAATAATTGCTGCGATTTAAGGATTCGGTCTATTGTATATGCATATTCAAAATCTGAAAACACTAGTAGTATAAGACATGCAGTATGTTTCTAAAACAAAGAAAAAGGATACCTTCATAAACAAACTGTAGCAGCGTAAGATTTGTGTGATCAAAGCTTGAAATCAACACTCATGACATCAGTAACTTCCACAACCCATAAAGGGTACTGGCAGCCAATACCGGCTTGACATAGTTCATACCACATACTTTATTTACATGTTATTTACATTACACATCTGTTATTCATGATAGAAAATATTGAAGTGCTTGAACCTGCAAGTAATCTTTGGGGTTTTTTTGAGAATCTATAGATAGATAGAAAATGACTGCTAGTTTGTTGGTTGGGTGGGGGCGCAAGAATATTGCAGGCAAAGTGTTTATAAAGTAAGGGGTCACTCCTACCTTTTTCCCTCCCTATTTTGTGATGTTGCAAGTTTATATTTGCTGGCTGCAGCAGAAAATGCCCCCCTGTGGCTAGCGTTGAATGGTTGGCCAAAGCCCTTACCCACAACGGCTCTTGTATTTATTTAAGGTGGGTGACTAAAGGGGTTGGGGTACAGGGCCTCTAGGCTTAAGCAGTCAAGCATTTCATCAACTCTCACCAAAATGTAGGGAAGAAAATATTCCATAAAATAAATATTTCAGAAAACCTTGAATACGTGGAACAGCATCCATAACATATTGAAACAAAACCTCCCATTCCCAGTGAATAAACTCCAGAAAGATCCCAAAGTTGATAAATGTTCAGTATGTGCAATTGCAGTGCAATTATACCATACATTTCAAAGTACACAAAACAAAAACATATTTTTTTTATTTATTCTTTTTTATATATTTTTTTAAACTTTAGCATTAGAAATATTGACACAGAATCTAACAAACCCATTGAAGAAGTTTAAGAGTAAGTTTCAAATCTTCAAATACCAGAGCAAAGTAAGAGAGACAGGACATCCACTCAATCAGGGTCTGCTGAATAAACAAATTGCTTGTCAATCTTCCATTCAATCTTTGTCTAAATGAAAATGAGTTTGAGTGATTGGTCCAATCAATTTCTTTTAATATAGTATCACAGATTAACATCCATGACAAAGAATTCTACCTTCAATTCTCCAAAGAAATAAAGGTCTACAGTGTCTGTCTACGCACTTTGAATCTACAAAGAAAATGAAGCAAACTACATATTGATTTTGTACTTCATCGAAAGTCTAAAAAAAGATTAATTCAAACTAGGGTTCCAGAGCAAATAATGTCAGTGTCTATATTGCTTTCTTAACAGGGCTGATGAAAATAATGCCATATATTACCAAACAAGATCTCTAGATTTCTCAAAAGAGATAAAATGAAACAATATCTTAAAGGCAAAAGTAATAGAAGTCATTGAAATACTAGTAGTTGATAGTTATGTCCTTTTAATGAAATATCTTTGGAACTTTGAGCAACCTTAAAGGGTCCAATAAAAACCTCTTAAAGTACAGGTTCCAGCAAAACACATTTATTTGTTGTGCATAAACCCACAAATTGTAAAATGCAGATGCAATGGTTAAGGCAGAGACTTCCTGAAAATCTGAATTATAATTATATTATTATATATGTTATCAGGGCCAGACTAGTCATGACAAGGCAGCCCTGGCATTTTATGGTCAGCGACACACTTATGACGTAATTTTGTAAGGATGACTGTTTGATGTGCACAGCTGCACGCTATGTTTTTATGCTCACATAGTGTGTGGTCGGGGATATCCAGCCGAAGGCCGTGTGCCACACTACCCGATCTGCCGCTAGAGAGTGTTGAGCTGTCGGTGGCTGAACATGCATATGCCCAGTGTGCCAGATCAGGTCCGTTATAATAATATTTCCCCTTATTAATGATAACTGAAGTGTCTATGCGTTCAAAAAAATCCATGAAAAGTATTTTCATTTTAAAACTTGAATTAAAATTTTAACTGCTTTTTATTGTTGTTAATAAATGCACTGACATATTTTAAACTTTTGACAAGGAGGTTTTACAACATTTATGCATATCTGCATTTGATGATTGGAAAGGTATAAACAAATATTAATTGTCTATTGGACAAGATTGAACTATGACATGGCAAGACAAATTTAGAAGACGGGTTCCAGTAGGTCATATGGAACATAATCTGTGAATGAATTAAGATTCTTGTTATGCATTAGGCTAAGCGGGGACAGAACTTAATCATATTTTGAGAGGCATAAATTTACATGTAATAAATGTGAAGAGTTAAGCAGATACCTAATGTATCTCCTAACTGCCCGATTTAATTCTATAGTAGGAGCCAGTTCTGAGCATAAGTTTGTTGCTATTTCCTCTAATAATTATATATAGATATATAATTTTAAACAAATGTTTAAAACACATTAAATCGGTGATTAATTCTGATTGTTTGGCAAAAATGAGTTTGCAGCATCAAATTTGCACAAGTTAGACAAAAGTCAAATTTGCAAATAAATAATAATAATAACCATATTAGAACCTGGACAAAATAAACTGTACTTTCCTGTTATCCATAGCCAATGTGTTTGAGCAAATAGGTTTTTGGAATATTTGAATCCGTTTTTTTGTGAAAATACTTTATAATAATAGTTTTTATAATACGTTTGTTTGAATATGTGTTGTGACAGTTTTTTATATGTGTAAATACGTTTTTTTAATATAATGAGAATGAACATGAATAGTGATGCTACAAAGGACAGATTATTTTTACTATGTGCTTTAACACTCAGTGGCCCCACTCTGTAAGTGTGTGTGGTGTACCACTTCAAGGCTGAGTTGTTGTTACTCCAACTTACAATAGTCCTTACTTTGGACTGCGGAATATCTAGCAATGCAAGAAGTTCACAAGCTGACTTGTGGGAAAGGTGGCATATTATGAATACCATGAACGCTGCTGCCAGACTTATCTTCCTCTCCCATCTATTCACTAATCCCTCTCCCAGTCCTGTGCCCTTCAGGATTCATTTCAAAATCCTTACCCTTCACAGCGGTTCCCCTACCTACATCTCATCGCTCATCTCTAAATACACTCCTTCTCCTTCTCGACGCGTTTCGCCCCAAGGGATCAAAATTGGACTTCATTGTATTCTACCTTTGGTGGACTTTTACACAAAACGCCTGCATATGCACTTTTGTGCATGAAAAATTGTGAGTGCATTTTTCTGGCAAAATTTTTATTTTACTTGAAGATACTGCACTATTTTAGTTTGTCTTTTTAGATTTTATACGAAGAGAATTAAAGAATTTATCTTACTCCATGCTGATGGGTCAGAATCACCTTTTTTATTTGTGAGTGCAACACATCACTTTTTATTCATCTTGCACATATCATCTATACTATATTGTGTTATTTTTTCTTCCCTGCATATATACCTGCGCCCCATACATCTTTGGTTCGTTGATATTTCCACACTTTGAGGAAGAGTGTCGTTTGGGCAGCCGCGGTCCGTTCGGGAAGTATTATTATTTTTATTACATTATTTATTTTTATTACATTATTTATTTCACTTCACCATGGTAGCACGTATTTTTTAGGTTCATTCACGGTGGTATATAATCACCCACTAACTCGACCTCCCAGCCAGACCCAGCTACGCCAGGCTCTGGAAAACCTCCCCCAGACAGCACACACAGGTCCAGGCAGGTATTGCCTCACTTGGCTCAGGGATGGTCTTCTCGTTCAGGGCCTCTCCTTGCCCTAGGAGCTCAGGGAAACTTCCTCTTCCCCCAACAGTCTCTCTGAGTATCAGGCTCCAGGGGTTTTTCATGCCCAGCACCTGTGCCTGATGCCAGCCTCATAGAAATCCCGGACCGGATCCTGCAGACTTCTAGCCTCCTGGAAAAGCCGGCATGGATTTTTCACAGAATGGGGGAATGGAGCATTGGCCCACCCTGCTCTCCAATTGGTCCACCCCAGGGACCCATATTTATGATCTGGATAGCACCTGTACCCAAATGCCACACTAAGCATCTCCCTCGGGTTTACACTGTCACAATATATATATATATATATATATATATATATATATATATATATATATATATATGATAAGGTAATAATGTTGTTTTTTAATATCAACAAAAATCTCACAGGAAAAATATTTAGAAAATATCTCAATCATACACACTCAACCCAATTAAAAAGGCAAGTTATGTAATGATAACACTGATTATTTTGTTCTGTAATAAGCTGATACATAAGTCAAATCCAGGGTATAGTTATAATGAGGATAATGATTTTTGTAAGTAAGACCAGTCCAAATTGTCATACTTATTCAAAATTCATAATGAAGCTTGGGCCAAAAACCTTTGCTCCAAACAATATTAATAAAGTAAAAGATCATAATGGAAATAAAAGAATTAAATTTTGTTCAAATCATTATTCCTATTTATTTTTGAAGTTAAATTAAGTACAGCTTTTGCAAGTGGACAGAAATAATGATATTAATTAACTCAGGTATGGTGAGAAAGAATATAATAGTCTGACCTCTTATATGCGGTATGTGACTTTTATCACTGGTAAAATGGAAAATAAATAAGCCCGTATAGTAGTCTCAAGCTACTTCGAACTTGGCATGAGTGTTATTCTCAAATTTTTTTTGTATATATTCCAGAATTAATGTCATATTAATGTAGTCAGTGACCATATTTTAGCAAGCTATTTCAGGACAAAAATATAAATGTGGTATGGTTGTCATGCCATGGAGCGTTTCTGTCAATTTATTTAGGATTTTGAATCTGAATTATTCTTCATAAATATAATCCAATGTCTACGATTTTAAACAGCAAACATAACATATGGGATAAAATCTATAAATTATGAAATTGACTTTATATCTATTGATGATACTCTTGCAGGAGAAAGATTGTGAACCCTTTGGAATCACCCTGCACTGTGAATATTTACGCAGGGTGACCAATAAAAACATACAAATTTATAATTGTTTCTGTTTTAGTTGAGACAAAGTAATTTTGAAGAACAGTAGATGTGGGTTTGCTGGCCAATGTGCATGGTGAAACATAAATATGAAGCCCTGGAGCCCCCAAGTACCATAAAGTTAAGCTAAAAGGGCCTGTGTCGAGGGATCAGCCAAGTAACGGGACCAATAAAACCATGTCCTCCCATGTCTTTCCTTGTGACACGTAGCTCTGGCCACCAACTCCTCAAGAACCCGCAAGTTCTCCACCCTCATAACCCATTCCCTAAAGGAAGGCAGCAAGGTCTTACCCCAATGCAGGGGCATTAGAGCCTTGGCCTCATTTAACCCCTTCAGGACCGGGACGTACCTGGTACTTCCTGGTTAACAGTCACCGGTAGACCGGGACGTACCAGGTACGTCTCCTCCAAAAACCGCCGGAGTCTGGGCAGACCAGAGCCCGTCCCCAAGCCTACGATCACTCCCACGGAGTGATTCTCTAGGCAGAAACCGCGATTGCAGAAAAATGTAGGACTGATCAAAGAGACTCCTCCCCTACACTCTCCAGTCTATTGGAGATTGTGTCCCAGCTGCCAGAGGCAGCTTCAAGGACAGGGAGACAGGGTTCTTGAGTGTGGAGTGTGGAGTGTGGAGACCAGCCCCCCCACCCCCACCCTTCCTCAGTTAACCCCTACCCCCCTCTTCCTCAATTAACCCCTTCAATGCTGCGATTGTGTATGACCCCCATCGCAGCATTGCAGGGGTTAATATTAATCCCCACAAGCTTATCAGTCAATGCTGTGCTTCAATGGAGCATCAGCATTGAAAGAGTTAAAAAAAAATTGTAAAAAATAATAATAATTAAAAAAAATAAAAAAAAATTAAAAAATAAATAAATGTTAAAAAAATTAATAAAATAATAATAAAAAATAAAAAAATAACAGCACTGACCTGAAAGTCCAGGGTGCTTCCAGGTCAAATGCTGGGCTGGGCTGATCAGATCGCTCCTGGCCAATAGGAGAAATAATGGATCATTATGGCAGCCCACGGATGACCCTGCTCTACAAAGAGAGAGGGGTCATCTAGGGTAATTATGAAAAAACATAAATTATTAATAAATGAAAAAATCATAATTATTACCTGATCACTTGTCGGTGACATTTTAAGTCGCTGATTATTGATCGGTCTCCCTGATTGAAGTCAGCGGCCTAAACCTGTCACTTACAAGTAATCTGATAAAAAAAAATATTTAAAAAAATTTAAATGCACATGTTCCAGTTTTGCCCTCATAGCTTCCTCAAAAAATGCATGAACCAAGCATGTGAGGCCTTGTTGGAACCGGGGGATGTTGGTGAACAAAATGTGGTGTTTTCTTCCAGTGTTACACATATGCTGTGCAAGAAATAAATTGCAACATTTAAATGTATGCGTTAAAAACGCAATAAAATAAATTCCCTGTGAAGTTTGGCAGACATCAGTGAAGAAATGGCTGGCTGAAAACTGTCAAAACTACCCTAGTTGAACACCTTGACTCGTCTACTGTTCATAAATATATACTTTTATGGGGTAATTTACAGTGGGGGCTTCCAAAATGTCCCAAATGGGATATGGGCCCAGGAAACCAATTTCTGAAAATTCCAAATTTGAAAAGTAAAATGCGCATGTTCCAATTTTAGCTTCCTCAAAAAATGCATGAACCATGCATGTGAGGCCTTGTTGGAACCAGGGGATGTTGGTGAACACAGGTTGGTGTTTTCTTCTGCAGTTGCACATATTCTATACAAAATATAATATAAAACCTAAAGCAACATTGCAACATATGCAAAAAAAATATAAAAATACCTCAAAATTTGGCAGCAATTGGCGATAAAATCCCTTTTTGAAAAGTGTCAAAATGACCCTAGTTGTACACCTTGACTTATCTACTGTTCATAAACATATAATTTTGGGGGGATAATCAGTATCTGTGACAACTATTGCAGTTATGAGACTACCATGCCAAATTAGAAAAAAATTACATTTAAAAAACGTGATGGATGCCTTGCAATATTTTCCCTATACTGGTCAAAATAGATAAAAATCCTGGCCATGTTGGGTGGTTTCCAAATCAGGACAACTTAATGAATATATTTGGGATAATTTTTTCCCATTGGTTCAATGTGTGTACAATTTGTATGTATACAAAACTGTAAAAAAAGGCGTTTTTTTCATTTTTTCCCCACTTTTACCAGTTTATTTCAAACAAAACAATGTACTACCCAGCTTAATATGGTTTCAAATGAAAGCCCTACTTGTGCTGAAAAAAACAATATATGATTTGTGTGGGTGCACCAATTGATAAGAGAGAAATTACAGTTGAAGAAAGACATGGCAAAAACACAAAAACGGCTCCGGTCCTTTAGCGACACGTTAGTATCAAAATCCCGGTCCTGAAGGGGTTAATAAGTGTCTGACCACCGATTGTTTATAAACAGCCACCGATAAGGAGAAATGATGTAACAAGCAATTGATAGGGTGGAAAGGAAGAGGGGAATCAGTATAATGCTGAAGGATACCATGTATCACTCTCCAGAATGAAACAATAAGGGGACATTCCCACCAAATATGCAAAACAGAGCCCCCCGGCAACCCACACCTCCAACATACATCGGGATGATCTGGCACCAATGTGTCAATCGAAAGATCTTTTCCCACTCTGACCTAGACATCGATACATCAAGCGCTTGTTCCCACTTCCCACAAAAGTGGGCAGACGGTCATCCTCCACCTAAATAAGAACCTTATATAAACAATAGAAAGGCCATGTGATGGAAAGGTATCTCTCATATGTAGCAATTCAAAAGCAGTAAACTCCCTTAGAAGATAAATCTCTATCCGTGGGTGAAGAGCTCTTCAACAATCCACCAACTGTACCTTGTTAACAAGGTTTGTATTTTCCGTGACACCTGAGATGGGGTTTGGGATACTCCCAATTTCGTTTTGAGAACAACATTAAGGTCTCCCCAAAAATCAGGACACCCTCCTGAAATTCACGCAACTTCCAGAGGGTTCTGGAGAGCCACACATGTTGTTTGACATTGGGAACATACACATTAGCAAACGTGTACATGCCACCAGCCACCTCCCCCTTCACAAAAATAAATCTATCTTCAGTATCAGTCAAATGGGTAACCTCGAACAGAGGAAAACGCTTCGAAATCAGCACAGCAACCCCCTTTGAGTTAGACAGAGGGTTATTACTGTAATATGGGAAATGAAAGTCCCGATTAACCAAACCCGGGGGAGAGGTGCCCCAAAATTGAGTTTCTTGAAGAAAGGCGACAGACACACGCTGACGTCGCAGATCTCGAGAGGAAGCCTTGTGGTCCTTGCGAGGCTAGCACCACTGGGGTGCAGAACTACTCCCGAAGAGATGGTGCTGAGGAAGTGGCACTGTCCCCTGACGTCAACTGGGTCGAGGATTGCCTTTTTTGTGCATCCCATATTGGGAAATGAAAGCGAATAATAGCTAAATAAGCTAAGTTGCCGGAGGAGCTCTTGCCTCAGGCGTCCATTTCTTCCAATGGCTAGCCACGCCCCCTTCTCTCTTCACGAGCCAGGCATTAGGCTATAACTTGGCTCAAGCCAAAGATATCTCACCTAGCTGTACTGACCAGGAAAATGGCAATACAGTAGCATTAAAATACGCAAAAGATAAAATACAAAACGAGAAGCACACTCTAAAATGCACATAAATTCAGATTATGAGGTGCTGCTGAAATGACCAATATGTGGATATAAGAAAGATCTAGCGCACATCCAGCAAACAGAAACAGAGGGATTTATGCCTCAGATAAGTCCTTTTTAAATAGCAAAGGAATTATTCCTTGCTTTGTTGTAAATACAATGACTAAAAAACTAAAGGAACAGATAGTGGATCCCATTACTTTGGTACTACTGATATGTGCATGAATTATGTTTTTTCATTGAAAGTCCCTGACAGAACCATTATCTTAAAAAATAGCCGATAAAAGTCTTCATCATAACTAATAATGCAAAAATTATCATTTAGGTGCCTCTTACATAATAATAGTCCAACTGATACAACTGACATACCTGTTGTCATATTAATATACCCATTGTATGGCACAACGGAATATGATGGCCCTATATATAACAATAAGTAATAATATTATATTTTATGTAGTTTATTCACTAAATCTTGTATTCCAGCCGAGTGGAAACATCTCTCTGATTGACTTCAGTATGCACTAGGAAAGGGCAACCCTTGTGAGCTTCTTGTGTGAGAAGGATAGAGTTGGTTTTGTACAATGCATGGTTACATTGAGACGTTTAATTCCATAAATCACAAATCTGTACATAATTAATCCCTAAATATTTTCTTCCTGAAGCTGTTCACTTTAAAAGTGAACCTATGTTGATTCACTTAATGACATAACTGTACTTAATTTTAAATCCTCTCAGCCACTTTATGCTAGACTTGGGCGCCAGCGAAAAACTTGTTTCTTTACGCGTTCCTTTTTGGTGGGAAAAAAATCTTCATATTAGACTAAATTAATCTGTCTCTCTGTCTTCAGTTCAGACGAAGTTCGTCCAACTTTTTCATTTTTTAAAATCCCATTCGTCCGTCTGGTTGCCATGGAAACAAGAAATAAACGTTTAAAAGAAGTTAAATTAGAAGTTGAATCCTCCTCGCAGTAACAAACGAATGAACAAAGATTTTGGTATTGCGCACATTAGTTTTTCGTTACTTTCGTCTATTCGTTTTTCGGACTAATGGATGGAACCTTAAGATTCGGCTCTGCGGAGTGTTTCTATGTAAAATAATTTGCAGAGCCACTTGCCAGCAAGAAGGCATGTTAGTTTGTTAGGGAGCCCTTGGCAAAACCAACAAGGATAGGACATTACTAGGGTACAAAATAAATGAAAAAAGAAGCGGCCATTACTTCCCCTGTAATATTTGATATGAAAAGTAAAGCATTCTTCATACCATCTGTGGCATTTCGACACACATACTTCTGCTGTGTTAATGGGAGTTTTAGGGCTTATAAACTGGTTAACAACGTCATCACATTTAGAATAGAAAATGCAGGGACTTGGAAATGCACCATACCACAAGTCTGGTATCTATATACTTTGTGTTTATGTTATACTTGCCTTCAAATATTTTCCCACTTAAAACAGCAATAAAAATAACTTCTAAGTGTATACCATATGTTTTATTTATGGAAAAAGAATTGTATCTTTGATGTTACAGGAATTTTGAAAAACAACATTTTTAGTATGGTTTGATAAACTGAGTAGCTGTGTATTCAAACACGATTGAGGACGTCTGAGAAGTGCTTTTGTAAAATCAAACGTAACCTGTAATAAAAATATAGGGCCAATACAAACTTCGTATCGGGAACAACACATAAATATGTATGTGCGTCAAAAATAGTCAGAGTCACTTAGATGCAAACAAAGGTAAAACATTTAATGCGAACAAAAATAGAAGAAGAATATAAAAAGTAGATATAGACAAAAATAATACAAAAGTCTTACAAAACCTTGGAAAGGAATTTAGTTGATGGCATCTGTCCTATGCATTCCTGAGGATGGAGGGAGGGAGTGTTGGGACGTGAAGAGTCCGTGGATGGCAAGTACATCTTCCCTCAACTTCTCTTCTCATGGCTCTCTTATGTCATACAAATGCCTTGCTTATTTGTGGTTTGGATAATGATTTCACTCTATTGGTCTTCACCTAATTGGGTGTTCAAACAGCTTACTAAGATCTTTACATGTCTAAACCCTATTTTAGGTGGTCACTGTAAGCATACTGTAATGCCCTTTTACAGTCACAACTATACCATGCATTAACAAGTTAATATCCTATCTATAGAATGCCTGTTCAGCAAATCCTTCATTCCATATTTAAGGTCAAGGAAACCCTGAAGCCTATTAACATATCTTTATTTATGACATATCTTTGACTATTGCCTATACCAATTATTACATATGGTCCTTTTATATTACTGGGGTTAGAAGAGATGTTAAATGTGTTAGAATCTTTTACATAACCACAGCTGCATGATGCCTGCCAACAAGTGTGTCAGATCTGTTATGGGAGCGGTATTATCAGTGCTTAGCACTGACTTGCACTCTTGCCATATCTTCTTCCTGATATTGGTGTCAACTGCCCATTAATTAATTTAAATTTCGATTTCAGACAGGTTCCTACCTAACAAATGCACGTTTTCAATTTCTTAAGAATTATATAAAACGACTACGTATTATACAGAAACTCCCGAAGCCACCCTAATGGTAAAGCCAATACTAACCCTTTAATTGCCACAATCTTTTACCTATGATTTACAGGACATTTGTTATTTCTTATAATCAATCACAAGTCAGCATGTAGCAATCCCTTCTTCCCCATATTACACAGGCATGGGACCTGGGTTCCTCTACACATTATTATAATAGTGGTCAAAGCACAGTGGTGTAATCTGACTTAGACCAACTAAGGCAGTAATTTTACCAACTACTGCCAACTAGGGCAGTAGTTTCAGGTGGGAGGCAACCCTTCTTCTGTTTGGGGAGATCAGAGATTTTTCTTGCAACCTGCCCATATATACAATGGAGCATTGTGCCTTGTGGCATAGCTTCCATACCAAACTGTCATAAATTCTTTAAATGCAGTGCACGGCGAGTTGAATTCATCTCCTATTGCCCAGCATAGAGGGCAACAGCAGTGGAAGTAAGTAGGTGGATTTTCCAGCATCAGACCTAGGGCAATGCTCAGCCAAGACACGCTATTGGCACAATCATAGCAGTATTTTTTCTTTACCCCTATGTTCATCTCCTAACATGTAAACCTGATTTTCCCTTATGTAGGTTTACTCTTGTTAAGTAACACAGCTTTCACCATGTATTAAGCTTCCCTCCTTACCACTGACTCCACTTTCCCATCTCACTTCGTTTCCATCACTTTATTAAAGTACTAATGCCAATGTAACCCACCCTAACATAGCTTTAGGCAATAACTACTTTACTTGCTGTTCAAGACAAAATTATTTTAAAACAATATGGTTTCTCAAAACCCATACTCGTCATTAATTTAAAAAATATTTCCATTGCCAATACTTATTTTTACCTAAAATGTGTTATTTCTGAAAAGGGAACACTAACACATTAAAAGCCAAATATAAGTCCAGTAACTAAATATGTATTTATATTTCCTAGCCATATACCGTATTTTTCGCTCCATAAGACGCAGTTTTTTTCCTCCCAAAGTAGGATGAAAAATCAGCCGCGTCTTATGGAGCGAAGATGCAGGCAGGGAGGGGGGGGGCAACGATATACCGTATTGGCTCGAATATAGGCCGCACTTTTTCCCCCCACTTTAAGACTTTAAAGTGGGGGTGCGGCCTATATTCGGGGTCTAGCGCCCGACGCCCGGGACATGCAGTCCCGGGCGCCGGGCAGGCAGCGGGGTTAGGATACAGATCCCCCGCAGCGGTGCAGGGGACCTGCATCCTACTCCCCGATACGCTCAGACAGCCTCCCCTGCCAGCACTTCCCACGGGGGGGGGTGCCGGCACGGGAGGTTGTCTAAGCGCATCGTGCGGATGCGTTTTACCTCTGCACCCCACGCGGACTTACCGGAGCAGACTCCCGGGTGTCTTGCGGGGTCAGCGGGGGACGTCTACGCAATACAACTTCCGGTGCCGGATGTGCCGCACCAGAAGTTGTATTGCGTAGATGTCCCCCGCCGGCCCCGCAAGACACCCGGGAGTCTGCTCCGGTAAGTTGGGGAGGGGGGGGGCAGAGGGGGACAGTGGCAGCGTATCTCGGGGAGGGAGGAGAGTGGTAGCATATCTCGGGGAGGGAGGACAGTGGCAGCGTATCTCGGGGAGGGAGGACAGTGGCAGCGTATCTCGGGGAGGGAGGACAGTGGTAGCATATCTCGGGGGGCGGGGGGGGCAGAGTGGCAGTATGTTTTTTGGTGCTTTTTTAAAGAAAAAAACTTTTTCTTTAAAAAAGCACCAAACTTTTAGGGTGCGGCCTATATACGGGGGCGGCCTATATCCGAGCCAATACGGTACTCACCAAAAGTGTCCCGGACAGTCTCTGTCTCGCTTCGCCGTCCAGGGGAGGTCTTCATCTGGAGACCGCCGCCTCTGTCGCCGCCTCTCCTCTTCTCTGGTCCGTTGCGACGGCTAAGGGCGGACTGGATGGAGAGGACGGGGGGATTTGACGCAAGCGCCGTGTCACGTATGGCGCCGGCGCATGCGCAGTACGGCGCTTGTAGTCCAACTATACTTCCCATCATGTCTGACCAGCTTTTTTCTGTGCAGGCATGACGGGAGGATGATGTCCTTTTTTTATAGCCCATTTTTTAGCTCAAAATATTTTTTCCTTTTTTTTCTCCTCTAAAATCTAGGTGCGTCTTATCAGCAGGTGCGTCTTATAGAGCGAAAAATACGGTAAATTATGTTGGGCAATCTCTCTCTCTTATAGAGCTTTTAAGGACATAAAAACCTAAATAGTTACTAATACAGCAAAGTTCTATTTTTGAATAGCACAAAATATTCCGTTACGTTGTAGAATGTAGCAGTGTTTCCTAACATTTCAGGATTTCACAACATATGACACCAAAAATACTAGTGAATGCAATAAAGTTTCTATTAATAGCTGAAATTTACATGAGACTGCAGACTTCTAGTGTTAAAATAGAACATGTATAGATCATTAAGCATAACATTTAAAACTGTTTGACAGAACCCGCATCTCCCCTAGAGCAGCCAGGCAAAATGTGTAATGAGGTGTGCTGGAGTGTGTTGGACTTATTTTAGTAATGGTTCTTCTAAATAATGAACTTTTATTGCAT
This sequence comes from Spea hammondii, assembly GCA_029215755.1. Lineage (NCBI taxonomy): Eukaryota > Metazoa > Chordata > Amphibia > Anura > Pelobatidae > Spea > Spea hammondii. The sequence continues at coordinate 44,727,123 of JARDYJ010000001.1, read as the reverse complement.
CCTTTTAATACCTACAGACTTCATTAACAGTGTTAACCACAGTGGAATGCAGGCAGGAAGTTTAATTACTGCACATAATAATGTTATTAAACTCCCTATACAGAAAGGTTGTTGGTGAGTTATGTCTACTCACCATATCTTTATATGTCCACTGCAGAATTATCTCATTAAAATATAATGAAAATATTAAACATTACACTTTTATTTTGGATGTCGATATATTCCCTCCCACTGCCGTCCTACCTATAGGGGAACTGAGCCTTTTGCTTTTGGTTGAAAATTTGGAGAACCACCTAGCAACGGTTCCTGTAAGTTTACTGACTGTAAACAATAGTTAATATGATTGCACTTATGATTGTATTTATTTAGAGCACCACCAGATTTCTGAACATTAACACACATTAAGACATACTGCCACAAAAGGGGAAGTCCCTGCTATTGTTAGCTTACAATGTATATGATGAGGATGCTTTCAAGTAGAAGAGGTGATACATCCACACCTTTTCTTTTATATTGGTCTTAAAATTGTGTTACACAGAAAACACACATCTACCAGATCAGGTGCAGCCACAAGCGGAATATGCACAGCCGCATTCTGGCCTTAAAGTTCCAGGGTCGTCAAATATTTGCCAACCTGGTCCTGATTATTATTATTTAAACACAACCCCTAGTGGTATATGCTCAGTATAGGAGAATAGGTCCACCATTGGTAATTACTAGAGGTGGTCCTAGAATGTAAGCAGATTGATGACCCCCTATAGGGTATATGGGAAGAATGGCAGAGATTCCTCAAAGTTGTATCACTTTTTTTTCATCAAACTTGTGATCATAAGTATGATTTATGTGCTTCTGTTTCACGATAATGTAAAATTCAGTGTCTGCGCATTGTAAATAAAGAAAACAGGAGACAATTCAGAAGTTAGGATATTTTTATATTCTTACTAAAAACATTTTAATGGTTCATCAATAGCAACACCTCATTATCACTTCTATACAGTTTAACACAGACAAATGATGTGACTTTAGATAATTGTATAATTGCATATACTTAGCAGCTACTATGACTCTGACACCGTAAAATTAATTTGAGTATAATCTGCCCACAAGTGATATGCATGTGATATACCACAAAATTATAAAGCTCATCTGTTGCTTTTTGTGTTTGTTTATAGGACCATGGATTTGTAAGTTGGATGTAGAAGAACAAAAGTTGTAAATTTAGTTAAGCTTTATTGGCTGACTTAAATGCATTTACTTGCTGTAGGGGATACCTTTATCTCTTCAAATCTGTGATGTTCATTGCCATAACTTCTATAGAGAACGTTTTTCTCTTGGGCTATGAGTAGTGTCTAAATGTTAGGCCATGTTTTATTTGTGGTGATCTTGAAACAACTAGGTCATCTACTGTAGTTTAACTAAATATTCAAGTACATAGACATCTAAAATACTCTTTGATTATATATATATATATATTTTATATATATATATATATATATATATATTGTATACATTACTCACATACAAACAATAAATAGAAGGTAATTATGAGATACATTTATACAGTTTTAGCACCACAGAACTGGCCCAACAATACTTCATTGAAACTGAAATGTCTTGTACTCAGCTGGAACATTTCCTAAATCTTTTTGACATTTATCACTTTCTAAAACCTTGGTCAAAGCTTCCTGTGAAAAAAATGGAGGTTGTATGCCTGAAGCAAGGAAAACACACCTCGTTCAGCAAAACGTGGGAGCCCTTTGAACCCAATTTCAAAGGATTCTGCTTTTACAACATAAAACCTATACACCTTAGACTTGTAGTCTGAACACCTTGGCTTAAAAATTGTGCCATTTTATATATAATATGGTATGACCTTAAAATGTGTTCTATCTGTCAGGTCATGAAAAATTTTGATTGACTGATCCATAATTGTATTTTACAATAAAAAATCTCCACAAACACAATAACAAAGGAAGTATACTATATGTAAAACTAAATTCCTTCTACATGTTTAGTGATAAATGCCAGACACTTTGCTCTGAAATTTATAAAAAATGGTGATTCTCAATGTGAGAAACTACAGTGAAAAATTATATTTTCCATTTTGGTGGGTATATTAAACCTATATATGCAATAAACTAATGCATATATATTTTTACCTACATATGTTGATAGTTTAGTGCACTTAATACAGTGGAACATTTAACAACAACATACATACAGCCTTATGGTTACTCCAACTAGAATCTAGAATACATTTCTATACAGAATTTTTAATGTGCAGTATTTCGATATGTGTTTAGCAAAACATATCTGCCTTGTTGTTTGCAGGAGAAATAAAACATTCAGATGCTCATTTCACAATCTGGAACTGTGACAGATTCCCAACTGTAAAGAATTATTAAAACAGTTTACAAAGCTCAAGGCTTGAAAGGAATAAAGTGTGGAATTATACCAATGCACAAGTTATTAGTTATTGCTACCGCTCATACTAGAGGGTTTTAACTGAGGTGTGCTCTGTGGTTTGCATTAAATTAATGTAAGTGTGGTCAAATAATAATACATTAAAAAGAAACAGCACATCTAAAATGCTTAGAATGAAATATTGCAATTTACTCCATTAATATCTGCACAGTTCTGAGAGCAACCACTGGCACTTTCTTAAATATCTGAGGAATATATATATATATATATATATATATATATATTGTAAAGGCTTCACTGAAGAACTAACAGGACTGCATATCTTCCAGCAAACTAGCTTCTCAGGAAACGTTTTCTTCGGTCGGTACAACTTCCAAAATTATCTGCAAAATCCTGGTCACTTTGTCTATAAAAGAAAAAAATGTAAACAATTATTACATTTTATATATATATATATATCAAGTAAGAAGAAGGGAGGACTGTTTTGAAAGGCTTAAACATCAGTATTCATAATGTTGTATACCTTTTACCTGTCATACATAATGCAGTTTTTATTTGCTTTACATTGATAAAATAAGTCCCAGCCTACTGCCCTCTACCAACAAGGAAGGTCAAATCAATGTCTTAAATGTCTAGAAAATGAAATGCAAAATCAAAGCTTGATGCTAAGAGGGATTTCTAAAATGTATTAGACTTAATACCTTAGACATCAAATTAAAGGATTAACAGAAAGAGAAACTGGTATTTTATACAAAAACTTACCTAACAGTGTTTTATCTGAAGCTATAAAAATAAATGTTCGTTTACTATGATAGCAACAGTCATCCCCACTTTGCTTTCCACTGGGGCCATTATAGTAAATATATACTGAATATATATATATATATATATATATATATATATATATATATATATATATATATTTACTATACATTGACGTGGGTTAAATACCAGTTCTAATGCCTCTGGAGCCAAATTATGGGTGAGCAGGCTTTGTGAAATTGTGTATCTTCATATAAAACCATTACAATAATTTTATTGCTCAACAAATGTCTTCCATGGTACACAAGAATGTGTAACTTTTAGTAGAAAAAATTATGGCAACTTTTTTGTGTCACAACAGTACCCTCACACTGATATACACATAGGATTGTTTATTTAGTTCCAAAATCTACATACATGTCATCATGCATCAGTGGCAGACCATTCACTGTCTTAAGTGACCTTTACTTATCGATGTTGAAGAATATTTTTAAAGATTAATTAAGCCTAAAATATCATCAACGTAAATTAATAATAATTTGGAAAGTATATCTAGGCAGAGGCCTAACTATGGATTAGCAAGAGTGCAGCAAAGAAGCAAAGTCTGGGTTAGAGGGATTAGGCGTGTGTTGGGTGGCGTGTAAAACTCTACCAAGGTATAGAGTATGTTAGCTATGCTACTGTATCTTGATCTATTGCTACAAAGGAATAAAGGTTTACCATGTCAAACAAATGTGTTCTAATCACCATGATTCATTTACATATCCCATACTTTATTTTGTGTAAAGCATGCATATACTACAATAAATTCAGTAGAAACGTGCTTGACTGCAGAACCCTAAAGGTTATTAAGTAAATATCTCTCAATGCAAATATAATGGATTCACTTTAATTATATTTTACACACTAGATATTGTTTACTTCCTCATATTATAGGGGTTTGAAAGAATCCCTAAGCCTCAAAATTTAAAAAATGGTAGTTTCACCTTCGGTTATACTGTATGTGATATATTATTCATTGTTATACAACCCAAAGGAATAATAAGATGTTATTATGGTTAAACAACTATCAGTAAGGGTACTAATGCTGATTGATTTATTGACACGAAGAAACTATTATCTCTGGGATTGTCTTGTTGGCCCACACCAGGAATAAAGCTTGTTAGTGTCCTGCACATATTTGGACCTTGATAATCATTAACATATACCCTTGAAATGTGTCCGTTACATTCATGACTTTTCAGTTTCTGGGAACCTTACCCATGTTACCCATGTTGCGTAAATCCCGCACACGTGTAATAAATAAATAAAGCAAATCTGGGTTCACTTGCTTGAACGGTATGGCCAAGAAGCTTAATTTCTTATTCTCCTTTAAAAACAAATGTTCATTTTTAACCAGAGAAGCCATAGAACAAAATTGGATTAACATTGCCATCTAGTGGTATAAAAAATATCTATAATAGCATTTGGCTGCAAGCATTATCATCTTTTTAACATTTTTATCGCAAACAGAAATGTGTAGAAATCTACTTAATGTTTTGCCAGTTTTATTTTATATAATTAAAAAGATTAAACAATGCCTATACTTATTTTATGGTGCTTTTTGTGCTCCGCACTTAAGCTGCAGGAACAATCCAGGGAATATTAAGTACATGCATATATCCATCTTTATATAGTTTATATGTATATTTATGTTATATGGTGAAGTTAAGGCTGAACGATTAATACAGAATATACCATAGCCAGAAAAATGTATATATGAACTATTCACAAAACCAAAAACTATATCTATACATATATAAAGGCTTAATGTCCAAATGTGTATTTGTTTTACAGGTTACAATACAAATTTTTAACCTCTTCTCAGCCACCTTGGTTATTATCTGAATCAAGTCTGCTAGACTGCTCAAAAGAATCAATTATTGGAATTATTGATAAACAGATTAAGAAAACCCATTGGCTTTTTATTATTATTCCCTACACAAGAGATAGGCTCAGAATGCAATTGTACCATCAGTCGCTCCAAAAACATATATGTAAAATATTTGACAACATGCAGGCTTGAGATTTAGAAAGGATTTTTGGTCATGTTTCAATCATACAGCAGCTACTAAATGTCCTGCGTCACCATATTTTGAGATTTTGAAAGAACTGATTCTGCTTGTCAGTCAATAAGTCTGACAATGCAGAGAATTGCTTTCAGATTTAGATTTACTCGTTTTATGGCCCCCGCCTCATATATGCATTATTTATCAAGCGGAAGCTTGTACCATTATCTGACAGCTGGTGGATAAGAGGGGTTTTCTTTTGTATACAAAATGGATTAAAGTACAGCCAATGCTTGATGAGCTGCATGGTCAGAGCTGAATAAGTCAATACTTCCCAACACTTTAAATGGGTTAAATGTGTGACTAGGGGCATTGCTTTCCTGAGACTTTTTTATGTGATTTTGTCACCAATTGACTGGTTTGTAGGTAACCGAGTAAGGCATTCAGAAGAAGGATTATATATTTTATTTATATAATATATAAATTATTGTGAAATGTAGGGCTGTAGGTCACTAAGCAAGCATTAGGAGATCCTAGAAATGATGGACATCAGAGGAAATAGAGGAAGAGGGATATGGGTCAAAAAGACTGACTGTCTCTCCCGGTTGGGCTGTATGAAGATGTTATTTGTTTGTTAGTATTGACTTATTTTTTTTTTTTTAAACAACTATCATAATCACTTTAAATAATATTTGTTTTATATTTTGTTTGTTAAATTTGAACGGGCTTTTGACCAATAACTCTATTAAGGTGAACCCAAGTCCTCCGTTTTATTGTTGACTATACTTATATAGTTATAATTTAACTATATATTTATAAAAAATATATTTGCGAAATTGTATAGAAATACATGCTTACTTTATATTATTTAAACATACCTAAATATAATCCAGATTCCATACGTTTTAAGAAGAACAAAACTGTTGGGGTTCACCTTGGCAAGATCAAGCCAAAAGTAAGAAAATGCTAGGAGGGCTTTTTTAAAAAAAATGAAATCTGTTCTTTTAAAGAGCTCCATCCTCCCTTGCTGACAAGGTTCAGTAACATTCTGACCTGTATAAAGCGAACAGCTTGCTAGCAAAACATATTTTAATTAGGCAAGTTTTAATTATAGTTAATCCTTAGTGCCAAGCATTTATTTGGTCTGCAGTGGTTGTTAAAATCACATCTGATGATACTGTGCGATGATGTTTACTGCAATCATATCATAGCACACATATTATTTAGCAAAGCTATCTGCCATATGTGTTATTAGGAGGCTTTTTTAAAGATAAATATCATTAATTGTTTTCAGGAACCACAAAAAACTATTTGAAACTTGCATTGTATCAAGGATTTAGCTAGAATGGTAAGACCACCTATATACGGTATAGAATAATAATAAAAGAACATTAAATGCCTAACGCTATCTGTAATCGGTAATGCCAATAGCACTATACAATACCTGAGAATGTCTTGAACCATTTGGGTTTCTTATCCCATATGACAAAGAGGTAGTACGCAGGTACTCCAGTCAGTGTAATTGCAAAGCCGATCCCTGTGTTGATGGGGTCCGAGTAAAGTGACAAGGCAACCATGAAGAGACAGGTGAAGGAAAATAGTGCTGGTATAAATATTGGTACCTGGAAAAGGAAAGGAAACATCTTTGTTTCAAAATCTAACAACATTTATCGAATGCCCTCAGCTAATTTTCTAAAGCAGTGGTTGGAAAATGCTCTGCGTTGCACCCTTTTTTCTACCTATATATCTGAATCTCTCATTGGAGTGTATTCACAAAAGTAGCTTCTCACAGCTGTTATGATGTCGTCAAAATACATTTACCAGAACTTATGAATGATTCAAAAAGAGGATGATGTAAAAAAAAAAAAAAAGTAAATCTGCGGCAAAGATGGAAAAGTGGCTATAGTACAATAGCAACCCATAGATCCTGTTAATTAGAGAACTTCATTGTTGCTATGGAGATAGCACCATTTTACCAAAGCATTATGAGAAGGTTAGTGTATATATATATCTTATCTTATCTTATGCTCAGTTGCTGATAAATGTCATTTGGGATATGAAAAAATTGGATATCTTAATTTTCAAAGGCCTTCTATTGATTCCACAAGTTAGTTATTTAAAAGTAAAGTAAGAAAAAATAAATAAGCCTGAAAGAAAGTCACCTTTTAAGTTTAAAGTTTAAAGTTTATTCTTGCATAAGTAAACATGGTTTAAAGACACAAGGCTTGTCATGTTTGTGAAGTATTAGTACACAGTGTCATCATTCATGAGAAGGTCTTGAACTACTGACTAAGTGCATCTAAAGACTGCATAAAATGATGCGGAAATGCTAATGTGGGAGCCTCAGACATTATGGAACGAATATTTTATGACCCAGCAAAAGCAATAAATCAAGAATACATAAAAACTGCATAAATAGAACTTATTTCTTCATTCACACCTTGATTGGGTCAACCAAGAAAAAAGAAATATAGAAATTTGAACATGCAACATACGTGTTTCCACATGAATTTGAGTACTAGACCACAAAAAAACAAGGACAGTTTAAGCATCTACACAGATTTTGATTTGATAGCTCCAAATATTTCATACTAGTCTGTACATGACCATCATCCACAATATCCTTTGACAGTGAGAGGCCAGGCTCTGCACATAATGATAAATGTTAAAAGCACACAAAGGTGAGTATACCTTGAAAGGGCGATGCATCTCAGGTCGTTTGTATCTTAGATAAATGAGTCCTCCAACAGCCAATCCAATGAAAAGCCATCTAGCGAAACTCAGGAAATTCAGAAGGCTGTAGATATCCCCAGTGAAAAGCATCACCATTGTTAGTGGATACTGCAAAAAAGAGGTATTCGTACTATTTACATATATATCTATACATATCTATACACATATATAGAAGGAACGCGTGGGAATGTATATGCCAAGAGTCTACATTGCTTCAACATATGTGATGTATTTATGGCAAACCAAACACTGTACAGAGTGCACAAAATGTTGCATGGAAAGACATTCAATGGTATCCATTTGTGAGATATACAGCTGTTATCTACTTAATAATATACTGTAAGTAACAGTGCACTAATTGGGCATTAGATTATTTCGAAAGGAAAGCGGAAAATGTTTTGTTCCATAATGTTACAGGCGTAGTTTTAGTTACAGCTTTAATATAAGAGGTGAGGAGACATTAGTTTGAAATATGTTCTCACGATTGCCTGGCTAATGCATAACATAGGTTAAGAAAAACCCTTGAGTGCCCGGTAGTGGGGGTCGGAAACAATGTTGTACAGAAAATTATCAAAAAGTTTTTCCGTAACTGACAAAAAAGCCAGTAAATGCAGCATTAATAATTAAATTCCATGGTAATTTTGGCAGATGCTTAACATTTACAAAAAAAACCCAAAACATCGGTAGTCAGAATGGCACAGACCTTTTTTTAAAACGCATAAATTGTGCAAAAGGCGCACATGAAACTTCATTGGCGTTCAACAATACGGCTCTGGAGAGTGTCTTAAAATGCAAAGCAAACATATATAAAGTCTCTCTAGGACATAACAATGAAAACAACTGGATCGCCTCCTGTAAAGTACTATTTTTCACAACAAGGGACTCCTATAAATGATGTTGACGTTTTTGAACATCAAAGAAAATAAAAGCTTTGTAGCTTAATTGAACGTGTCTCCGTAGGTATCACCAAAGCTCCTCTATGAAGAGATTTACATGCACACAGTGGCTGAATGTAGACTATTATAGTAGTGTTGGAGGAATTGATGATTTCAGGCCCAGACCATAATGTGTGGAGTACATTTAATACTTGACTTATGCATGAAAATTTAAACTAAGATGTCACTGTCCAAATCTACTTCCCTTCTTCCAATGCTGACCTCTGTTAGAGCTATGAAGAATAACATAAAATGTCACCATGATCAGCCCCATCCTAAGCATGAAAGTGGTGTTATATTATTGTGCTAAATCATTGGTTATGTATAGATCAAATGATTTCTCATAGGGGTTGGGTCTGCATGGATTCTGACAGCACACCTGCTTACATTTGAAAAAGCCAAAGAGGGACACTTGCTTTAGATGTGAGGTTAGAATAATGGAATTGTTTTATCTGACTTTATGATCTATTAATAGCTATTTATGTAAGATATTCAGATTCAGTATTCAAAAGAAGCTTGACTAATTAAAAAATTCTTGCTTATTCTATACAATTTATTGTCATTTTTTTTTTTTTTAGAAAACTATGGTGAAACTGTGATGCATCAACACCCACTAAGTATTTTGAGCGCCTAAAAAACAGCAGACCAAATGACACAAGAGCAGCAGAGGGAGAACGTTGGGGATGAGGGACACTTGGAAGCTGTGTGATATAATACATGGCCTTTTCTATGATGAAGGTCTTGACCAAACTATATTGTTAAAGATTACATAGTGAGCAGAAGAGGATAGAATGATGATGATGTGCAGAACTTCAAGGGTTACATTTTGCTCCACGACCACCTTTCTCATTATACAAGGAGAAGTTTTTGTATTCCAAGCATATGTTACACATTCAGTAGGCTTAGCATGTCTCCTGACAGCATATACTTCAGATGTTTTCTAATCCTCAAGCAGTGCATGAATTATATTTTTTTTTATAGATAGGCTATTAAGCGGTTACATAATTATCCTGCTGACTAATCCTTAATATATCTGTAAAGCTGACACCGAGCATTATTAACAACCTTTAAAATAAAAAATAACTCTCCATCCCTAATGAAATGCCTAATGTCTGCATGTAAGGTGTAATAGTGATTAGTGCCTATGTTGTCAGGCAGTTTATATTTAATCTATGAAGGATAACGGGAGACAGTTAATATTCAGAGGACTCTCATATTATTGAAAGTTAATTAGTAAAACATACCAGAAGGATTAGACACGTATGCTGTGCTCACAATATATGGCATGCTGTTTAGCTTTATATAATGCAGACAAATGCAGCAGGGTTACTGACAAGTCAATACGTAATGGCAATGGTTAGCTATGATATTGATACGAAAAATAACTGAAATGGAAATTATCCCCTTATTGCAAGTTGAGTTCAATAAATCTAGGCCGACAAGAAACTCGAATGGAGGTGTCATTGGGATGGACGCCAAGATCATTTTGAAACATTGGTGGATATTTATAATAAGTCATGATGGTGCAAAGTTTTTTTTTTTGGTGGGGTGTGCCTGCTAATTCTATTTGTTGCTAAGATGGTAAGATCAGACATGTTCTTTATAAACATAGGTGGAAGATTTAAGGGGATAGCATTTAAGTAAAATAAATCAAAACACATTTTTGGATGGAAATATGCTCATTTATATCTATCCATCTCTCTCTTCGTGTTTTGGAAAGAAGAAGTGATATCAGATTTCAGAAGTCACAAAGTTTATGTAACTATACATCTTTTTCTATGCAAGGTCAATAAAATGTATCAACTTTAAAGACTCTGCTTTAAATTGTAGGAGCCTCTACAAAAGAATCTGGAAGATCTCTCACTCATATCTTCTAACCCTCTATTCGCATGCTTATAAATAATCTGCTCCCTCCCACATTCATTCACATATGTACATGCATTCTGTCTCTCTTTATCACACATACAAATGTATGTATACACTTTAGGCCATCTTTCATGACGCATGTACTGCTGAATGAAGAGTATGTACTTTTATTCCAGGATATTTTCCTAAAATTATGGGAAATTGGGTAAAAATTGTCCATAGATCCACTGGATCATATTTCTGCTATGGTACCCAAGATTCCAGCAGTGAATCATTATCCCCAACACACGTGATCAATAACTGTTCATTATTTCTTTAGCGTGTTTCATATGTTTGATATGAATAGCCTTCTCTCCAATATAATGCTTTTACTGTACCCCTGCTAGCTAAATTTGATTATCATTGCAAAATGTGAATGTTTTATTACCTTTTTTTCTTCCGTGAAACATGTTTTTAACCACAGAATCAATTTACTGACTAGTCTTTTTCCATTATAAATGTCTACACTTGTTTGTGTCCTTCATTACCGTGGTGTCTTTGATGAGCCCATGGTGAATTCTCAGACGATAGAGTTTTACTTCACTTCCAATTAAGCAAATTTAGGTTTTATTAGTCATACTTCTGTTTCAAAAGACTTCATGTCTGCGAAAGAGCCTGAAATAATCAGTCCCCTTCCATCCATACAATCCCAGGGAACAGAGACTAATAGGAAGTGATTTACACTCAAGCCTCAGAGAGTTAAATACCAGAAGCAGATGCACAAAACTGCCAGTGAGACTGATCACTGGCTGATGCTGGAAAGCTTTCCAATGGAATAAAGAAACAAACATAATCAGAATTTTTAATCCTTTCAAAACAATACTATTTTAGTTTGAAAAGGAAAGTCTCATGAAAGAAAATGAATGTGCTTCTTTACATTTTAAATGTGGATTTTGAGCAGTCATGTGATGATCTGGTTCCATTTCAAATTAAAATACCAAGATGAGCTGATTATTTATATTGTTAATAAAAAAAACATTCCCCATAGGTTTTCATTAGTCAGGGGGGCCATTTAGGTGATGAAGTCCTTCTGTTGGTTACCAGACGGCAGTAATGACAAGGACTTATAATATGATTCTAGAACTTAAGAAAGGGAAGAAAAGCTGCGTTGGTAACCTTTAAAAACTACTTTTTTTCTCTTTTTTCTTTAGATGTAATTGCGTTTTTCTAAACGATAAACATGCTATGTAACCTTTGTTGAAAATTTCACAATCTGTTTTTTTATGCGTAGTCAAACTTTTGACAGTTGGTGTTATTCATCCATATGGTTGTTAAACAGTGATCAAAATTTTTAATAGTGCATGGCCTGACAAGCAAAAGAGGAGACCCTGCTCCAAAACATATGATATAAAATACTCAAGACTTGGTTGGGACTTTGAATAACCTTGACTAATCAAAACCTTGGAACGATTCCTTCTTCAAATAATATTAAAACATCCCCCCCCCAAACTGTTGTAAACAAGCACATTGTGCCAAATCGGGTGTTAAACTCTCCCTTGCCACTGTAACACCAAAGACATGCAATGCCCAGTTTTAACCAATCATACTACTGCATGAATATCTTTATTATCTAAATCTAAATCTGTCCGTATAGTGTTAGCTGGTGGCCTTACACCAAAAGTTTGTCTGCCAGCATGTTTACTTCATCCAGCCTAAACAGAAAAATGACATCACAAGTATGCTTGCACCGTCGTGCATCTCCAAACTGCAGATGACTGACATCAGGCATCGCCGACAAATTAACTCCTGTGATTGTTAAAGAAGTGACTGCCTCCAGGCTCTATAACCGTCCATATTAGCGCTAAAACTATCTGCAATCTTATTTTAATTATCATTTTATATTCTTCTGGCACAGTGCGCTGACCTACTTTACCATTAATCAGTTAAACGAAACCATATTAATAACCGCTGTATGCTATCATTAGCTAGGAAAGAGAAATTTAAGCTAAATGCTCACCTTTTCTTGTTGGCTTAATATGTCGGGATCGGTAACCTCCTCGTTTGCATACTTATTGCTACAGTAAAATGAAAAACCGCATGAAATATTCTTTATTTGGATATTTTTAATTTTGAGCTCCTGCTCTTTGTGCAAGTTTCCCAAATGATTTCTTTTCTTCTTCGTTAATAACCACTTGTGTCAATAAACTCTCTAATATTTGTATAAGATTTAGATGTCCTCTGTGAAGAGTGTGATCTTCTAAATAAATATATTGGCGTGTATCTTTGGGGGATGGGGACTTGAGTGGATCTGTCTGTAGCAGGTAAAGGAAGTCTCTTATTTTGTATCCAAAATATAGGGTGATAAAGTGCTAAAAACATATTATCTGCCTCAACGTTATTATATATATTATTCTCTGATATACCATGCAATTTATTAAATATATTTAAATCACATTGCTTCCTCTTCCAGGAAAAAAAACAATCAACCCCTTCATGCTTTCAGGACGTTCCATGCTGTCATTAAAACAATGGGCCTTAAACACCACTGTCGTGGCTTAAAAAATGTCAAGGGCAAGCAGCAGTGAACCTGTTGGGTTTTCTGTATAGGGGACTGCTTTGCAAATAGTGCTTACCGCTCGTTTTCAGATACAGTCCCTGGGAAACAAGCATTCTTTCTAGGTCACACAGTCACTCTGATCACCAATTAGTTGTTATCTCCCCACAGAACAAGCGCCAAGGTACAAAGTCTTTAGAAACTTTTTTAATAAATAAAACTATTGTGTTTTTCTCCGTGTGAATATATCTATCTGCAGGCTAAACAATGGTCACGCTTAGAAGATGCTCACTATTAGTGTGTATTTCATAGCAGTACTCTCGATTTCTCATTAACTGCTCTTAAAGTTGATGAGAATTGTCTCTCAATTGTATTGGTTATGGTCCATTTCATTTCATAGTAGGTGTTTTTATAACATCAAATAAATAATCACCTAAATTGAACTGCTTCCTCAGGAATACTCAGTGTCCTTTACTACTTATATTACACAAAACATAAAATTTGTTCCGACGAGGTGACTTTTACTTATTCTTGATTTCCTTATTTAAGTTTTTAGAAAACTGATGAATTTGAAATGTACTGAATAATATTATGGGATATTTAACATTTCCAAAATTATTTCAATGAAATATTTGGCAAGATATTTCAGCCTTCATTATTTTTCCCATTTTATATACAAGTATCTTCTAGTATCCATTATATATATATATATATATATATATATATATATATATATTCAATATAAACAAGCGCAATCTTGCATTAAAAGAAAATGCCAACACGGATGAATTATGGTAGGATTCTACATCAAATTATCAAACTAAATAGTGTTAATTTCAATTTTCTGACTTCAGCAATTGGTCTTATTGCTTTTTCTGACATGGGTATTTACTGTCAATTATATTATAAATGCATTATTACGGAACGGTCTGTTCTCTACATTGAGCATCTGTGTAATCATTTTGATAATTGTGAAAATGATGTACGACATTAAAAAAGTATACAACATAAAAATAATGAACCATGGAAGTAAAACTACATTCCATAGCAATCAAAAAATAATTCTTCCTACAGTTACGGGGACAGCTAATGTTTAGCTTACCAAAACAATGACAGCTGGCAATGGAGTATGTTTGTGAACATGAATCATAGAGAGAATTTCTGGAAGGTGACCCTCACGAGAGGCAACGTAGAACATCCTGACAAACAAAAATAGAAAAAAATAAACATATTTAAAGGTTCACACTTCTGTCAAACTAATTTACACGTATATGTTTAACATATTATTTAGTCACATGGATTTCTTACAAGGAAAGAAACAAATATGTACTGTATATATATATATATATTGTCAGGGCAATCCCTAGTTGGGTGTAGAGTAATGGGCAGGGGACCCCATCTGCAACGCCATGTAATCACCATGACAGACATGAACATAAACATTTTACACGTCCAGGATAGGTGTGAGCTCGGGGTCCTCCAGAGCAGGAGGCCTAGGACATCCATCCTGTTTTACTCTACATAAAGGAAGGCCCTGTTTATTGTATATACTCACAGCCCCGACATGAATACATATACCCACTTTTTACGTTACTGAGTGGGTGGTAGATAAGTGGCCTACCTCTCAGCAGACGTGTCTAAGAATCTAATACAGTGAGGGAATTTAAACATATATGGGATATACATATAATTATCTTGATTTTAAGACAAGACCAGAGACTGATTAATGTCTGCGCCTTTATATCAGGAAAAAAAACTAGATGGGTCAAATGCTTCTTATCTGCATTCACATTTATGTTTCTACGTATGTAAATCTGTGAGTGTGTGTAATATATATATATATATATATATATATATATATATATATATATATATATATATATATATAAAGGCTAAAGCCTAGTATCTTATGTATTCTGTAAGACATATGTAAGTATTTGTCCAGCGAGTTTAGTTTTAACTCTTTTTTTTCTTCTCAAAAAAGATAAAACTATATGACTAACCTGGAGACAGCAAAAACACCACCATTCATGGAACCAAAGCAAGACAACGCAACAAAGATGGGAACTGCAAGGGAAAAGTTACCCAAGAGACGCTCTGCATATGTCTGTAAAAATAGGATTAAAAAAAAGCCTTTTATATACTTTCTGTGCAAATACACGATGGACCTTGCTTATCAGAAGACTATAAGAACAGGTAATTGGCTAAATTTGCATCGTCTAGCGAAAACATTAGATTCGTTTCTGTGTGATTTCTCAAATTGAAATTGAAATGTAGCATTTTGCCCTAGCATTTCTCCTTTTTAAGCTTCACAGATATGTTCTTGATAGTTATATTTATCAATATTTAACCAAAGGCATTCTTGCATGTACTGCTTCACTTTGAGCATTCACTATCATACATATAGCCTTATATTTTTTTCATCCTAATGTTTACAAATGTGTGTGTTCAAAATATGTGCAGAATTCCAAAATATCTTGTCCACAGCAACTACATAAGATATTTCAGGATATTCTGCAATTGTGAAGCTCAATGACCTGGGCTTATTTTATTTTTTTATTAGGGGGTTATTCTACCAATTTTTTTCTATTTCTCATTTTTCTACATCTACACAAATATATATTGTTTTACAGGACATGTTAGACATGTTATTTAGGAGGTGCACCATGTCACGGAAGCCTCTGTGGCCTGGGCTCCTGGAGGGGCATGGGGGCCAGCGTCCTCCTTACAGACTATGAGCCCTGGCCTTGGAAGGTGGTTCTGGGGAGGTGGGTACAATGGGTCCGTTGGGACTAAATCCTCCCCCTGGTACAGGGTGCCACATTTCCCCAATTACCAGAGACTCTAAAGACTGTGGAGCTCAGACGTAGATTTGGGCCACCTGCAAACTTAACTACCAACTTTCATTCATTCGACCTTTTGTGAATGAATGCAGTTGAAAGCATACTTTGGGCTTTGCATATTTTAGTTCTGTTGTTGAATGCCAGATTGTTAAAAGGTTTGCCGATTTTTTTCCTCTTTGAGATTTTCATTGATATCCTTTGTTTATGAATTTCTACTGTACATTCCTCATTCGCAGAAACACAAGTGAACAATTTGATCATAGAGAAAGTGATCTGATTTCCAAGACCATGAACCAAGTAGGTTGGTAAGCTTTTAGATTGATTGAGTGATTATTTCATTTATAATAACATTCTAACAGCACTTGTGAACTTTATATCTACAATACAAGCATACCATACCATATCATCATCCTAAATCAAATCATTGAAGTAGTAGTACTTAGTGCGTAATCTGCTATTCTAACTTACCACAGCTACGGCGTTGGAAAGAAGCAGCTCCTCTGCAGTAATAGTAGTGTAGTAAGCTACGTTTGTTAGTACATAGCCAACTGTAACAATTGCCATTGATATGCATATTGCAAGTGGTATATTTCTGAAAGATAAAAAAAATATAAAAAATTGCATACTCATTTCCTCTGCACATAAATAAAATACTATTTAATAGATTTTTCTGTGTAGTAGGTTTGGTAAACACCTCTTTCCCCATCATGGATATTCACTACATTTACGGAAATGTATTTAGTCTTTTATATCTCTCACTGGCAAAGAAAAACAGCATGGTCAAATTCCAAACTGTAAGATTAGTAGTATAAGTATCAAAATTAAAGGAGGAAGGATCTCCTGTTGAGATATCTATAGGATATAGCAGATGTAAGGTTTCATCTCATTCTCTGTCAATCCATCTACTCAGTTCTTTACAGATGAAAAAAAAGTATTAAAAATAAGCTAAAATTATACCAATGAACATTATATTAACCTCTGTGTCTTTACAGTTTTGAAAGGGGAGCAAGATGGAATATAACCTTTAAAAAATGAGCCCCATCAAGAAGAACTCAATGAAAGAACTTCTTCAGGCCACTCAGATGACATTTAAAAGCCTGATGCAATGTTCTTACCCTTTATCAAACCTATTCTGAATAAAATTGCAGCTGGTGGATGAGAAGAATTTAATAACGCTTTTGTGTTAAATAACACTTTTTTAGTAATAATGGCTTTCATGTGTAAAACAGAGCTAGAAATGCTAGAAATACAAGGAATAATGTAGGTAAGTGTGGTACTATTATTCAGTATGCTATCTCGGACAGACAGTTTTGTTTTCACAAGAAAACTTGGGCTGCCACTTCTGGCTTCAGACTGCACTCTTCCTAAGAACGTACGACCACCTCCGTGACTACAACTTCCAATAAAGAAAATTAAAATGGAGAAAAATGGAAATAGCATTTTCTATTGAATTATCAAGCTGTGCGTTCATGTATTATGCTGAGTAGGGCTAACCCACAAGTGCAGATGAAAGGTTCAGCTCGCCTTGAAGAAGGCTTGATAATACATCAGATGTGTAGTTTCCAATTGAACTATACAAGGACCCTGCGGCTTAAAAGTCGCCGTTTAAAAGAATTACACTTGTACGACTAGTACTACACTTGGGCTAGGTTTAAAGTTAAGATTTACTTTTTATATTGAGGGTGTCAAAGAAGAAGCAAATATTATTATTGGGATTCTAATTATAATAAATTGGTCACATGCAAATATCATTTCATATAATGCATTATATGATGAATTTCTTGACTCAATTCCATCTGAAAATATTATTATCAATTTTTTACTGAAATGACTCAAAAATGCTAAACTTACTCGAGGCCGAGAAACAGTTGTTTATTGGTCCACCAGGTTTAAAATCAACTCTCGCACGACTTTTAATAGCATGCCTATAGTAGGCTGTACCGAAAGTGGTATTTAAAATCAAGGATTTCTGAGATGATATTTTAGGCTAAATTATTTTCTGAAGACCTATTCTTACTCCTGTCCTGATTTCTTCAGAATCTTTTTTGAACTAGTTGTGGTATGCACATTGTATTAGTTCTGAGGGCCAGACTGGTGATAATGGGGAAGTCCAGGCACTTTATAGCCAGTAGCCACCTGATGACGCCAATGCGGCCAACAGCTGGATATGCACGGCTGGACGCTATGGTTTTATGCTGTAGCGGCAGGTCAGGTGCGTGTATGGCGCTGTTGGCGCGCATTTGACCAGTCAGCTAGATGACCAGACCACATATGTTCATTCTTATGAATGGTATGCATTATTAATCAAAATCAGGTAACTAATTTTTTTTTTTTCCATGAATTCATTTAATTTTCAGCATGTTGGAGAAGCTCTGACTATATTACAGGATCCATGATCTTTAGCATGCCGGCACAATGCATCATTTGTATCAGTACGACACATTATGGCTACCATTAAACATAACCTTCATAGCTTGTTCTCGGTTTATATCACAATACTTTAAAAGAATGGATGAGTACACGATACATGTATTCTCCCATTAAATCCATTTGGCAATAGTGCTTTACATTGCTATGACAATATGCATAAGATTTTACAAGGCCAAACTAGTTAAACATATTGAATTTCTTAATCAATGGTAAATTCATGCTTCGGACCTCCCTGGGGCTTATACGGCAGATCAGTAATCATTTTAACACGATGAAAAGCAGCATTCATTTGTGTTTAAATTGGTGTGCCCAGGGATGGATATCAAAGGGACATCTTCAAAATTGTTTCATGATTGCATTCTCTCACACTTCGAAACTTAAAATAAAATGGTAGTGTGTGTAAACATACTATTCATGTCCAAAGTCTTTGCTATGCAATTATGCATCCGCTGCACCCTATTGTTCTCAGACAACAGGCAACAATCAAGGTTATTTATGCAATATTCTACACTAAATCAGTTTTCAATCCAGCTATCATATTTATCTTGTATGTGTGGCCTTGGTGTCAGTTCTGCAGAGACCAAACAGAATGTTCATTAAAAAAATACAGTATTACAAGCAAATCATGTTAATCTTATTTTTATGTTTCAAGCAATAAAATAAGGTCTAGCACACATTAACCATTAACAATCCCAGGGTTACCTAAACTAAACAGGGACTCATCCTTATAAAGTATTTTAAACCTTTTGTGAAAAGGTTTGATGGTAATAATGACAACAGTGAAATACGATAAACAAGACAACTGATTACTAAATCCTGCTCTGCAACAAAATAAGTGCACAGTGTTTTAAAATTCCACTAATTTGAAGTACACATCAGTAATAATTTAACTGAAAAATTATGAGAAAAATATTCAGAATCAAAGAATCCTTTTATAATACCCTTACTGTACATTTGAAATGCAATATGAAACAGATGACAGTTGTCATTATATTACAAGTTGCTGCGTAGTGTGTACCGTGTTAACCACGTATAAACCCCTTCTACAAAAAAACGAAGAACAAAAAAGCGAACACGAAGAATGGACACGAATATTTGCCCGAACCGAACACAGGAACAGGGATTTTTCCCACAAAGACATGAATACGAACATGAAGAGTTAGCCGGCGCCCAAGTCTAGTATATATAAATACTATGTATATATATATATATATATATATATATATGGTCATAATACATTTCTGTGAAGGACTGGTAAGGTTAAAACATTCAGAATAACTCAGAATAGGCTGTTTTCACCAAGCTAAACTTAGAAATAATTTATTTTAATCAGTAAATCCCAGCTGCGCTTCATTGATTCCACATAGGGATTTTTTTAAGTTGACATACACAGTATGCAAGTTTTAAATATATACCAAAATAAATAAAAAGAGTGGAATGTATTTTTAACAACATTAGAAAATATGTATTTTATCCCAGAAGGTTCTCATATGAATGAATTATTGAATTTTTCTGAATACCTGATTTATGAGCTGGATAACACTGCCTTAAGCCCAAATCATTTCTAATAAAACAAGACAGACTTCCTAAAGTTCATTTCCAACATAATATAACATTCAAAAAAGCCTGTATCTACTGTATGCACCGTTCAGCAGGGACCCCTTGCAGAAAACCATCCATCAAAATACCATGTGGTATCAGAGTGAATGTAGGGCACACGGAAGGCTACACACAAAAATTAGGGGACACTTATAACCCCTGATGAAGTTAAATAGGGTAATTAATAGACTTGTGCATTTGTATTCAGGCGAACATGAAAACGAACACAAAGTGTGCGTTTTCGTTGTTCAGCCCGAATACAGAACATACCAACATGGTGGCAGCAAAACGTATACTAAGACCAAGACACAAAACAAAGAATCTTCGTCTTCGTTTACTGATCTCCCTGGTCCCTTCCCCATCTAGCCTACCTTATCTAGATCGC
This sequence comes from Spea hammondii, assembly GCA_029215755.1. Classification (NCBI taxonomy): domain Eukaryota; kingdom Metazoa; phylum Chordata; class Amphibia; order Anura; family Pelobatidae; genus Spea; species Spea hammondii. The sequence continues at coordinate 44,706,565 of JARDYJ010000001.1, read as the reverse complement.
GGGAGCGGTTCGCAGTCAGAAGTTAAAGACCTTTAACTTTTGGTGAGAGGACACAGGCCAAGTTCCCCGTCAGGAGTTAAAGGGCCGTGCAGACAAGCATTGGTTGATGCCAGAGGAGGCCCCTGCAGGCGACCAATAGACTCACTTGCACGGCTAACTCACCCAATAGACTAACTCCTGACAGCGGACCTTGGCCTGTCTCCCAGATCCAAGAGTTAAAGGTCTTTAACTCTATTGGTCGTTTGTACAGACCTTTAACTCTTGCAGCGGGGAGACCAGTGGTCTCCCTTGGCCAAGTTGCAGCACTGTACAAGCGACTCTGCCATCAACCAATGGCAGAGGAGTTCCCTGCCAGCGACCAATAGAGTCGCTCGTACAGACCTTTGGTCTCCCTAGTCCAAGTTCCGCGTCAGGAGTAAAAGGGCCATATGAGAGACTCTATTGGTCACCTGTAGGGCCCCCTCATCTGGAGGTCCCTGCCAGCTACCAATAAAGTCGTTCTTATGGCCCTTTAGCTCCTGACGACGACTACGGATATCTGCTCCCGTTAACCCCTGCTATGCTGCGCAGATAACAGGAGCGGAAATCCGTAGGAGTTAAAGACCCTTAACTCTTGGAGCGGGGAGACAGGCCAAGTTCCCCATCAGGAGTTATAGACTTACTTGCATGGCCATTTAACTCCTGACGACAGAACTTTGCCTGGGAAGCAGGGGGCTTGTCAACTAATTGAGTGACAAAGCAGCATTCTCAGTTTGTCTTCTTTATTTCCCTCCTCTATGTTTATTTTCTCCTTCCCTTTGCAACCATCTATCCTCGCTTTCATATTTTACCTATTTTCCTCTTTGCACTATTAATTCAATTTCCCTGTAGTTGTCAAGGGCTTTTAAGTTCCAACCTAGCCAAAATTGTGAATAAAACCTATCATCACATTGTAACAAGAACTATGCAATTTTTTGTCTTAAGCTTTGGAGCCTATTGGGATCCCTCTAAGGACTTTGGTTTGAGAATTTTGTAAAATAAGTTATCTGTTTTGTTTATTTTTTGTAGTATACACAATGCTGGATTCGAAGTTGGTCAATATGGCACATAGAGCAATAAAAATTATTTCCCCCAGGTATTAATTAGTGTGCACATAAACATTTATCAGAGGTTAATTTTGACATTGTTATTGCATGAATATATTCAAATAATATATAAATAATATAATAATTATAATAATATAAATAATATAACGGAACTACCACTCATGTATAACTAAATTATCAATTGATGATGTAGCCATGTAAAACTAGGAGTGTATATATGTGAATATTTGTTATATTCTCAATGGTATCACAATCAAAGTATGTATTTAAATTTCAACAATTTTACTTTACACTATTAACTGTACACAGATCCAGGCTGGCGATGACAAGGCGGCCCTTGCACTTTAAGGCCAGCTGCTGCCTGATGACTGAGACTGATGTCTGGATATACATGGCTGCACACCATCTTTTCATGCTCACGTTGACCGCAGCTGGGCATATCCAGCCAGTGGGCACATACTACAGCGCCAAATCTGCCGCTGAAGTGTGTGTGGCGCTTTTGACCATTAGGTCTCACGTTTGCCACATGATATTTGTGTATTTTGAACTCAGCATGAATTGCGCAAGGAGAACATTAACAGATTTGCAACAAAATTGAGAATGAGATCTGTTGAAATACAAATGTTGACCCGGTATCATGGAAAAAAATAACTTTCAAAATAATGAAAAGGAACAGAAAAATTGCTTGTTTTAAGGACGTCAGCTGGTAAGGTTCTATAAGCACTTTAATAAGAAAAGCTGATTTATAAAGTTTATAAGGGTACAAAACTCAGCTTAGATTTTAATATCGAGAAGCTTTGACATTTAATTTCTAAAGGGAGAATTTTAACAACGTCAAGGATCATAAAGGAACAATTTGCTGATGTATGCTACCAATGATATTACAGTAATAATAGAAATTGCACCATTCACTCATGAATAGAGCCACTTGGATCCAATGCAGCACCATGGAAACCAGAATATCATTAACCAACAAAGCGCATAGTAAGAGAGACATGACTTCTGAGTGAATACAGATACTTTTTTTTTTTTTTTGCTCTCAGATTTCATTCTCATAGAAGTTTAATGATTAGAATTCATCATCCTTGAACGAATCCATTCACCCCACCTCACCCCAGTTGCAGAGACCCTACAAAAAATGATCATCAATCAAATGAACTTTTTTATAGTAAGTAAAGTCATGGTGGTTTAAAAGAACCAGTTTTAGGATCGCTCAACCATACGTTTCATATTTCCTCAAATTCCTCCAGTTTCCCCATTACCAAAAATGTTTTCTAACCAATTCTAATTATTGATTACTTGAAAACCATTGTATAATAGATGAAGGATTTGGATTGAGACAATAAATTGACTGCTATGCCTTTTTAAGCACCTAGACTGCTCATAGTAAGACATAAAGAACAGAGGAAGTGTGCTCAGCTATTACCTAACATTAGAGTGCGTTAAGGGGGAACATAGCTTACCTAAAGTTTTCCATGGATATCCCTGCTTCATGGTTCTCTCCATGGCCAATGGATGTAATTTATTCAGTCTTCACAGGACTCCCAGCTGGACGAAAGACCAAACATCAGACAACCCTTGCTTGAAGCCATGTATTGCTGGAAATAAGGTCTTTTTCAGCAATAAATAGCTTCTGTACAGGGCATCGGAAGCCACTTGCAGCTAATGGCATCAGACACCCGTTGCAGGAAGCTGTGTATTGCTTAAAATAAGTCCAAGGGAGTTCCCCTTTAAGAGGAAGATGAAGTTCCAGCTCAACTTCAGTTTAGAAGTTGGTTCAGTGGTGGAATTAACCTCAAAATACGCAATGTAATTCTTGGGATTGTTATGAGCACATGGAGACTGAGTATTTGTTTTTTAAATACCAACAGAATCTTAAACCATATTTCAGAATCAAATATAACAAAGATGGTGTGTATGAAAATACCATTGAAACATACTAAAAGGGTGCATTTTGTGTCGGTATATCAACTTTTTTCGCTCCATTACAAAAAAAGGCAAAAACCATGACAAATCCCCTTCAGATTTGTGTTGGTAATCACACAGTTCTTTTAGTGTATTGTAAATGCCTTTGGACAGTTCAGACACTATGATATACTGATTGTCAATAAAACATCTACTGATCCTACTCATAAGAAGCTACAAAGATCAAACATGGTGACAATGCCACAAGCCTAGGATAACTGACATACATCATGGAAAGGTCGCCTTGTTCTTTGTATAACTAAATAAAGCTCCAGCCTTGTTTCTACAGAGCAAGCGTGAGACTATATCGTACTATGAGAGCAGAGCATGTTCTGAGGACTAAACACAGGTCGCAATTTACTCAATAGGATCTATCTGTGAGTTTGCACTGTAGCGTTTCACACACAATGGAACAGCACGCATTTCAAATTGCCAAAAAGTATTTAATGGAAACTAAAAGCATCAATGTTCTCTCACCCATTATATGCAAATTAATTTTCATTTTATTATATATGTTACAAAATGTACTTAAGAAAGTAACAACTGAAAGATGATATCCACTGGAATAATATGCTGTAATGCAACAATAAATTATTATTATTTATGCACCCCACTAGCAGAAATATAATTGATAGTTCTGGCTGCTTGGTTTACAGTCCTAAATGAACATTAATGTCATTTAAAAAAACAACAACATTATTTAATGTAAAAATAAACCCCATTAGCCTCCTTGTACATATCTGGTAAGTTACTTTGTTGATGCTGGCAATTTGGAGTTTCACTTAAAACAGAATTTACATTACATTTATTACATTACATGTATTTATATGTCGCCAGCAGATTGTGTATCGCTGTTACAATCAGTGGAATAATTTAAAGTCACACACAAAAATAAACTGGTACAAAATGGGAAGAGGGCCCTGCTCTTGCGAGTTTACAATCTAGTTGGTGGTTCCGGGGGAAGGGAAAAAATAGACAAGGACTGCTTGGATGGGGATGAGTTGATAGGGTAGGGATGATCTGTCGAGAGTGTTAGGAGGTAAGGTTGTACATGTCTCAAAAAAGGTGGGTTTTCAGAGTGCTTTTAAAAGTGGCGTATGAGGGAGAAAGTCTGATGGAACCGGGAAAGGGAACTCCAAAGAAGCAGTACAGCACGGGTGAAATCCTGAATACAGGGGTGAGAGGAGGTAATGCAAGCCATGAGAGAAATGGAAAGGGTGGTTAGGGGAGTATTTGGATAGGAGGGTAGAAATATAGGGGGTGCAGAGTTGTTAATGGCTTGTCAGAAATTGGGGACAAAGTAGATGATGGAATTACCATAAGCTTAGTCTTGGAGATAATGAGCTTTATGTATTGGGACACCAGCCACGATGCAACTCCTCGGTGAGGCGAGTTAGGAGAGAGGGTGAAAGGTCAAGAGAACTAATCACGTTCTTATAACCAGAATTCCAAATTTTTCTTGTGTAAAGAACCCTTTTTACTGGTCGAAGCCATTCGAGTCTCTTAGGCTTAGTAGAAGAAATATATGTCTTATTCAAAACAAAACTAGAAAATGTCTACTTTGAGTAATTTCATATATTTTCATTTATCTCCAATAAAAAGTTTTCATTATTGATGCCTGTTGTGTATAATTAAGTAATTATATTTAAAAAAAACATATTCTTTATAACTGAAGGCAGTTAGGGCGAGTTGAGATGAGCTACCTACTCACAGCTAGATTCTAACCTTGACCTTTTCTTCAGGCATTTGGTATTTTATGAAAATGTGTTCTTGTGACTTTACAAAAAGGTTAGAACTACTTTAATGTTTTAATTATAAAAATGTAATAACTATATAAATACAGTTCTTGATCATATTTCCATTATGTAAACTATACTGAGATACCAGAGCTTCCTACTGTGATTATTTAATTTACTTTGAAACTCAGACTGTTGTTTTTGGTATTGATTTACTTTATTCCTACTGAATTCTGTTATTTCTTCCCATCAGGCCATAATATTCTAAGTACATTTCAGAGGAAGAGTAGCCTGTTATTAAAATAGCCCGCTTCTCATGGTATCCAATTTGCCAAACACAACTGCAGAGCTTCGCACTTCTGTCATTTTCACATTAAAATAGAGACAATGCTTTAGAAGCAGTCACCAGCATGAGAGAAAAAGCTGTCTACATCTAAAGAACAGACAGCTGGCACTTCAAAGAAAAGTAATTCTAGGTCATATACATTGTCAAAAAGAAGCCTCCAGTGGAAGAAATTACTAAGGTCTAAACTGCATGTAATTTTTTTGCTTTGCTGTGGGATGACACAAAATGAACCTCTTCTAAAACTTGAGCTTCCTATATGACACAAAATAACTTGTGAATTGAGCAAAAAATGGGATTACAATAGGCCACCCATGCTGTTCCTGTTATGAAAGATCTGGCTATGCGATGCCGAGAATTATAAAGAAAAATACACTCTGTGACATCTAGGTCTTTTCTTCCATTGCCTTTGAATTAGTAAAATGATTTCAAGTTTGTATTGGTAAGAAAGAAAAACTATTTAACGTATCTGTTCATTTTTTAATCTACATGAAAACAGCAAATGTATGGTTTCAATGGCATTTAATTTGCTATCCTATACATTGGAACTGTTTAAAGATGACTCATTTATGTCTAAAATGCCCTAAATTACTTGTCAGTTAGTTCCCCATTGTGAAGGATGACTTGAAGGACTTGTTTGAGCTGATTGCTCTGGTTTTATTCAGATTCTCTTGGTAGATTTGAGGGTAATTTACATATGAGGTTGATGGCATAATTATTATGCCATTCCAAATGAAAAAAAGGAAGCAATGTTGCTGTGTAAAAGCTATAATGTTAAGATAATTAGCAGGGCTGCTTTTTATTTCTTTACTTGGTGAAGGTTAATCTCTTAAAGTGCTGTTTAAAACTTTTTAGTATTTAGAAAAAAGTTTCAGTAAAGTATAGAGACTTCACAATAAATTTGTTTTGCTGGCTTTGAACATTTATGACTGGTTAATTTTATGTTAGCTTTTGGATTGGGGGGAGTCTCTTAATTTAGTAACCACAAAAGCTGAGATTAGGTTAATATTTAACGCAAGTGAAATTAGTAAACTCTTCTTCTCCTGCTCTTTGAGTACCTTAAATGTAACATTTATATAGTTAGCCAAAATTATTATAGGCCCATCTATGTTGTGTTACTGATTACCACTGACAATTTGAAATCCATAACATTCATATTGAAAAGGTACAGCTGGCAAATAGGCAACTGGGCCTGAAAAGATCTTAAACTGTCTAAATCTTTTCCTGTGTTTTACTTGCAATGCCACACACAGCCACTAGGGCATCTAGAGTAGCAAGTACATTAGGCAGCATTTAGATTATTGCTGAACCATCTATGTTTTTTTCTATGCATCCTTTGTCAATAAATGTGTTTAGGGCAGGATCACTAGATCACTTTGATGTTTGATGATCACTTTGCATTATATTACAGGATGAAATTGACAATTATTTTCATGTTTGTATCACTAGCTGAAAAGTAGACTAGATGTACTGTATGTATGGCTTTCTGATAGATCAAGTGTTTTTGCACACAAATTCTGTTCTAAATGTATGTGAATAAAATGGCCACATTATTTAAAAATAGATTGTAGGGGGAATTAAGAATATATATCATGAGTAATGTATTGGCAATGAAAAGGTATGTCAATTAATTATTTGCTAGCTAATAGCTATAAACATCTTTAAGCTGTTCCAGATTGATAAATGAATGGTTGTTCAATGTTATTAATTTAACTGTTTCCAAGATGTGAGGGTGTTCATAAATGACAATGGCCCAAGACATGACCTCTACATAAAATAATGCAGTTTAGCAAAGGAATAAGTCGATCATACTTGTGCGTCACTTTTAAAGCACTCTATATTTGGAAAGCCTTAAAAATGAAAGGCGCGGCTAACGTTTCCAGGCACAAAACCCATTAGTTGGTAGATAAATGTGTTGAGGTGACTGACAATGTGTCTTATGAGATCACATTTATGGTGGAAGGGGGAGAATTATCTGTTGAAGATTTCCAGACAGCACCATGCAGAAGATTTACAATCAATGATGAATGAAACAATGAGTACATTCTGGTATTTTTCTTTGTATGAAATTGCTAAATATAGTTTAATTATAGATTATAGGGTATAGTATCCTTTTTTTCATGCTTCATAGGAAATTAAACAGAGCGTGGGTGGCCAAAACACAATCTTCCTTTCCAACATCATGACAGCATGTAAATTAAGGTCACTTTAAATAGGGTTTTCTTGTCGACAAAATGTTATATTTTACATTAAACAGAGTTTAGGGAAAATGTAGCATTGCATTCAGTTGCAAGTAGTGATATGTTTCCAACATATATTGTCAATAGTACATGACTTTATATTTAGTTATATTTAGTTCTTGAGATACCGTATTGGGGCTACATCTTGTTTCACTAGAAATAATGATTTAACCCCTTAATGACAAAGCCTGTACATGTACGGGCTCAAAATGCATTGTTTTCAATGGGTTTAGGGGCCGCCCATTGTCCTTAAAAGGTTAAAACATTCAAGCTCAAAAGCTCACTCTATCCATCCACTTAAACACTGGGAAGAGACTTAGTTAGACCTCATAGTTACACACTCTCGGTACATGTTATACTGTATGTTCAGTACTTATCAACTGCAACATTTTTCATAACTTCCAATAAGATATAAAAATCAGATCGGATATCACATATGGTTCTCTCTCTCTCCCTCTCTCTCTCTCCATTTATAAGACTATGTATCTGTAAAACTGGGAAAACATTCTTTTCTGTTGTCACTCATTCAGAAAAAAAGAAATACATTCATAAATATCAAAATAAATGGTTACCACCATTCCAAAAATGAATGTAAGTGAAAAGAAGGTAATAGACTAAGCTCACATCATCAAGGTCAGAGAGAGGTTATTTTTTAGCTTCATAGTACCATCACATATGATTTATCAGTCCTGGAGCTAAAAACACTATGCAGCCCATTAATATATTTTATGTACTACGTACTTTCAGTTTTTGAGCAATGACATAATGTTCATGTTATTAATTCAGCCTGAAATCAGAAACAAATACAAAAAATGTTCATGATTGCATAAACAGCTATCATATTTCACAGTAAAACTATGTTGTGTGTGTGAGTGAGCATAGCATTTAGACTCCATTGGGGCTTCTAATATATAATAATAAGGACAAGGTTGTAATGATGATTGATAGTTAACTTTTGATTTATTTATTTATTTCTCTTATTCTGCATATTCATAGACTCATCACTCTGGGTAAGATAGTTTGCAGGAAACATTTGGTTTTATCTGATCAACTTCATTTTACAAGAAGGAGGGATAACGCATATCTTCCAAGATTTATGCAAGCCAAAGCTGGATGCATGCTATGGCTAGGGGACAGTAATACATTTCCTTATACCTAACAACCTATAGAAGTTGATAGCTTTGATATGATGTCATATTATATGATGATCTTTTGATTTTCCCAAATAGCCCATGATCGCCATTACATGCAAAAGCAGACCAGTGGGGCAGCTCAATGGGACAGCAAGAGAGTGACAAAAAAATCCTCCGCAGAAGGAGATGATTGGGTGATATGCTAATTCCTGTATTTGTCTGTTCATAAACAGCTCAAATCTAATTCAATATGGTTTCATAAAAGTCACCTCACTGAGAGATTGACTGTTATAATGCACAATTAATCCAAGAAGTTGAAGCCATAACTCTCCAGCATATTCCCTTGCCAATTCCCACTTTAGTAAATAAACCCCCCCAAAGTCTTCACACACACACACAAATTCAGTTGGACTATACCTTTTTATACCAGTCACACCTTTTTAGGATCTCAATTTTTAGATTAGAAAATTGAAGCATCTCCTATGAAAAGGCATCATAATAGTGTCTAAAGCACTAGGGGTTTTGCTGAGGTAAAGTACTGTGCTGAAGGTATGGATTGGGTACCAAGTGTTCTTAGTGGATAAATAAGATGTGTTTATGTGAAAGACTGCTCATTTCACTAGAAGAAGACATACAGTAGATAAAGTGACCAATGAAACAAACACAGTATGAGAAAAAATATTATCTAGATATATAACATATATCCCAAATTACAGTAGTGTTCTAGATACTTAACATCTTAGATTGCAACTATTTTGACATTTGATAATTATGATACTTTTCATGGCAGTATATGTTTTTTGATGGATGGGGGATCAATTACCAACCTATTTAGGTTTTTAATTTAATCTGATAAAAGTTAATTTGGATTATATAATTTTGTTCTCTTTATGTTATTGTTGTTTAGATAGACATGGTATTCCCGGGGGGGGGGGGGGGGTTCAAGACTCTGAGATCAGTCTTTCTTGTGGATACAGCACGATCTCCACAATTATTATTTTGATATTTGTACATTAATTCATTTGTTCAGTATGACTATATAATTCAGAGATAATTCAGTTGCATTATACATACTTATCCTAAACCTGTTTTTAGCCGTCACATAATTCTGATTTCTACACCTCAAAAAGCATTATTTTAGACAGGATCAACATTTGCTGTTCTTATAAATCAGAAACAAGTCATTTTCCACTTAAATCTGAACAAATGTATTGTCTGATCTCACCATAGTACATTTTGAAATAACACTATGCATTTTTATTAATATATTTATTCATATTTATCCAATATATATGAACACGTGTAACCAAAACTTGTTTGACTGTACAAAGTGCCTGAACACTGCTCTGTCAAGTTCCATAACCTAGTCCTCATTATGTTATCAGGCAAATAAGGTGTCATCTGAGTCTACCTAGCCTACCATACTGAACATATATCAATGTAAGGATCTAAAATCAATTTTTCAGGATTGATTCAAAGTACTTGCTGCAAGCACGCTCCAGAAGGCACGTTACATAACGACTGCATGGCTATTAGCATTTGCTAAGTGCTGTTTTACATAAAAATGAACTGAAGATGCTACACGGTGATAGCTGGAGAGTCTCTTGGGCTGGCGTCCGGGCATCTGTTCCTAAAACCTCTTTTTCTATGTCATCTGCTGTAATATATCTGTTATATGTATGGAAATAGGTACAGCAGACATTGTGGAGGACTCTAGACAAGACACCTTTCAGTGTAGAGGTAAAAGTAAAAAAATGTCCCTTTCATCTGTAGGTTATGCAGCTTAATGCCAGTGGATATACCAGATGTGTCTTATTAACAGACGTATCAGTGTTCAAGAAACTGCCAGATCTCCTAATGTGCATCTTATCATATATTGCATACTGTGCTGACATTTTATTATGTTATATTTATAAATTTAAAAAAATCATAAACATTTGAATTAGAAAAATAAGTGGTTAATAGAAGAACAAAGCTTTTATCATAATAGAACCTTTGTCTTGTATTGGTGACATAAAAGCATTATTTATCACTCTTTTCTTAATGCCAAAATAATAAATTGGTTTACAACATATTTTTGTATAGCTATTTGTATTGTATTCTTCTTAATTAAAATAGCAATTTAAATCTAAACTCTTGTGAAAGGCATTTAAAGTCACTAAAGATAAAATCTGATGAAATACCATAGACACGTAAGGTATCACAATCACACATAACTGCTTTAACCAAATAGAGTCGCTTATAAGGTGTAAATGTCAGCAATATGATAAAATTAAAAACTATAACCAGGTCTGTAATTGGATTTCTGAGGTAGCCTTGGATTATGACCTGTACCTCAACCCTCAACGCAATCCACTAGCTTTAGACCTCTGCTGTTAGCAGAGAGACACCAATTTAGCAGCAAGCAGTGGGTAGGAAGGAAGAAAAAATAAATAAATGCTTCAATAAGGCAACTATAAATAATTGGGGAACCTAAGGTTTAATAGTTTCGTATTTTAATAGAGATGCATTGGGAGTACCTTTATTCATATAAGATATTAGCTCCTGTTTAAGTCAGCCATTACTCAGCATGAAAACTGGCTGGAAGCATTGCTAAAAAATATAGCATATGTTCCTTAATGTTCACCTTTAAGAAGGCTGCTTTAGATTTGCGATATGCAAAAAATAAACTAGGCATTAAATAATACTCAATTTCCATATTTTTTTGCTGCATAATATTTCTCACAGCTAATCGGCTTGTCTGATCATATACTAGGCACATACTATTTATATTTCACTAGTGACTTTGTAAACACATTTCTTATAAAGTATACTCTGTGGTCCCGTAGATGTGCCATGTGTCTTCCCTTTCCCACTTACGATTACAGATATCATTAGGTGTACTGGGATCAGGTATTGCAGGCTTATTCTGTGCAGAGATATATAGAAATTAGGTCATTTTTACATGATGCAGAATAAACACTGGAATCCACTCTTTCAAAACTTTAGTTTACAGACAGCTCTAGAACAGAGACTAAATTACACTCCCTAAAGAAAAACCTGGATGAGACAGATCTTTCAATCTTAATATACCAATATAACCTATTTAAACTATTAACTATTATGAAAATTCTATTTTTCTAATTTTTTCCACTTAGTTTGTAGCAAATAATATTTATGATGTTTTCATTATTTTCTTTATAAATATTACATGAATAAATCACTTCTTTTTTTAGCGAACATATAAATTCTGCCAAAAAATGATATTAGATTATTGTATATGCGCTAGATTGTCGATACATTAACTTTTACAGTAATATTGTATTTTTAATACCACTATAAATTTAAATGGACAGTGGCATATCATTAGGTATATCTACTACCATGTGAATGAAAGCAAACGGCAAATGAAAGCCTAGAACAGAAGAGCAATTTGCGAAAGAAAACCTTTTTATGGACAAATAGAAATCTGCTTCCCAAACACATTCTGTCTTTCCAAAAAATCTTACTGATTTACTTTGGTTTTACCGGCTGATGTCTGCAATGCATTACAAGATCTTATTGCTGTTCCTATCTTCCAAATTTTCTTGCTGCCCATGTATATTTTAAGAATAAATCATACAAGACAGTTTTGACATACAGCATACACCAGCACCCAGTGTGCTTCATTAAGTATTATATAGTAAAAGATTAGGAATGTTGAAACGTTGGGGGATCTTACAAGGTGTCTGTCTTTGTTGTACTTGTCGCCACTACTATTGTATTATCAGTTATCCATTCTCATGGTATATATTCTGTATATACATATAATATATACTGTATATATATATATATATATATATATATATATATATATATATCGGTGTAGCTCTGTGGGTGTGCTTTGAGAGTTTGCTTTTAATATGTATAGTGCTTGGCAGATTTGCACTTGTGTGTGCATTCTTGCTATATATATCGACTAGAAACCACTACCAGCTATGCTAGGTCTCCTCACTAGTTTTATGTGTCTGTGCTTATGTTCTCTGTCGTCTGTTGCCTGTGCTGCAACTGGCCCTTGTCTTTGTCCTGCCATGTCGGCATAGCCACATGTATCTGCCTACAGCACCTGTAATATTTAGTCCTGTCTGCTTTTGGTGCCTGCTGGTATGACTGCCTTTTTGTTATTTTCCACTAACTGGTAAACAGTCACAGGTGTATGGAATATGGTTGCTGAAATTTGGCCACCAATATCTGGGCCTAATATCTGGGGGCATGTGGTTGCCTTCCTTCTATATAATGTTTATCATGAAAAAGGTTAGTTTCCCTCCTTTTTACTGTATACCAGTGTGCCCTATTGTAACATAGACTATACTGGTTTTATATGAATAAATGCTTCACCCTCCATCCCATGCCTGGTGGAACAAATTGGTGTGTGTCTCCAAAAACCCCTTTGGAGAAGACCAAACCGCATCTTATGGCACTCCTATTATTCCTGACCTGTGAATTAGATTTCAAGAAAACCCAGTGTATAACCAGAGTAGGACCACATCCGACGAGGTCCAAAAGAGGTGATCAGGGTAAAGGTCTGTACAAGCAAAGAGAAGGGTAGTAGATGACAAAAGTCAGCAACAGGAAGTCAGTTTAACAATTGGTCAAACTAGAAAGACAAACAATATAGAACCAGACAGCACTGCTACCAAGTAAGTGCAAACAAAGCAAGGTTACTATTGGGAATACAAGCATATTGTGATGTATATAACATGCAATGTTTTCTTTCTGACTTCTCCAGCATGGAGATTTTTTTTTTAAATTGTTTTGTTTAAGAAAAAGGCTTCAGTGAATGCACTTGACAATAATGTAGGCAGATTATTCATAGTGTCAGCAGCTGGAAGAAACATAGTAAAAGCATCTGCCTGATTAAACAATTAATTTAAAACATATACTAGCTACATAGTAAAAACTCCTTCAAACAATCCGGTGATTAGTGAACCATCAACACTCTACAGTGAGATTAGATAAATAGGTTTTGTTATGAAGAGGCGTGACACACCATTTGCATGTGCAAAAATTATATGCTATATTTTTTTTTTATCAAGCTTCATTACAACTATTTGTTCTAATTTCCATTATTTTCAGCAAGTGCTTCGAGTCTCGTAACAATCGAATGAGAATGCCAATAATATTAAAATAAATTTGCATTGTTACAAAGATTTCATATTATAAAATGTGATGTAGTAGTCTGTGTATCTAGATTACTTATTCTACTTAACAAAATACTCTTCACTTAATGTTGGTTGTACACAAATTACTAGAATAACAGAATGACTTTCAAATGATGTGTGTTGACCGAGGACATTAAACAAAACATTTTACAAAAAATAGTATTAGTTAAAAAGTAACGATACGTCAATCAAGCACAACCGTTCCAAGATTCAAGCTTCAGTTTTACCGATTCCGTGAAAAATCCATTTAAGCACACACCAATTTTAATCAGAATGGACAAAATTCCTTTATGACTCACAGGCGGTCCACATTAAACCTGGATCAGGATTTTTGTTAATTACCACATGTACCTCTTAATACACCTTCTTTCCAAAAAACAATCTAATTTATTTCATAAAGCCTCCAAAGTATTCTTCTTCACTACGTCAATAGGCAGCACATTCAAGAACTTTAAAATATTTATTGCGAACAATGCTATTCTTAAAGACTTAAACCATGGCTCCACAAGTGACCTTGTGTTATCTCTTCTGTCTGTGGGGTGAAGATTGTTCCTCTAAGGGCCTCATTTGTACCTTAAATGTGTTTCTACATCGTTATGAGGTCCCTCCTTAGGTGTATCTTTTCTTGAGTAAAAAAAAATCCAATTTAGCAAAATGCTCTTCATAGCTAAACCCCACCATTCCATTTACCAATTGTTTAGTTCTTCCTATTCATATTTTTCTCATGAACAAGTAACCAAAATTAAACACCTAACTAAATAAAGCCTAACTAAAATTATGTATAGAAGGGCATAATATTTTTTTAGCTCTTGTACTGATGAGTATTCGCTCGTTAAAAAAGACTTATTGAGAAGACCACTTCATTGTTATATTGGAAAATGAGTAAACCTCTTGGGTAACAAATCATGGCAGTTAATAAATAACAATTTTGATTTCACTGAATATAATTTCAATACAATTGACTTATCACTCTAAGTCGAATGACTAAATCTAATTACAGATGTATGCTTTAATTTTTTCAATAACCCCTTAAGGTTTTCTCTGATGAAACCTAGTAGATTAAGCCAATATTCTGTTTAATATAAAACATTTATAATATTCCTTTACTATGTTCCTATCATAGATATAACTCTCCCCTAACAAAACATATTTGGTCAGGTACAGCACATACTGATACAGATCATCATATGTAAGAAAACAATAATAGCTCAAATTAAATCAGCTGCCCTTATATAAATATATACAAATATATGCTAGAACAATGGAATACTCATCATCCCATAATAGATACTATAGGTAACCTTTTTAGTCCTAGAAAATGGTATAGCTAGAAGCAAACCTGGACTGGCCACAGTGCATTCAGGGCAAATGCCTACTGGGCTTAAAGTGCGGTAAAATGTTGGGATTTATTTCTTACTGCTTTCTTACTGTTAAATATTGTTTAAAGAAAAAAAATAGTAAATGCAAAATAATACTAGCATTTCATAAACACTTACTTTTCTGGATTTTCTACTTCTTCAGTAACAAAATTCAGATAAAACCTGAAAGTGAAGTATACATTGTTTAGTGTTTTGCATATTTTCCAAGCTATAATACACAAAAATGTACAAAAGGTGACAAAAAAGCTTTAAACTCAATACAAGCTTTATTAATATAGTTGAAATTCTCAAAAACATACACCGTTAAAGCTATGGGAGATTAAAATTTACTAATTCTGCATATCCCCCAACAAACAATAAGATATATTTGTGGATAAATCCTAAACTTGGTTATGACATTAAGAATCCATTATTATTCATATTTAACCATTTAACACATAAGTATGTGTAATAAAGTAACGTCTTCTATAACATTATATACATTTTATCTTTTAATAATAAGAATAATAATAGTAATAATATAAATAATAATCCATATTTAAAACCATTCAAAATTCTAGCTTTCATCTTTCCATTGCTCATATACAGTATCGTAATTAAAATTAGATAATTTGTTTTGTAACTTTTACGAGTTGCCTTTACTTTGACATATTATTCCCTTCTAATTTAACATGTATGTTTATTTTAAATTGCAATGAAACCTGGGAATCAAATTATTATTCTGAAATGGTGTAAAAAAACAATAGGTCATCCGCCCCTTTTTAGAAAGTTAAAAAGCATGCTGTTGATTTAGAAAAACTTTTTACAGATCATTGTTATTCAATCATTGTATAACCTTCATGATATGTGGTTCTTTATGTGCTTTTCCTTTCTATTGTATTTGTTATGTATGTATGGTTTTAATTTCATTTTCCCCTTGGCCTCTGTGATATCATTTTGTATAGACGCTCATGCATTACATTATCAGCTAAACTTTCTGTTCCATACTTTGCACAGAGCCTTGTTAATTTCAAATAATGGATGTCTAAAGCAAGAGAGAGAGAGGAGAGCGAAAGAGACAGGTACAAATTGAGAGATATAAATATATATATATAAATATAAAAAGGAAATGATTATTATTATTATATTATATTATTATTTATATAGCACCAACAACTTAAGCAGCGCTTTATTATGTGCCAGTGGGCCCTTATCTACTAAGGGTGTCATATTATGTCCGCAGTTATTTTGCATCAGCAGGGAGATATCCCTGTCAATGAACAGAAAGATCAGCTGTCTAATGACAACCTGGTCTCCCTGGTTTCAGCAGCAGCAGGCAATACTTTGAGCTGATGAAAACAATGTGACAACACTCTAAGCAGTCATTACTTTGAAATCAATTTAAATGAGTGAACAGCAATTCGGGAAACCTACTGCTATGTTGTCAGCACTGACAGTACAGGAGGGGTCTCTCGCATGAGAGAGAATCTGCAGGGTCTGTGCAGATCCATCTAGAGTCTCAGATGACACTCTACCTTTGATCATGCTTACAGCAAGCAGGGAGACCAGAGTAAGAATGTTCCCACTCTTCAAAAAATGGAGGAGGTTTAAAAATTAAATAATAAAAATAATTCTCAAACCCATTTTCAGTAGATATTTAAAAGCTCCCAATGAGGCATAGCATGACAAAATTAGGGCTACCCTTTAGACACAAATAAAGATCTCTGGAGCCTACAGAGCCCCCAGCAGCTATCTAGTCATGGTATACTACTCACTGAAAGAGCAAAGCAAAAAAATCAGTTTGAAAATGTGTAAAAAGTAAAAAGAAATCTAAAATAAATGCCAAGTAAATTACTTCTTTGAACCCTCTTGGATCACCTACCGCAGTTTGAGAGTAATATTACACTAGAGGTGGACCCAAGAGTGATTTTACAAACGCATAATGAGTATATAATAATAGCACAGCTAGGAGAGAAAGGGAAGCAACAGGCCCTGTAGAACAACCTTGGTAAATTGCAGCATAAGATTTCCAAAGCTGAGCCTACATTGCAAGAAATTAAAGCACACTGGGAACGTAATGCCTTCCTCTATAAAGATGTTCTATATCCAGTGAACAGAACAAAACAATTGTTTTTTGAAAAGGCTAATAAGCCCGATTCTATGCTGGTTCATAAATTAAGACAGCAGCAACACAAGAGGCAGAAAATAGCTAAGATTATAGATAAATTGGTGGGAGTGTGGATTTCACCCATTGACATTGCAGAACAATTTTCCCTGTGTTACCAGAAACTATACAATGGCAACAAAGTTCCGGCTGTTACATTTGATAATAACCTAATAACTTTTTGGATCCCCTCTATCTTCCTAGACTGGAAAAATAAAGATATATCTTTTTTAAATGAACCTTATCAGAAGAGGTACTCTTGGACACAGTGGAAACTGTGAAAATTAGAAATGTAAAGGTACATGGTCCAGTACATTGGCAGTTTATTATAAAATGTTTATGCCACAATTAAAAAAGTGATTATGTCCCATTATTATTATTATTATTATTATTATCTATACATATATTCAAGGGATATGACAAGACTAGAACTGACAGACTAAGGCAAAACAATACATTAGGTGGAGAGATCTAAAACTGCTTTATGATGAGGATACCCCATAGTGAAATGTCACAAGCAAATATTATATTGCTACATAAAGGGGTTATAGATCCATTTTATTAATTAATATGGATATGAAGCTTTATTCCAAGATATCAGCCCTGAGATTGAGTAAAGTAATTGGCTCAGTTATATATCCTGACCAAATGGGCTTTATACCTCAGAGAAAAGGTGGTCAGTTTGGTCAAAGTCGCTTCCAGTGATGTCCTCTCCCTGGTCCTCTAATCGGTGGAGAGGACGTCACAGAAAATGTTATCATTTTACCCTAAAATGAATTTAGGACAATATGGTGGCACTTCCGGTAATGTCCTCATTCCCCGATTAAAGGATTGGGGAGAGGACATCACCGCAATCTATAAATCTGGAACCATCATTCTGCTTTGTATCTCAGATCTGATCACAAGGTCTGTGGAGACTACTTACACTTAAAGTAATGTCTATATATTCTCATTTTGAATCTATAGTAGGTTAATTAATCATATTAATTTCACACAATTCTAGCTTTCCAACACTCCTTTCTGGATTTTATTGTGCCGTCAATATGACCCATTTCTAATGTCAATAGTCAACATGCCAACCTAATCGACAATATCCAGCAAACCTAGAGGACTAGATTTTGGATATCCATTATGAATACTTAAGTAAATGTTTTTATTGTGTAATAATATGTGTACAGGAGTGCTTGATATGGAGTTTTTCATGATATATACTGCATACTTATTAATACATTGCCACATTATCTCTCTGCCTACAATATGTATTACCTGCAGAGTCAGTTGCCCATGCCAATGAATTATGAGCATCAGTAATCAAGGGCCTCCTGTTTTATTTAAATATATTGCTTATTTTTCTATGATTTCTGTTTTTCCAGTTTTCAACAAGTCAAAATAAAAAGAAGAATACATTTCATTAAGGTGCACACATTTAAGTTTATATGTGAAAGGTGAAAATTATCTGTAAGATGATATTGTAAATCATTAAAAAGGTTGGAAGAATCTCTATTACATTTAAATATTTTAATAAATGTATTTTTAGTAATCATTGTAATATTTTTTCTAAACTTTGTTAACCTTGTGTTGTCTGTGAGCGGTGCCTCAAATGAATCAAATTGGAAACAACTTTGTTACATTTTGCTCTGGTTTTAAGAAACGGTGTATTAAACATCTGACAGATTACATGATACGAATGGCGACAGCTTGATAACTAGTTCTACTAGTCAGCAGTGCACTTGATTTAAAGTGTATGCAACAGGAATAAAGAACAGAGTTTACCGAGATTTGCATCCTAAATAGTCTAGAACAAGTACGACAGTTAAGCTGTGTATAAGTTTGCATTCTTCTAAATTAACGGTTTATAAATGATCTGCTTAAGGTGGTAAGATAAATTGAATATGTAGTATACATAATAATACATAATACAATATTAAAATATTGTTTAATTAAAAAATGAATCTCAATGTACCAAACAATGTATTAATACTGCTTTTTTATAATAGTGGTTGTTCTGGTCAATAGGGCTGCGGGAAATATGCAAACACTGACATGATCCATATATATATATATATATATAGATATATATATAGATATATAGATATATATATAGATATATATAGTGCATTGGCTGCTTAGTTTGATTACTGTACTTCCTTTCTAAACTTCTTGTACTTTTATTCACAAACATTGGATTGGAAAGTTGTAGCATCATGCCCAGGAATCTGGAGGATACATTGACAATGGTCTAAGTGTAAGAGGTAGTGTGTGTTAGCATAAGTGTGTATGAGTATGTAATTTTGTGCAAGATTGAGAGTGTGTGTAAATGTGTGCCAGGGTGTATGTAAGTTACTGGGGAGGGAGGCAATAGGCCGATAGGGCAACTTGGCTTTCCCTGCCCTCCCAGTCGGTCCTTGGGGAAATGTATAGACAGTCAAGTGGAGAAATTTTGCTTTTGCCAAAAAAGGAGAAAATTTAATTTACTTGTATAATATTTGAGACTTACCAGCCGGCATATGCATACATTCCAGAATAAAATGCCAGGGGTAACCCCATTACACTGACATCTTTCCCAATAAAGGCATCTTTGAAGTTCTGTGTCTCTCCTGAAACACACATTTTGACTTTAGTTTGTGCAGACAGGAAAAAATACTTTTTGTCAGTCTTTGCTGTTTACATAGAAACATTTATTTTTATAAAATGTGTCATAGGTCAACATTTAAGCTGTAGGTGTGAAATACTATGAAAAGATTTATCTATCTATTTCTTTATCTATCCTTGGGCACACCCGGTTGAAAATGCACTATAAACATAGTTTATTCCATTCCAATAAGTTTTTAATAAGTTTACAAATCTACATTATTTACTATGCATATTATTTCCAATGTACATCAGTAAGAATGTTGGACATATTAAACTATCTTCAAATAGATTTGGTAAATTTAACGTCACTATAGTTCTCTTTTCAGAAATGATAGCTTAAAGATAGAATTAGATATCATTTGCAGAGGTTCCATTAAAAACGATATAGAAAAGAAGAAATAGCTAATAAGCTTTTATTACAATGTGGCATGTCTATAACTTTCCATGTCTTTCCATGTATGCAAAAAAAAAACAGCAACAAAGCAAATATAATATCAAAAAGAAAAGTACAAGACAAATTTTGAAGAACATGCAGAAACATTTTTGAAGAACTTGTTGAAATGTGTGGTATATGAGTCTCTTCATGAGGCTAGGGCAGGGATGGATATACTTTATTTGTCTTTAAGCCTTTCTGGGCAGGGAAGTCTTTTGCTTCATATTCATACTTATTGTAACCTAATCATATTGTTTGTGTAACTACTGTACTCTTACAAGTGCATTTATTGTGCGTCCCTTTTTTATACTGTAAACCGTAAAGCACTAAGAAGAGTTTTTATGGGTAAATAACTGAAAACATGCATACAAACATGTACAGGAAGAATCATTCTATATGTAAAAGTAAAGTAACACAACTGCAAGCTGACATTACTATAAATAATATATTATAATATAAATTGGTATTCTATTAGCAAAAGAGAAGTAACTAATGTAATAGTGGTACCACAATGAACATAAATATACAGTAATGAATTTTTTTCATGTAAATGTACACAAAGCTCTTAATGTGTAGATGCATGTAGTAACATAAATATTTCATACTTCTCTTTGGTCATCTCAATGGGTTCATATCATTACCAGATTGCAATTCTTATTAACCGGTACCAACCTCCTGCTGTAGACTTTGAGCCATTCCTTAATTTTGGTATTTCAAAATAGTTTCTATTTTAATTCTAATTTTAATTTCTCCTACTACATGGCTGTAAAAGTCCAGTCTCCAAGCCAGGAATTCTGTGTATCCTTGCCTAAAAGCAAGTAGTTTAATTGATTTCTAATTGATGCATGTTTGGTTTGAGTTATACATGGGTTTTTTCCTATTTGTTTTGCACACATTAATCAGCATATGAGCCAGCACTTCTTCTTAAGACATGGAAATTGTGGAAAAAAATCATAACTAACTTCTAGCCTTGGTTAGTTGCGAGACAAATCACCTGACACGACACATTAGGAAATCTGCCTGTGTGATTCATTGATTGTTTCCACATTGTTACTTCTCACGACAGAATGTTTCCTGTTAGGCAAGGTTTTGTTACGTCACTTTTGGAAAATATCCTTAAAACAACAGTTCCTCCTCACAATCTTTGGTCTACATGTATACTATAGTGTTTATTGGTTACTTCATAATGCAATGTTTTCACATGGATTGCTGTCTCCAATAGAAAAAGGAACTCCAGGCATGAATAATGCACATGCAAAGTTTACATATATACCATTGAAATAGTATAGCTACTAGACATGCATGGGATAGGCATAAAGCTATCCTGAATCTAACACAAGACTTTGTACTTTTTAAGGTCTGAGTCTTTACATCAGGAAAATAGGCAGACTAGATGGGCCGAATGGTTCATATCTTTATTACTTTAGTTATAGTTTTTCTTTGCATTTTTGGAGTTTAGGTTTTTAAGTTTTTAAGTGTTATCAATAAACTAGATTTGAGATTTGCATTTCTGTGTTTAACGATTCAATTTAAAATCTCTTTCATTAAATCTGTTCTATATTATTCCCAAATGCCCTATTCATGTTCTTAAGAGAAAAGATCAGAACACATATTTTTATTGTCACACAGGAGGTTAATAGTTTAATTACGTGTTTAAACCCAAGAAGGACACATGATGCTACATACATTTCAGGAGCCTGTCAAAAATTTCAAAGTTGAGATCTATTTGCATTTGAATGTTGGAATCATTATGTGGTTAGCTTTCTTTGATCACATAGTTGTTAATAATGACTCGCATATAAATATGATATCTATTTACATATATATATATATATATATATATATATATTATATTATATATCTAACCAAAAAAACACCCGGTCATTCATTTATGCTATATGGCATATATATTTATATTTATAACTTATTTTCCTTCAGAAATAAAATGTTTTTAAGTAGCATAGATACGGAAATCCTTCCAGCTTTCAGTCCCACCTATTTATTAAAGGGACACTCCAGCCATCATATAAACTTTAATGCTTATGATATCTTTCTTGCAAACGTATGGGGGAAGATTCTGCAGGTACACTGGTTTCACACTACATGCTTGAAAGCATCTCATCAAAAAGGTTCAGTAATAATGTTGCATGACTAGATTCACAATTCAAGTGACTGGGCACACAAATGTCACACATTGCTTGTGAAATGTAATTATAAGGCTGTTACTCGTATAAAATTACAGAATAATGCCAACAGTCACATCAGTTTAGACAGTGGTGTGTGGTATTTAATGACATGTGCGTGCTGCACATCCATTGATCACAGCCGTTAAAGACATGATGTTTTTAAGACACATCTGCCAGGATATCATTTTATTTCAATACCGGTAAAAAGAATGCCAAATCTGCTGTATTTCTGATTCCACTTTTTCACAGAAATACTGTATATGAAGTTTTATAATATTCTTTTGCTTATGGTTTTAATGTATATTTTTTAAAAATAGTATTGAACTAGACACCTTAAAAGAAAAATATGTTCTGAGATTTTTGAGTTGGGTATTAGAATTTGGCTGCTGTAATTGGGAAGGTACATAAAAGAAACGAGCAGAAGGGAAATCCGTTTGGGGCTAACTCTGCTAATTTACAACAAGTGGGTAAGGAGCCCTTACTGGTTGGTTGTCTATTTGTAATTGGGCAGGTAACTAAAAGTTATATTCAAATGAAGTTAGTCTCTTCCAATTGTCTGAAACATCTGAAAGATCTCTTTTAGAGATATAGCAAGAAGCTTTGAATATTCTAGCAAAGGTCTTAGACCATTTAATTATGTGTTTAGATTAATTTTATCAATGTAATTGTTAACTCAAGTAAAAGTCCACATGTGTTATGCTTCTATACTCAAATGAACAAACAAATGCTGGCAGTATAATACACAAAAGATTAAAAAGGATTTGTAATTATAGGGACATATGCACATTAATGCATATGATATTTGAGAGATTCCTTTAAATGTATGTGGTATCCCCTTGCAAATGCATGGGGGATTCTGCAGAGTTTCTTCATATGTATTTGCTCAGATGTATTTCCCTTGAATTTAATGGTAGTGCTTATGTGCCACCAATTGGTGACTTTAAGCAGCCAATCAATGGTGAGAATTGTCAAAGCATGGATGAGGCAGGAAGCTCCTTAAGGTAATTGTTTTTTTTTAAGTTTGAAAGTAGTTTAATATGCCCTTTTCTTTGACGAGGCTGTGAGGGACAGTAGACTGTCCCATGAAAAAAATCTGATGTAACAGGATGCCTAACGTCACAAACACAAGTCAATGAAGTGACAACATCAGATACATACCTGGGAATTAGCACATTTTCCCTCAAGTGATCCAGGTATTATTACTGATTACCAGGCCTCTAGGGAATCTTTGATCCCCAAATAGACATTGGGGATTGGCATATAGTTCTGCTTAAGGCCAAACCTACCTCCCTCCTATTGATTTCCTTGTCTTTTGAGGCATTCCCTATGCAGCTAGCCCCATTTACCTGGTCAATCCAATATGGAGCAAGGTAGGAGCGATGCTGAGAGGTTCCCATATTACAGAATGGTGATATATAGCCTATTGTATGCTATTATTTTGTCATTTGTTTTCAATTTACCTTCTCTGCTTTCCATAAAATTCTAATGATTGTAGACTATCCTTTACATACACTCCGTTTAGTCTATACACATTTATTTTTTTATTTTTTTTTAGATGCCATCTTTACTTTGTAAGCATATCCACACTGAACCTCCAGGCACCACTTCCAACTGATGGATTCTGTAAGTAACTGTTGAAAAAACATTAGGTTCTTCTGAATGGAAAAAAATGGAATATTCAGTGAAGTTCAATACATTATAAAATATCATATCTTAGTTTCTTTTCATTTATTCTACCTTGGGAGAAAAGTTTATTTCAAACAAATCTGAAATGAATGAATGAGAGAAAAAAAACAAAACAACATAGAAGATAAAATAATACATATATTAACTGTTAAACAAATGTAAGTGTGTACCTTTAATTAACTGCATAATTCCAGGAACTATAATTATTAGAATGGCTATAAGCTTGCAAAAGGTCAAAAGAATCTGTATCCGTGCACTCCAGCTGACACTTAGGCTGTTCAAGACCATAACTATAGCTAAAAAAGAAAAGAAAAAAAAGGATTTACTTGAACATATTATTTCTATAATATCAGTCTATTTTAACATCACTTACCACAAGATGTTGAACTTACTACATAACCTTACACAACCAAGGGATATGACAGTCTATGCTCTAAGTCTAAATCTGCTTTAAGACAGGTAATGAGCCATATGTTTCTTGGTTAATCATTTAATTGTAACAGAGCGGACAGAACATTTCAATGAATGTCTTGCTCCCTGGCATTGAAGTACTTTTAATGCTGTGGAAAGGTCAAAAGTTATAGAAAGCTCAATTAGTAAGTATTTACAAAGACGTATTAAAAATTTAAAACATATCTAAGTGAATAAAACAAGATATTTATTTGACACTATCATTAATTAGCACATTTGTAGTATGGACAGAGAATGATGTGTGATTCATTAAGGTTGAAAAAGATCTAATGAGCACCTGTCTATATAATGAGCAGTTTAAAAAAACAACATGTAGTAGACATTTTAATAGCAACATTATTAATATTGTGCATATTTCATAATTTTAATACAACTGAAAGTGTATGTAATGGACATGGCTGCATTACACAGTTGAAATATTTTAACGAATGAGCCAAAAATTAGGTGAAGGTATGTACTGTTTAGATCAGGAGCAACTGAAAGGGTTGCCAGCTATGTCATTTAAAAACATATTGGAAAAGGGAAGTTCATTAAATACCATTGTGGTCCCTATAGGATCTTTGGTATTTTATGAATGACTTCTGTTAATTCCATACACCAGTAATTTCAACATAGTCCTGAGCAGGTCTTTGGTAAGACAGCTGCAGAATTCATGCGTGTCCTATATCAACCTATATCAACCCTGCTAAAGATACTGGCAACCCTTCCACTGATCAGTGATAGCATTCTGTTCATAAAGAGGGGTCTCTGAAATTAGTTCACATATTGCTCAACCTCCGATTCCATGTATAAAGCAGTTTCAATTGTTTGTATTTAGATCACTCAGTTTGTATATTCAAATGCATTATCAAATTAACTTCCATTTTTTAAGACAGCATCAGGCAGCTGTGACCCTCAAGCCCTCTAAATACAACCGCCATCACCATATCTTGGTATGATGGGTCAGAGGTAGTTCCCCTCTCTCCACGTCCCAGTGAAGATGTTGGACTATTTTCTTGCGTAACACAAAAGGCACAGTGTAATGCACACAAGACATACCTTAACATAACACAGTTTTACACACACACTGGATACAGTTTAACACACGCAGGATGCAGCGTAACACACACAAAATGTATTTATGTAGTGTAACACACATAACACACAGTTTAACACATGCAGTATGCAATGTAACACACACAGGACACAACATAATGCACACTGAATGCTGTGTAAAAGTGTAGCACACTCTGACACAGTTTAACACACAGAACAGAGCGTAACAGACAGACATGAAAATGTCCTCACACAGCATAACACACCCAAGACAGTGTAACATGCACAGGAGACAGCGTAACACAGTGTGATATATACAGGACACAGCGTAATACCTAGGAAACAGCGTAACACAGACTGGATGACATGTAAAACGGTGTAACGGCACCACATAACAGAATGTAATGCACCCAGTACACAACGTAATGCACACAGGAAAGGAGACAGTGACATGGAAGAGTTCTGGAGATAAGGTAGGGGACATTGCAAATATCTAAACCCTGATTATACGCAGCACCACTAATTTAAAAAAAGCTTAAGTGCGGCTTATAGAGTATATTGGGGCAATATGGTTGGGAATGGACGTAGATATAATCTAGTCCCAGTTTTACAAATGTACATTGATAAAGTCCTAGTAGGTACCATTTTAAAGCTAGAATGTATGTACCCAAAAGACTGAGGTCTTAAGAATTCTTTACTCTCTGTGGACAGGTGTGTTCATGAAACTGTCTATTATAGAAAACCATTGAGTTTCCTATTAGGGATCCAAATCGAGGGGACATGTGACAAACCTTAGATCCCAGTGAATTAAACTCGTTTTTCCTTGTTTGTTCTTATAAAATAAATGTCTCAGCATATATAATAATATGCCTGGTAGCTTTAGAAATAACAGTATACTCACATGTATTAAACACCATACACTTGTTGCTTATAATTATAGGCTACTACATCTTAAAAGTACAAGTTGAATAATTGCAACATATGGCGTGCAGAGCTAGCAAAAACGCTCTACACAAACAATGTAATTAATCATTTTGCTTTCCCTATTTTGCAATTCCATTTTCACAAGACACCTACATATCGGGATCAAAATCCAACTACAATCAAACCATTATAATATTATTATTCAGAGCCACCTTGTATGTAGAGTATATAATTCCTCTTAGCTGAGGAGGTAATACATAGCATAGAATGAAAAAAAATTGTTACAGGGTCACCGTACCCAAGGCTGGGTACCCCTGTTTGAGGGCTGAGGAATCACCAGTCAGTAGCGTCATACGGATAGCTCCTGCTATCCACAGATCAGTCAGACCACAATTCATGCAGTAAAACAAGAACCACTTTTATTACAAACATACAGAACTTATATAGAGCCATAATTCTATTAAGATTCCTTTACCAGAGGTTCTCAATACACACAGAACCCAACCCCAAATCCCATCAACTCAGGCAGTACACAGGCAATGGATAAGGTGAGGGGATTACGTGATACAATGGGTTTCCCCCGCCTGTGTTATCCCCCTGAGGCTGCCGTCTGGGCAAACAGGGCTGTGATGGCTGATTTAGAGCTCCGGCCAGGTTACATGATTGTCCCTTTGAAGGGCTGGAGCTGCAGCCACATTCAGTCCGGCTATAACTTAAAAGCATCCTATAAAATATTACCGGGCCATGGGATCAGAAACAGGACACAGACGCGCTCCATGACCCGGCTAAACAGCACACAAATCCCCAACAAAGATCTTCAAAACGCCCTCACCCAATGAAACACTTTGTGCATACTGCCCGACCCAGAGTTCCATGAAAATGTCTGTCTCTGCCTGGGGACAGGAGGTCCGGGGCAACGCCAGTTAACCTGGCCCTGTCACAATCATCTAATCAATTTACACCGTAGAACCCTCCACAGCCTGGCACAGTGCAACCTTAGAGAGCAGTAACCAGTCAATTGAGCAGCAGCACACTGGGGGGTCTGATTGCACAAGAGGTACCTTTTGTACCTGTCTGCCTAGACCAGAATGCATTGCTGCTGAGAAGAATAGATTTGGCCTCTCCCTGCCTATTGGTATGAGTAAAAAAAACCATAAACTTATGTATGGTACCACCATTTCTCTGGAACGACAGAACTGGAATTCTTCTGGACATTAACCCTACCTCTTTACTTGGTAGCTTATAGATGGCCCCTACTGTCGGTCAAATTCTGTTTCTTTGTTTCTTAAATCTCTAGTACTAGGTTAATCCACTTATATGCATAGTACACTAAAGTAGCAGTGCGGTGCACACTAGATACAGTAGATCTTGGATAGGTAGACAGAAAGTTGGTTGGGTAGATGAATAGATAGATAGATAGATAGATAGATAGATAGATAGATAGATAGATAGATAGATGTGGTTTTCTGCTCACTTCTATGTACTCCAAGGCTATACCAGTGACCTTTTAAATATGGATTAACAGTATCTTGTCTAGGCCGTATTACTACTCCTGCCCTCTTATATGAAGTTTCATTTTTCCTTTCCGTTTACTTATGTTCTGCTGCCAGCTCAGCAAGATTAGATCAAATTCTGACTTTCTCCAGTGTAAAGGATATCAAGAATATTATAAGGTCAAGGACCTGCTGATATTTTTTTTTTCCTGGACATTTTGATACAAGATTTAATATCCTCCGCTCTTTGAAAATATATTAAAAATAAAAAACGCAATGACTGCATGCTAGGTTTCAAATGTCAATAAAATAAAGATTCCACAATTCTAATCAGTCTTATCAGCCAGACACATTTTGAATAAATATAAATCAATAAAAAATGGGGGATGCATTTTAGTAATATATAAGGATTACTATCTTATTATAGTGGTCAATATAGGAGTACAATTGTAAAATGTTTCAGTTTTTATGTCTTTTATTATTACTGTTAGTTTCAAAATACCCTGCCCAATAGAAATGGTAGGACAATCATCTGAGGTTTATGAAGTCTCCCTGAAGAGCACAGGATAGTATAGGTGAATGAGGTCACTACATTTGGTGATGGATGGTCAACCTCTGGTACTTCTTTTGAGTTCAGGGGTTACCATCATAGGAAATTTAACACAACATATATAATGCCAAAGGTTATCTATTCCAAACTATATGGGTCAATGGTTTGCTATCATACCACCCTTGGCACCTGAACGTGTGTGTGTGTGTGTGTGTACATAAAACATCGCTGTTCCTGTCGCAACGTCTGTCTTTAATTTAACATATTGCACATGTGACTGTTTCGCCACCTTAAAATGAAAGCATCTTGCTTAATGTCCTCTCACACAATTTCATGAAAGTAATGACTCATATCATGTGTAAAATGTGTCTAAACGGTGTATTCTTGCTAAAGCATGAAGGTCACAGTCTGTGTATATATATATATATATTATCAGCCCCACCCTTGTGAAAGGGTAGTAATATACTATCACTGAATCTGTATTATTGGAGCTAAATTATTTTTTAAGTGGGTCCCCGTTCATCCTGAATTTTTCTCATGCTCCTGTGATCTCGATGACCTTGATGTTTTTGAACATCTGCTCTGCTCCAGTCTTCCTTTTTTTTACAAAGATGTATGAATAAATTAATTAACCTCTAAAACTCAATCTGGCATTTTAGCCACCATTTAATTACTAATGCCCATGTGTTCAAATAAGTATTTTCTTGCAACAGGTGGCCTCCCTGCCAATTTACTAGAACTTCACAAAAAAGCAGAAATAAAAGGAAGTTTACACATGAAAATAGTATCCCTTGTTTTAATTAGCACTTTACTTTAATTCTAACATAAACACAATGTGGAATGTTGTGTGACATATTTTACAAAATATTTATTTAATGAGCAAATATGTATATAAGTATAAGGCTTCTTTATAATTGCTGCCATGACAATGACCTTTTATAAATGAATTACATATATGTATATATGTACATATATATATAATGTTTATGATTACATATATGTTTCTAGTTCTAAAGTATATAACATTATTCATTTCAGGTGATTCTGCAATGATAAAACAGGATTTCGCAACATATCAAAATCAAATAACATAAAATTAGTTTGAGATGGATATATATATATATATATTTACATGTATGTCTGTGTATATCTGGCATGCTGAATATATATATTTGAGCGTGTTCTTGAAAAAAATATTCAGCTGTTGTATGTTTTTAAGATTTAGCTGATTTTGGTTTATAAAAAGTATGTCCAGCACAAACGGGCATCAGTATGAAAGGCACATTCTGATATTGTGTGGCATACTTCTGAAATAATAACGTATGGATTACACAATGGGGTAGTATGGTAAGCCAGAAGATTCCGACTGTATAATATACTACTTTCTCACTTTACTGGCACGAGAAGCATAAAATACCGTTGAATGTCCTCAGAACAGACCCATTGCATATCTCCCGGCACTCTAGGTTTGTACAGGATAGTCCTAGCCCCTATTTTGGGTAGCTGCCCCACTTGCTCATTATTGTGATGTCATGTAGTACAGTACACCTGATGAGATGTAGGAGTTCAGCAAAAGCACATATTTTAAAGTCATATTGTTTCCTTACTGTAATTGACCTACTTATAACCAGCAACATATTCATGCTGGGTACTGCTCTATGCCCAACCCGTGGCAGCTTCCTCCTAATGCTCTTGTAAGGTTGCACAGTGCCAGGTACACCTCTATGGAGGCTGAGGCAGCTAGGCAGCCCCCCTCCCCCCAGTGTGCTGCTGCTCAATTGGCTGGTTACAAGGGAGATCTGTGATTTCCCCAATTGGCCCATTTACACTATGGAGGATACTTTAACAAGCCAGCACAGCCTCCATAGACTCCTTTATGTCATGGAGTGCCAGGATATCACAACGTTTCTCCCACAGTGTAATTGGGCTGGTTGGGGAGATCAGAGACCGCCCCTGTAACCAGCCTAGTGAGTAGCAAAGCACTGGGGAGTTTAATCCTCTTACCCTACCAAATGCAAAGAGAAATGGCAGGCTCAACAAATGAAATGAAAATGTCCTGTCATAACATATGCTATTTTATATCACAGCATCATGTGGACTATATACCGGTAGTTATAGTAAGGGATACCATTAAGAGACTTTTCAATAGCTGTCAAGGGATATAAAAAGAGACATGTAAAAAAAACAACTCAAAAGCTGATTTCAAGAAACTTGATCTTTGTTATCATATATAAACTTAAATAGCATTTAACGAAAAACACTATTTTTTTATTTAGTATACTATGCGTTGCAAATTGAAATTGTTCTTTAAAACCGAGCGTTACCTAAAGTTTAGCAAGACTAATAAACAGCAATGTTAATTAACTTATGATTATTATTATTGTTAAGATGTCTTTATTTACATATTAAAACAACATCTAAATAGAAGTATTTACAAATGCACGTACAGTTAACACTTACTTATGCCCAAAGCTGTAACCAGTTTGATAGCAAGTTCTGGTATTTCACATTGTATGAAAAAGGGCTCCAGGATATAGCGTCCAAATGCTAGGGATATCACTGCTGTCGCAGCTGGGCTAAAACAAAAGCGAAAGAAATCTTCATAAAGTAGGTGATTTTTTTTGGGTGGAAATGCAAGGAGACAATTACAAATTCATTGCATTCTGTGTCACACTAAACATTTCTTGTGTCTGCTTTGTTATATAGTACATCTCACTCATTATGCAGATGCTCAAACTAAAATATATGTATGGCTGCAGAGCTTTGCCGGATGATGCATACAAATATCAAAATAAAGGCTGTTCTTTCTCATGGAAATGCAGCTCTGACTGTCTAGGTAAAGATTACAGGACTATTCACTAAAACATGCTTTTGTCGCAGCAGAAAGGAAAAAAAAACACTCGGAGATGACAAGCCATTTCATGTGAGTTTTAGTTCTATGTATTTAACAGCATTTAACATGAACTGGAACTAAAACATTGCCGACAATTTGCCTCTTGGCTTCAACAACAGGCAAAACTGACAAAATCCTCACCTCCTTCACAAAAAAAATAGAGAGAGAGAAAGGAAAATGTATGAATTACTGATGTGTATTAGGGCAATTAGTGAGGACAGGCTCAGCCATGCAGGGAGCCCAGTAGACAGTCTGCATTCATTCAGTAAGCCGGCTCAGTCTTCTGGGGTGCCTCTTACCCAAAAAATGGTTTAAGTCCTGCTGAGGTCGGCAGTTGAAGCACTTTTGACATTCAGTATAAACCTACTAGATAAATAGATAGATAGATAGATAGATAGATAGATAGATATTTTATTTAAACCATTCACTCCATCTAGTCTGCCCCTTTTTCATGCTGTAATTTAATAATATGTAACATTTTCCTTTTTTTTGTAATGATTGCATATTAGCTGTCACGGGCACACAATGCACATTAGAGTGTCAGTGCTGTATTGAATCATAAAGGGCTGGGGCAAGCCTCTACAAGTGGTTCCCAGGTTCACTCATACCTACTTATCCCTGGTGGTGCAGTGCCGGGAGGTCAAACAAGGTCAAGTAGGTTCAAGTGAGGGTAACAAGGATACAAGGGGAGTGGTAATTATACAAAGAGAGACAAGATCGTTTGGGAACACTCAGGCAAGGAATGAAGGGCTAGCAGCATTTATATACGGCTACAGGTGGCCGGCCTCTCCCATTAGCTTCAGGTAACTGATATCCTCAGAGCAGGATTGGCCAGGTATGTCCTTTATTGAATTTCAGCCAATGAGGAATGTCTAGGTAAGTAGGCCACGCCCTCTTCCAGCCGCAGCTTAATTACTCCATTGGAGAGTTCTAGGGCAGAGATGTGACCTATTCAATTTATATTTGAAAGGCGGATTCTGGATTTTGGATTCTGTTTTTTTATTGTTGTTATTCTGTCTCTCGCTGTTTAAATAAATCTATCATTAAAATTATTGACTGATCATGTCTTTGTCAGTGGGCAAATGTACCAAATCAGCAGGGGGTCAAATAATATATTTCCTTCACTGTATATAAAAAAGATTATAATTGGTATATTCTAGTATTTTTTTAATTGGTCTGAAATCTGATTCAATAAGTGTTGTTATATTTTTTGTTCTAATAAACACACTGAAATTTATTTTTGGATGTAGTAATGAGAGATAAGCATAACATGGGCTTCTAGTCTCTATGTAAAATCAAACCAAACTGTCATTAGCTCAAACTAACCAGAACCACCACATTAAAAGTTACAAAACACATAATACCCTTTCAAAGGAAATAAGAATTGTTACCATTAATTACATAAACTCTTGCAAATGAATCAAACTGTCAGAGAGTCAGGAGGGATTTTAGAGGAAAATGGGATATAGCTTTTAAGAGGTTTCACTGATTTTTGCAGGGAAGGTATTACTAATTTTTCACCTTCCAAAGTTAGAGTATCATTGAATCTGAAAAGTAACCATCAGATAGTGGTCAGTGACATTTATCACCACTCTTCTATGGTTTCTGGGAGATAGAAAACAATTGGCTATGACTTAAATCTACTGTGGGGAGAATTGTTGCCTCGAGTATACTGATTGTAAAGGAACCTGGACAAAATGTTTTGGAAATAATACAGTTTTAGATTTGACAATTGTAAAAAAAGAAGGTTAAACAAACATGATGGTGCAATTCCTTCAGGTCATCTTTTGTCCTCCTCTTTAATAATTCTAAAGAACTGAAAGAAAGGGTTCCTAGCTCCCTGAAACAACTTTAGGACAAGGAGACAAGACCATCCAAAGCTGATGTGAAAATTGCTGCTAGGAAAATATAGAAAGAGATTATGATGCTGTGTATGAAATTGTCAAAGAAATGTAGCAATTAGGATCTTTACAGGCTATGGAACAAAAAAATAAAATAGAAAAAGAAACTATTGAAAGTTTAAAAGAACTTCTAAGAGTAATTTCCGTCTGTAATCTTAAATCTTTTAGTAAAAACTATTCCCGTAATTTTTGTGCATTGTTCTGCAGAAAATGAATGTAGTGTAGATGGTCTTCTACGTTTAATTCTTTTGAGTGTATTATCATCTCAGACTGTTTCAATCTAAAATTGAGCAACTTGCACACATTTCCTAGCATAGTGAATAGATGTAACCTCCTCAAGCCCCACTTAGAATTGATGCTTGTTTATTTTCCAGGAAGAATTACCAGGCGGCATTTGCATGTGGTCTCAATGCTTTCCCATCGATTGCTGCAATAATAAACTAAAACAATTTCAAAATGATACAAACTAAACTGCTAGAGATCCAAAATGTTGAATTCAGGGGCTGAAATTGGAGTCATTATTGGAACCAAATTAAATGGTACCCACTTGGGGAAAATAACATCCCACCGCACTTTTAAAATTTTTTTATAGGTTGTAAAGATTATTGAATTTCTAAGCTCTTTGACTATGCATGCTCAAATTTCTAGAGAGCTGTTGAAACACCAGCAACCTAAATGTACTTTTATGTTTACAATATTTAACCTAATATAAATTTACTTTAAAAAAAGTTAAAAAAGAAATTGCTTTACTTACCGTATGACTAATAGTTCTACCCAAACCCTTACAAATGCAGGCAAGGGACCAAAAGCCTCCAAAATATAGGTATAGTGACCTCCAGATTTTTTGATACATGTTCCAAGTTCTGCATAGCACAGGGCACCTGTTAAAATGGGACATCATTAGTATCATACCAATTACATTGCATCATGAACCTCATAGGTTGCGGAGTTAAACTTACTGAACAATTATAGAAAGAGGTTAACTCACTACGCCGAATGTTTATAGGGGGGTTGTGAAAAGTCAACTCTTGACCTTATATTATGATCGGTTAATCCAGGGCTTGACAAATTTGTTGTGAATCTAGGCGCCAGGTAAAAAAAGTTAGGAGCCAGGATTTTTTTAAACTAACAGTTGGTCAGGAGTGATCTGATCATCATCAGCCCACTTACTAAACTCAAAGCATTTGACCTGGAAGCACCCTGGACTTTCAGGTCAGAGCTGTTTTTTTTTAAATTATTTTTTTTAACCCTTTCAATGCTGATGTTCCATTGGAGCACAGCATTGACTGATATTTAGTCCCCACAAGCTTGTGGGGACAAATGTTAACCCCTGCAATGCCACGAATGTGTCATACACAATTGTGGCATTGAAGGGGTTAACGCTGCACTGTCGCTCTCAGGGAGCGATCAGGCAGCAGGGGGGGGTGTTGGGGTTGCTCTCCACACTCATGGGGAGGCCAAAGAACCCTCTCCCCTGTCCCTGAAGCTGCCTCTGGCAGCTGGAACTCAAATTGCTGGTCTATAGACCAGGCATTGCAGGGGGAGTCTCTGATGACTGCTGTAGGCTTCCCTGCCTACAGGAATCATCAAAGGGCTTGTGGGGGATCGTTTTTGCTGTTGCTGGTCTGCCTGGGCTTCCAGGCAGACCACCAGCAGCAGAGCCCCTTACAAAATGGGAATTAACCCCTAAATGCCGCGATCGCGGCATTGAAGGGGTTAACGCTGCACTGTCGCTCTCATGGAGCGATCAGACAGCTGGGGGTGTTGTGTCAGGTAACCACACTTGTGTGGGGACCCAATAAACACACAATCCACTTCCCTGAAGCTGCCTGTGGCAGCTGAAAACGCGATTGCTGGTTTTGCAGCAACCGCATTTTCAGCCTACAGGCTCACTCCGTGGGAGTGATCTCAGGCTCGGGGGCGGGCTCGGAGTGGCTGTGCTGTCTGCCCAGACTTCTGGGCAGACAGCAGCAGCAGCGCCCCCGTGTGGTGACTCAGCCTCTTACATCCACAATTTTTTCTGGATGTAAGAGGCTGACAAAACCTAGGCGCCAGGACAAAATTCTCTGTCGCCATGGCGACCTGGCGCCTGGGATTTGTCGAGCCCTGGGTTAATCATAATGGACTTCTCCTGAAAGAAGAGCCGAGTTAGCTGTGCAACATGCATAGTTAAATCTGGAATTCCTCACATTTTTTATTTAGTGGTCCTTCATCGTGCATAGTGAAGAGGAAGTGGAGAGATCAGATGTTTTAACTTACCCACAAAGAAGTGGGTTAGTGGACTCACTACACCTACAGAAATAATGGTAATGAGCAGAAAAGAATGATACAAAGTAGGTCTGGTGTGGAACATGACAATACTTAACTCTTATTATAAGGCCAGGTGCTCTAGCAGAACCATTAGAAGAACATACTGTTCTTCTTGACTGTGACTTTTATCCCTCAACTACACTTAAATTAACGCTTCATCGACTACATTTCTAATTTTATATTATTACTACCAAGGTGCTTTACATCAATAGAAATACTGGTTAGATTCTGCCATTCTTTTAAACTTAGATTTTTTAAAAAAATATATATATTATTTTGTGGATATTTGGTTTAAAAGCAAGAGAATGTAACTTCCTGTTCTGATACCAGGTATTCCCTTACCTGACCTTTATAATCAGGTGTCAAATGTAGGATTCAAATTAGTCATTAAAGTAAATTCCTGTCAAGGAAAAACTTGTGTAATTTTTGATATCTAAGTATTTGTTTTTGCTTATCTTTTAATTTGATATCTGAGGTGTATTTTAAACAGAGGCAGATTGTGACTGTCCTTGTTCTGTGAATTAAAGTAACACTAGGTTCATAAATATATAATAAAGTTGATTAATCTGAGTGTGTAACATTCTCTCTCTGTCCAAACATATAACACTTTTACTACTATTTAGATCAGGACAGTAAATATATATATTTTCTTGTTGTTGAACTTTCAGGTGGCCATTCACTTCCACAGCCTACATCTTAGAAATAATTTGTGTTTGTAATGGTAACATTTGGTAAGTCTATAATGATTTCAAATAGAACAGCATTGAGAACACAGTGTACAGAAGGGTAACACAATATAAGAAAGACGTTTGTTCCAACAAACTTGGTTTCTATACCATCAACAAGAAGTTGACTTGGCTGCATTACTCTGGGGCGAGCAGCAGGGAAATTGTGTTAATTAGCATAATGAGTAATAACGCCAATAATGTGATCATGGTTATTTCCAAACCACTATTGCAGAGGTGTTACAATTGGGAAATGTTATGACACACCCTAACTGTATAATTCCATTGGTGATTAAGTGCCAGCAAGTAGCCATATTTAAAATCAATATGTCTAAACCGTGTGTAAATTACTTAGCATCTGAAGCAATGTAGTTACGGGTGATTCCTATGCTATGTCTCGGTGATTGACAGTAAACAACGCTGGAAGACGATTAAATACTGTATGTTTCCTTAATGCAATTTCAGATCCATATTCACCTTCTTTCACCTGATCATTATAAATTAACAAATTAACAATTTAACAAATTATGGCAAAAATATAAAACCTTTTCTTGTATTATAGGAGACTATGAGACTGAGTACATACTGTATTAAACACATAAAACAAAATAATACCTGTATTTAAAGTTACGAAACGTAATTTCTAAAATTAGCATTCATATCACGTATAACTATATCTCATGCTGTTCTTAATATTTTATTGTGATTCTGTTTAGATTGCATATAGTAGCCACTGTGCATGTTTAGGAAATCCTGTTATGTACCCTTGTTTCTAACATAATTATGATTACATAAAATTAATTTTAGACCATTTCATATTTAAATTAAATTATGCATCTTTTGAACATATAATGCAATATTTATGAGGAAAACAATATAAAAGCTAGGGCCAAAACAAATCTTTTTTTTTTTTTTTCTTGGTCCATAGGATAGTTTTTAATAATTTGATTAATACATTTGGGTATCTCTCCAAAAAAGAGAACACTGAGGTTCCAAACACATACAATTTTACATCTCTTTCTCTCATATGCCAAAAAAGGGTATCAACCAAAGCAAAATAAATTTTCTCTTGGACTAATACATTTGTTTCTGTTTTTCTTATTGGGCAACAAAGGGGTTATTTTAATCATCTATTTTTACTAAAAAAAAACACTAAGTTAATTTCTAGAACAAGTTTTTAACATTTTTATAGACCCCAGGGATCCCTCTTGTAACACCGGCATTAATAAATATTTTTTTCAGATTTTAAGGGCTGCACATCTTTTTTTTTTATATTATCATGTAGTTGTTCTGGGATTTTATATGGGATCAATCCTTATTCCTGGTGCACCCCAAATCCTATAATTGTTTGTGTTTGTGAAATTTTAGGTTTTGATGTGCATACATCAGAACTATAAGAACATTTCCATGTAGGACCAGACCCTTCCAGATGGTAACTTGTTTTAAAGTTGCATTATTCTTTTACACAAAAAATCTGTAACGTACTTTAATGTAAGTGATGTACTCCAAGTATTGGATGAATGATATTGTTTCAGTCACCAGATACGGTAAACCAATTATATTTTTTTTAAAGCAGGTATGTAAAATTCACATTAGTTTTTGGAAGTTACTAGAAAAATCTGACTGCTTCTACTAAAGTGAGTGATTAAAAAATGAAATGTTGAAATAAAAAACTACTCAGTTTTACCATAGAAGCCTCCTGAGAATAAAGAGGAAGCCATCAGCAAGGTCTTTGTTTGTTTCAGCTGAATAAAAGTATGGCCAAATACGTTGGGACATTCTAATTGGTCATGCAAGACGTCAGACTGCAGTGCCTTCTTATAGCTATAAAAGCCATCTTCCCATAACTTGTATGCTTATTGCAAACCAACCATAGTGTAAATACTGAAATCTGGTTCTTTGCCATGCATTTACCTCTTGTTTGTTGTCCTTTGTGTCATCTGGTATGTTTCCATTACATGCTGGCCCCAATTATTAATATTATTCTAGGTTATGTTTTACAATGTAACCCAAATATCTTTGTATTTTATTTTATTATACATTGGTCTGGTTTTATTTATTAACATATATTTTAACTTATCTTACCAGTATTTTTTTTGACCACAGTCTGTTCTGTGATTTCACCTACCAGATCAACTACTTCTTTTTGCACAGTATGCATTCTTGTTGTACAATTTGCAATAATAGGCTGGTCACCAAACCAATCTTGAATTAAAATCATTTGGGCTGGTAGGTGCTTCACAAATAGATTACAAACTCATATTGTAACTTCTGTCTGACCCTTTGTCCCAGACACTTGACTCCACGCATGTATAATCCCCAAAACAATGCAAAGTACAACTATTCTAACGCTACATTATATGGTTGTGTAGTTATATTGTGACTTTAAAAGTGTTTTTTGTCCCCTATATCAATAAAAACATCCTTAATAAATAACACTTCATAGCAATCAAAGAAGACATTCCACTAGTGTCCACAATTAAGCTTATAAAATATGATTCAGTTTTGCTTCTTTGCTGTATTGATGTCAAACCAAAATATTTGGGGGGGGGATAAAAAAAGCCTCAATAGAAGATGTCAACTCAGATATTAAGATACTTAAAAAAAAACCCACAAACATTATCTTAATATATGAAAAATGATCAAAAACATTATTATGACAGATAACAAAAAGCAATACAAGATGTGCCATTTACCAAATTTCAGGTTTTTTTCACAAACAAGTTCCATAGCAATCTAAAGGGAACGACTGAGAAATTGAAACAATATGTAATATATAGGTTATGATAAATGGAGGGCAATTATATCTCTGGTACCTAAGAATGAGTGGAAGCTCTCATTGTAGACATTAATATTATGAAATGTTACTCAAAAGTCTGGTAACTTCAAATCTAGAGTAAAGTAGATGTATAATAAAATCCATTATTTGTTTTATAAAAAATAACATTGGTTATCTAATGTGATTGGTTATTAGACTTGTTACATTGATTGGGTAAAGCCTAAATAATGACTATGTAAGGATCCAAATTATTATTATTATTATAAATAGTACCAGTTGCTCTCAACTTGTTTACCACAGAACTATAAATAATGCCCGGCTGACATGTGGGAGGGATGAGTGGGTGATGTATTACAGTCACTATTACCAAATCAGAGGTTAGGTAGAAGTAACATGGATTGCGACGTACTTCTTCTAAAACAAAAGAAGGAACCAACAACCCAACAATACAAATTATTTTTCCATTAAATCTACTGCAGACTTAGGGTAAAATCTACTAGAAAGCATAATTACAGAGCCTGAAAATTCTTAGTGCTATTTAGTTAAAGTAATCATAGGATAGCGCATCTAGAAAGCAATGCAAAGTTTAAGAATTTGTTTTATTGCCATAGTACCTGTTGGAATGACCCAGTCAGAAGGAACATTTGATTAGTTGTTATGGTTATAAGACGACCTTACAAGCTGTGTACCAGGATCATTTCAGCACCATGACAAGTTCCTTTTTTAATAAATAAGTAGCACTTTCCTATTAAGGCTTTACGCGGATCAGATGTAAATCGTAAAGCTAAATTTCACTGGTATGCTTGAAAACAAAGGATCTGAAATACTAAGAAAGGCTACATGTGTACTTTAGTAATATAAACCCAGAGGAGTGAGAACATTGCTACAAGTAGAAGCGTAAATGATCCAGATATCATAGCATCAATCAGAAAGAAGGTTAAATATGCCATTATATGGAGAATGTCTGTAACTCTTTGTTCTTTAGACTCTTCATAGGGAACACTTGTACACAAATTGAAATCGGTGTATTTTTGTACTATTCGCAGCCCTACGTAAAACAGTAAACCCCGTGTCATGTTAAGTTTATTTATTTTATTAAGAAAGCTGAACATCACAGTGGAAGTTAAAAGAGGTCATGTGTATAGTATAAAAATGACATTGCTTTTGTGTCTATAGCCAATTCAGACTGGTATTTAGAACAACCAAACTTCTTTATCTAAAAAGACAACGCATGAGAGTTATAAATGGAACTACATGAACAAATTACATTTAATGTCACATAATAAAATTCTGTAGATGTTTGTTACATGTGCATGGAAGAGAGAGGTCTTACATTATTATGTCATGTTTAACAATACTATATAGGCAATAATTGCTTATAATATAACATACAGCAAAACTGTATTACTAACCCTAGCTATTTGAAAGGTAATATTTATGTAAATACAAATCAGCATTTTGACATAATACATATGATATATGATATAACCAATAAATATTATGTTGGGGCAACTTATCCCCCCTTTTTTTTCCTGATATTTGTTTCCCATTAGCAGAAATGATCTATTATATGTTTCTGATGTTGGTTTTATTAGTTGACAGAACCAAATATCTACTTTTATTGGCATTCATGTATGGATAAAGTCAAACTATCATTTATCAATGATAAATAACAATATGAGCTGCACAGTAAAAAAAAACATATATGTATATATATATATATATATATATATATATGCATTTTAAATATGTGCCCTTTACAATTTTTTCTTAACTCAAAGACTCCTTTTGTCAGTAATTTGACAAATACATTGGTTTAAGTGTTCAACCTTTAGTATTTGTTACTGTAGCACCATGTCATATACTTTACATGGCAACCTACGTTGGGGTAAATTCCACAGAGGAACAGGAATCATTCTGGTTGTAAGTGGAGGGATTTTTTTGTTGACTAACTGCATAGCCTTCATTAGAACCGACATTCAGCTAAAGAGTCAGGACCATAATACTGCTTGACTGGCAGTTGAGACACATATTTCTTCTTAGTAATGTAAAACTAAGTTGTATGATCTTATCCCAGGTTATGTGGTCAACGTGATATTCTTTTATCAACAGGCCTGGAGTGGAACACCAAGCAACTTCCCAATGGTAAATTGCCCAAGAACCCACCATTAAGGATATTCATATGACTAACTAAATAATGTAGCATGGGGTCCTCCCATACAGCACAGTTCTTGAGTAGTGAAAGATAAAGCAACCATATGTATACATTTAACCTTCTCATTCTTCTTCCCCTTCTTGTACATTCAAGCGTGTCAGATATAATATACACTACCTGTGCAGCCTCTGGCATGTGTGATAGAGGACCAGTTCATGCAGTAATCGCTAATTCATAAATTAGCACTCTATCATATCCCCCATATATCTTCCACCCTCTGGCACTAGACCATGACTATTTGTTCTGACATTTCACTTTTCAAGAAATAAGCTCTCCTTTGTTCTGAGAAATAGTGTAACCTTAAAATAATCTGTCAAGCCAGGAAGCTGTCATTTAATATCAATTCAGTACTAAGCTAATTCTAAATCCAGTAAATTGTTAGTATCAAATTAAGTTTACAACTGAATGCAGACAACAGTGAGTCTATATGCATTATATATGATGATGATGGGTCCAGACTGTGACAGTGGTAAGTGTCACGAACGCACTCTACTCCAAGCGTGCGCGTGACTTGGTTCTGGTGGTAAAAGGGTTAAAATTCACTATCTGTCTGCACTAGACCGGAAATAGTGATAAAAATACAAATATCCACCCTTAATACCACCCGCAATTAACTATAATGATATAACAAATATCAAAATAACGCTGCCACCACCAAGACAATTTAGAAATGGGGTGTCTTGGTACCCCAAGTAAATCAGACTATAAAAACCCACACAGTATATTTTAACACATTAATTATGTGATTTAAAATTACCAATAAAACGGTCTCTTCAGGTAACGTGAGTCTTTACCAGACAAAGGCAGAACTTAATAAAGGAATATTTATGATGAATAAAAAAATCACAGTGCATACAAAAAGATGAGAAACAGATTTACACCAACAGATAAAAATAAAAAGGAGAAAATTACAGAAAACCTAACTACTCACTGAATGGTCAAGTAACAGTTTTTCTGTCCGTAGGGCTCCGGCAAGGAAAGATGGCGACTTACTCAAAATTAGATCTTGGCCCCTAGTAAGCACACTGACCAATCTTCTTTCACTAACTTTATACTCTTTCCCAGTTCATCTCGAGTTTCCAAGCCGGCCCAGAGGTGGTATAAGCGGAGGGAAGGTGTACCATAAGTGACCTCCCCCTTGTGTGGTGGAAACATATCAGTCCAAATAACTTATTTTCATTTTATCGTCCCTCCTGTGCTCGCCACAGCCATAATTTATGCGCTTATGAATTTCTTGTAAATTGTGAAGTCCATAGATATGTCACACTTGCTACATATGACTGAACATCATAGACTTCACAATTCCTTCCAAACCGTTTACGTTGCGCCGCCATGTTTGTACTCTTTTTGTAGGGTGCGCTTTCCCCGTTCTAGGTATGCACACAAGGAGGTATGATAATGAATATATAAGTTATTGATATGTGTTGGATATGACCTGGATATGAGATGGTTTTCCTGACTGCTAGTGGTCACTTAGCATATCAAAGAATCCAGTATCTATGAGGGGATACAGGCATATGGTCGTCTACATTTGAACCTAGACAAAACGGCAGCTCCACTGCAGGACCTAACACCCTGTAGAAGGCCCCGGTTGGAGTCCGAGCTTCAAAGGACAAATTTATCTCACAAGACCTTTTGGCACCACATGACTGTACAATCAAATTAACCCCTCTCATACTGAAATTGGCCATACCATCTCTACCAAGTAGCAAGTCCATGTATGCACTACACAAGTTGGTGTGACAGTAAGGTCTAAACACCAAATCTTAAGTTATGTAAAATAAATACTAAGTCAAAACAATTATGTGTGCCCTGTTTTTACAGAACATCTCAGACCTTTCATTAGTTGACCTCAGTTCAACCAGAAAGCTCTTAATGGGGCTTATCTCAGGGAAAATATCTTTTCTGCAAATAACTTGTAAGAACAAAGATTTTGGGATTTTTTTTTGTCTTGTTTACATTTTCTAGATTGTCAAACAGATATATGGCAGTGAAAACATGTTCATTTACTATAATGGACACATATTCAAGTCCTGTATGCTAACATTTAAGTCATCAATATCTCAGAATATTCAAATAAACGTTATAGGAGCTTGAGATTTAAACACTGTATAAAAGATCGCTCTAGGTATCTCACAGACAAAATATTAATTGTAGTCGCTAGAATTTTAAGCTAAAGATTTAAGCACATAAAAACAACACAGAAATGTTTAAGAAGCACTTTTAGTTTTTATGACCGAGGCACTGTTTTATATGATTAAACAAATTTAGTAATTAAACCACACTAGGAATGATGCTGATTAAGTTATAAGAATGTTGTCTTCAGCAGAGTAGGAGGAACAGACTCAGCTGGACTTCCCTGTATTTCTATAATCAGTAGGTAGTAACATAAAGCTGTTGATGCTCTATGGAAACCTCGGTCCTTTAAAAAGCCAATTATAGATCTTGTGTAGCTATTTTATTTAAGATTTTGCCTGGGTAAGGCGTGAGTTGCAGAGAAATGTAGGACAAGCTTTGTTATTAGGTTATGGGCGCCACTGGAGGAATATTCATGTTGTTATGGCATCAGAGGACAAAACCAGTTTCTAGTTCCCTAAATACATTTTATGGGGGCACTAGGCGTTTTGATTAAGTACCCTTTTATGAGTAATAAGAAAAACAAATAACACTTTTCCATGGATCAAAAGTTGAGACAGATGATTTTTTACTCTCTGG
The DNA here is from genome assembly GCA_029215755.1 of Spea hammondii. Lineage (NCBI taxonomy): Eukaryota > Metazoa > Chordata > Amphibia > Anura > Pelobatidae > Spea > Spea hammondii. The sequence continues at coordinate 44,662,411 of JARDYJ010000001.1, read as the reverse complement.
TGCCCCACATATCATCTCCTCCAGGCATAAACAGAAAGTAACAAATATGTATTATACTTTATTTTTTCCCTCTCCCATGGTTATATTTGAGTATGTATTCCACGAGGAACTGCATTGTAGCTATTTCATTTAGTTACAAATACAAGACAATTATTTAGCCGTAAAAAGCAATAAAAAACAAATAATAGAGAGCAGTGGATTATTTGTCACATTAAAATCCTTCTCTCTAGAGATTATTAATAAGACTCGAGTAATTAAAGCCTTTTGTAAAGCTAAAATGCATAAATTGCCTACAGCTCTTAATCTTTTTAAGTACAGAATAGAGCAATTTAATACTACATGCTTTCTGGAAATAATATAATCCAATCTAAACATTCATATAAATCAATGATTATGTACTATATCCATATTTCTAACTTTACATGAGAGTCATGTAAGTTGTCGCAATTTTAAATAATTTAATTGTGTCAAAGATCTGTGTACAACCATGTATGTTTCATTAAAACATGTTTCATTAATACAACATGAAGTTATGCTGACTCACAATAAGTAATCAATATCTTCTAACACCATAAGATAATACACTATATGGACAAAAGTACTGGGACACCTGACCATTACACTAGCAGGGACTTTTATAACATTGCATTCTAAATACATAGACATTATTATAGAATTGTTCTGCCTTTTCCAGCTATAATAGCTTCCACTCTAATAGAAAGGCCTTCCACAAGATTTTGGAGAGTTTCTGTGGGAATGTTAGCCCATTCATCCAGTAGAGTATTTGTGAGGTCAGGCACTGATGTTGGATGAGAAGGCCTGGCTCACAATCTCTATTCCAGTTCATCCCAAAGTTGTTTGATGGGGTTGAGATCAGGGCTCTGTGCGCGTCAGTCAAGTTCGTCCACACCAATTTATTCCAACCATGTCTTTATGGACCTTGCTTTGTGCACTGGGACACAGTCGTGCTGGAATAGTTCATCAAACTATTCCTACAAAGTTGGAAGCATACACCAAAATGTATGCTTCTCGTCCAACATCAGTGCCTGACAAGGTGTGTACACTAAGAGATAAAGGGAGTTGAAGAATGACATAGGAAATCATTACATTGTAAAATGTGTAATGTAAATTAGCCTAAAGGAGCAGGAGATGTCTGCTTTGTTTTTATGTGGTAGAAAGTACACAAGACAAGCCACTGCAATAAACTACGCAGTTAACTTTAAATGTAGTTTTTAGATTTTTGAGGGGAGATTTCTAAATTATGAAAACTTAATTAAATGTTCTTTATCCTGCATAGTCTCACTTTGATTCCAAACTTGTTGTAGAACACAGCACAATGTAATACTATCAAAATAAAAAACCCAATTCAATTAGAGTGCTAATTTATAAATGCTGTCACTCAGGGCCAGACTGGGGATGACTAGGTGGCCCTGGCACTTTAATGCCAGCGGTCACCAAATGCAATAGATAGGGCCCACAGCTGGATACACAAAGCCACACGTCACATGTGGGTGTTGGTTGAATATTTACTTGATAAATATTAGTTGCTATGTAAAAGCAAACAGTATTTTAAAACATAGTATCTTTCTACTATGTATATAGTGTCTAATACTGTGAACAGAATGATTGGCTCTGAAACGGTTAAAGAAACCCAGGTAGTTTCCTACATTGGCACACACCCCTCACTACGTCACAGCACTCACAACTCACAATGTATACTAAGGAGAAATCCTAGAGACGCACTGTCAACATACAAGTTTGCGTATAAGAAAAGTTCTTGCCTCGGTAAAAGGATCAATAAGCGATATGTTTACTGACTTTATAGTTTCATGTTTCTTTATTGTAGAATAAGATATTTTACTGTATCAGATTCAAAGCTCCTGTAAAGATTGTTTAGTGGTTTCCAGCGTTATCTTAACTAGAAAAATCCAAATATTCTGGCAACTCGGTGGTCCTCAGGATTGGAATCGGACAACACTTACAGTATGCAGTAACAGACCTTACATTGGGTGTAAGATCAGCATATGACATAGAGAATATTAATTCATGTATGCATATACGTATGGATGGATGTATATTTTTATTTATTAAGTGATTTACTTAGTGCTTTACAGTTTACAGTATAATAAAAGGGGGTACACTAAGTGCAGCTATCCAGATTAACCATATGTCAGAAACATATTTACTTTTTAGCAGCCTGGTGCACTTTATTGTACAAAAAAACACAAAAACGATTTAAACATGCACATTTTTCTTCACTTAAATAAAAATACCCTTAATCCAAGCAGATACTCCCATATTATTTTATTATATATACTCACCGAATAGTGAAAGGATGCCGCAAGCTGTCCACACAGTTAGAGACATTCCTACGCTCCCTGTATTCTGCAGAATTCCTTTGGGGGCGATGAAGATTCCAGCTCCGATAATGGTCCCAATTATTATTGAAATGCCTCGTAACAAAGTGACTTTTTTTTTTAGAACCACTTTTTCTCTTCTGTCAGGCGGTTTATAGTCATTTGAGTTCAACATGCCCTGTGATTCCCTTGGAAGGTAACTGCCTTTGGATACCAAAGACACATCAACAGAAGGTTTTTTATACATGATAAGAAGCAAAGCAATAGAAATGGTCTTCTCCGTAAAAAAAAAAGTGCTGTGCAAATGTTCCTAGACTTCTTTCTGTAAAGTCCTTAGGAGTGTACTGAGCGATAAACTCTTCCCGTTCAAAACTTTCACATGAATTTCTCCTGCCTGCTGTTCCCTGCTTCTTCTTAACACCTGTTCTTTCACGTTGCTGTGCTGCCCTATCGTTAGAGACCAGCTCAACTTCCGCAAGGGTCTGATCTTTAGTAGAGCATTTAAGATTTTGTCACACCAGGTTACTGCTGCTGAATGATGATGCAAATTCCCCAGGTTTGCATCAGCCACACAAGAATCATTCGTATTACTCAGCAAAACTCTTTGATGAGGCAGCCTGTTGCACAAGCAAAACATGATCTTCTTATACACAATCAGGGGGAGTAACAGGAACTCCTGTTGTTTTCAGCAGATCATTGTGACTTGCAAAATACGTAGAGAACAAAGGCTATTCACTAATTGAATGCTTACGAAAAATTAAGATGAAGAGATGAACAGGAAAAAATGAACTACTCTAAAAAATGTTGATCACTATTTTGAGTTAACGTCTGCTTTGCATTACTTCATTAACTCTAAAGGTATTTGTTAGAAATATGACTTACCCCCAAAAATCCTATTTTATACTAAGTGTAAAATTAAATTACAAATTTCTAGAAAGATGCTTTAAACATTAACAAATACACAGATTATTTATTCGTTGAAACATTAAGCACGCAGAGTTTATTCAGTAATACTGTTATATTCTAGACTCCAGGAAATTGTTCTATTAAGTTAGCAGAAATGCATACTACCAAATGCATACCTGGGAACTCTCCAGGTTTTGCCTGGAGACTGTGGGAGAAGCGCCACTTCTCCAGGTCAACACTAAAATCCTACGGGTCCCGTGAGCAGAGTCCTGCCAAGTCCCACTCCCTGCCCATTTCCCCTTTAAATGGGGGTATTTCCCCTGACGTTAGAAGGAACACCTACTGATGTCGGCCAGCAGTCCTGGCCACATCCCGCATGGTTAGGCTCCCGGTAGCCGAAGCACACATGTTCCTAGGTATAGGAATCTATCAGTGTAAAGTTACCATATATCAGGGTATAGTTACTACCCTTGATGTTATGTGATGTCAGCACACTCAAGAAGCAAAGTAAGGAGAGAAAGAGATACATCTCAAAAGGCTTCTTAAATAATGTTTTCCTACACCCATGCCTTAAATACTCAGACCTGCCCTCTAATGTAATGTCCAGTTCCAGTTGACAGGGATAGGGCTTAAACTGGTTTGTTTACCGTGTGGCATTTATTGTATTATGATTTACCACCTCCCGTTAGCCTTGGGGCGTAATTTCTGAATTGGGCCTACAAATCCTTACAGTAGTACAGTTACACTACCAGCAAGGCCTCATATTTTTCTAAAGCACAAGATAAATCTGAAAATGAATCTTGCAGAAATAATTGTAGGTTTCCGGTTACCATCCCACACCAAGAAAACAAAATACATAGTTGGCTGCTTGCCTCTCAATGTCATGTGGCTGGCGTGCAAATGGTGAATGGTTGCTTTGCCATTTGCCGTATTAGATTTCAGTTAGTTTTGGATAGATATGACATTTTGTTTGTATGTTTCAACACATTTTAAATGACAATGTACCTTTGGAAAAACATATATTCACCTAGATCAAAACCTAGTGAATGTTTTTGCTGATAAAACCACGTTGACGTGTGCTTAAAAGTGATGACATCTTTCCATTTGATTTGGTCGATGTTTTCAGACTACATTTCAAAACAGTTTTCTTTATGTTTGAACTGTGTCTCTGTGTTTTCACAGGTGTTCCAATCACTATGTAAAGTTAAGGTTGCTTTAGGCCACGTCCCATCCCACTATTCATACAAAACTATCTAGGTTCTGCAACTGTTAATGTTTCTTGGCATGAGTCTCATTCACCCTATTTTCATACAAGTTGTGGCTAAGAATCATGGGAACTGTAGTTGAGAAATATTTGAGAGCTAACTTGGTAGCCCACCATGTGGCACCATCATAGGATATACTACTAATAGGACTAATAGTTTGCCACTGGTAAACTGTAGGTCTTCGTTTCACGCAGCCACTGTATCAGTGATCAGGCATGCTTCGGTTATTGCCGCTTTTGTTTTCTATAAATTAAAGATATGTATTCATACTAAAATTGTTAAAGAAAAACAAAAATTCATCTGGGTTTTCAGTTTCCAATCTCCCCTGTACTGAATTACAAATGTAAAAAATTTTTACATTTGATACAAATTTTTTTATTTTATTTTATGCTTATAATCACTGTTACACTATAAGCAGTTGTGTGAATAAATATGTATATGGACACGTGTATGCGGGTGTATGGATGTACATGTGTGTAGATATGCATATGTAGGTATGTATGTGTATGTGTGTATATATATATATATCATGGTTTCTGTTAATATTAGTTAAATCAAGATGCATGGGAGGTGGCCGGGAATGATAAATATTTGGGAAACCTTTTATCTTAGTTTAGATAACACTGATATGTGTGATGAAGGGTCTGTGGAAGAAAGACAGGTTTTCTCATGAAATAGATTGAATCAGGTCAGGAGATCTTTGGGTTTTACTGCCCCATGATTGTAAAGACCCCAGGGTGTGGTGTTGGCCAAAGGGAATAACTTCAAAGGGTAACTACGGCAACCACAGGGTCCAATCAGGGATCTCCCCGTAGACTCAATTGGGACCCTCTAGTATATCAAGGGACAGGTAGTGAAAGAGGAGAAGAGGAGAGAAAGTAAAGAGACAAAGGAACATCACTAACCTGGAGCTCTCAGGGAAGGTAACTATGAACATGCATGTTTGAATATTGTAAATAGGAACTTATATATATGTATTTGTTGTAAGTGTGTCAATTAATGTGGGGATTATTGTTATTGTACTGTTATTTGTATTGTTTTATATTTGGAACGTTCTAGTAAAAGTTTGTATTGTTATATCATAGCCGCATTTTGGATTCTTGGATATCCTGTTGTTGTTTCAAAATATTCTGTTGCATTCTGGAAGAAGCGAAAGTTTTCAGTTCAAACCTTAAAAGTTAGAAGAGATAGAACAGGGATTGTTTAACTTAATAAGCCAGTGGGTGGGTTTATCGGTGCATATTTCATAAGTGTATCCATACATCCATTCACCTGGATAAGTGTAGTTATTGTAGCTAGAACACAGCCTTCAGGAGATATATCCGAATACATATTGTGATTTCATTGATATGTGTTTGGATGTATCTGTTGTTGGATCAGTTGTAATCTTAAGCACATAACACATTCATAAGTCTTTTAGATGGTATGCTGTAGATAAAGCATTAATCCATCTGATTGATATTTTAATAACACAATTCCCTAGTTCCCTCAAAAGAAAACTTAACAATCACCGATTTCTAGTAGATGGTCAAGAGAAGCAACCTTTTCCCTTAACAGAATTAAGTTAAAAACACATATAGGCAGCAGAAAGGATTTAAAAGTAAGAAAGAAACGATTGCTATTAGTTTCCTTGTTATTTTGAAAACTCTTCTGGTGTATTTTTTTACCCTCTCTACAACATGCCATATAATTTTATAGCAAGACAGGAGGCTTCGTATTTTGCATTAAACCTGCCGCGTGTGGGTGTGCGGCGGCTTGCCGCGTTGCCGCGCGGCGGCTTGCCGCTTTATACGCAGCGGCTTGCCGCGTTCATACGCAGCGACCTGCCGTTTTTGACTGGCGGCGTCCCGCCGCGTGTTTTGTTTGTCCTGCCGCGGCCGTCTTCCGTGCGGCAGTCTCCCTCTGCGCCTCTTTCGGCCCGTTTTCCCGCCCTCGAGGAGCTCCAATCTGCGCACCCGGCGCCCCCTATTGTTTCCCCTACCGGGGTTGAGGAGTCAGATGCGGGCGGTTCGTCTTCCCCCGCGGGCACTGCTGCTTCCCAGAAGCGTACGTGGAACGAGTTGCCTTCAACATCGGCTAAAGGGACGGCTCCTCTTAAAAAGGCCCGTAGTTCGGCCCTTCCCATGATTTCCCCAACTGAGGACCTCACTGACTATGAGGTCTTGGATGAATACTGCGCTGGTTCTTCTGGTTTGGCCTCCCCTGCCCGGGAACAGGACTTCGCTCCAGCTCCTCCCAAGATTCCGCTCACCCTGTCCAGCGCTCCTGACCAACCGTTTGAAGTTACGGATGACCTCGGCACCCCGTTGTTTGATCCCAGAGCCCTTCGCCACCCACGTTCTTCAGAGTGGACTCCTTCTGCGCACATTGCAGAGTTTTTGCGGTTCTGGATCCGCCGTCCTCTAGACAAGGACGTACGCCAACGTATCCGCTCAGAGTGCCCTCGTCCTACCGTCAAGGATAAGGTCCTTAATACCCCCAAGTTCGACCAGACTTTCGTGACTTTTCTCACTAAGAATGGTAAAGACCCTCGTAAGGGCATTGAGCTGGGTTTGCGCTCGGCACAAGACAAACTGTTAGACGTCTCGGGCCCTTTGACGCAAGTCTTCCAAATGGCTGACGAAGCCATCACTGATGGCACTCCTCTGGACCCCCAGTTGGTTCGCGACTGGACTCAGCGAGCCTTATGTCTTCTGGGCAACGCCAATTGCGCTATCTCCTCCGAGCGACGCAAAGCGGCGTTATTTAAGCTGGACACCAAGTTGGCCGAGTTGGCCCCTAAGGAGTTGGGCGCTGAAGCCAAAGGTCTACTCTTTGGCGAGAAATGTATTAAAGATTTGAGCCAACACGTGAACTTGTTCACCTCCCTCACCAAGGCCCAGGCTAACATGAGGCGTGTTTTCCAGTCAGGGAGTCGTTTTTCCTCCAGAGCTGGCCGGCAGAGGGGTCGTGCCGCCAGCAGAACGGCCTCGTTTGGCTCAAGACCCCGGTTTCCGGACGCCTCCACCGCGTACCGCTCCCACTACCGGCTTCTTTTCTCCAGAGGTGGTTCCAGGGGCAGAGGTTTTTCGTCCACCAGGGGAAGATCGGCCTCAGGTAAGACTGTTTCCTGTTCTTCCTCACATTCCTGTCGGGGGTCGGCTCGCTCGTTTTTCCCATGTCTGGTCTCGCCTCACGTCCGATCCTTGGGTCCTTCAGACTGTGGTGGGCTTCCGTCTCGAGTTTCTCTCTGTCCCTCGGCAAGCCTCTCTCCCTCCTCTCCCCAGGCTGTCTCGCGACGCCGCATCCCTAGTGCACTCCGAGCTCTCCTCCCTCCTAGAGAAGGGTGCCATCGAAATGGCAGATTCCCCGGCCAGCTTTATCAGCAACATTTTCTTGGTGCGCAAGAAATCGGGGGAGTTCCGCCCGGTGATCAACCTCCGGGCCCTCAACAGGCACGTAGTGTACCGTCACTTCAAGATGGAGGGCATACATCTCCCCCGCGACCTTCTCAGGGAGAACGATTGGTTCTCTCGCCTCGACCTCAAGGACGCTTACCTCACCGTCCCTGTCCATCACGACGATCGGAGGTTTCTGCAGTTTCGCTGGCGCGGCCGCCTTTGGCAGTTCACCTGCCTCCCTTTCGGCCTCAGCTCCGCTCCGTGGTGCTTCACCAAGCTGTTGAAGCCGGTCATGGAGTTCCTTCGGGCCCGCGGTCTTCGCTCCATCATTTATTTGGACGATATCCTCCTCATGGCCCAGGATATAGAGTCCCTGCGTCGCGATACTTACCTAGCGGTCCACCTGCTTCAGGACTTGGGGTTTGTCATCAACGAGGCCAAATCGGTTTTGGTCCCCGCACAGACTGTTCAGTTCCTCGGTTTCTCGGTAGATTCGGTGGCGTCCGTCCTCAGACTTCCCCGAGACAAGGTCTTGGTGATCAAGAAGGAGATCCGCAGGCTCCTTCGCGGTGGCTTGGTCTCGCTCAGGAACCTCGCCAGGGTTATTGGCCTGCTGTCCGCATCCATTCAGGCCATATTCCCGGCCCCTCTCCACTATCGGGCCCTTCAGCGTCTGAAGACGAGGCACCTTCGCGAGTCGGCCTCCTACGACACGATGATCTCCCTGTCGGACGAGGCCCGGTTAGAACTCCACTGGTGGTTGGTCCACATGGACGCGTGGAACGGCCGTGCCATTTTCGGGTCAAGTCCAGATTTTGTCTTAGACTCCGACGCAAGCCTGTCTGGTTGGGGAGCAGTTTGCGGGGATGTAGCTACCGGGGGTCCTTGGACCACGGAGGAGCGCGATCTCCATATCAATTGCCTGGAGCTCATCGCTGGCTCGTTCGCGGTCCGCAGCTTCATGAAGGGAGTCACCCATTGTTCCCTGGTGCTGCGCATGGACAACGTCTCCGCCGTCCGCTACATCAACAGGCTGGGGGGCTCCAGGTCCCGGCTCCTCACAGAGCTCACCAAGGATCTTTACCAGTTCTGTCTGGACAATCATTTGTCCATACGGGCGGAGTACCTGCCTGGCAAGGAAAACCTTGTGGCGGATTGGTTCTCCCGACATTGGAGGGACGTGAGCGATTGGCGCCTTCTGCCGAGCGTGTTCCACTCTCTCCACCTTTGTCGAGGTCCTCTCCATCTAGACCTTTTCGCATCCCGGTCGAATCGTCAGACGGAGGCGTTCTTCAGCTGGCTCCCAGATCCGCTGTCCTCGGCGGTGGATGCCTTCCTGCAGTCATGGCCTCTCCAAGGAGCATATGCCTTTCCCCCATTCAACATGCTGTCGGTCGTCAGGGTGTCTCAACTCTATTGATAGCACCCCTATGGAGGACTCAGCCGTGGTTCCCATTGCTTCTGGAACTGTCGTGCGCGGATCCTCTGATCCTTCCCTCGACCTGGGATCTGCTTCAGGATCCGGAGGGGAACCCTCATCCTCTTATCCTCCAGGATCGTCTGACGCTGGTGGCTTGGTCGGTTTCCGGGGTTCCTGGCATGTGCCGGGCCTATCGGAGTCAGCTAGAGACCTGCTCTGGGGCTCTTGGGCCCCAGGCACCCGGAGATCTTATCTCAAGGCTTGGAACGCCTGGTGTCGCTGGTGTCTGGATCGACACCTTGATCCCCTTACTGCACCTGTGACGGCGGTCCTTAATTTTTTGGCCCATCTTTTTTCCTTGGGCAGGTCCTACCGCACCATTAATTTGTTCCGTTCGGCCATTTCGGCTGCTCACGTTCCGGTGCAGGGTTTGGGTGTCGGTAAGGATCCGGCGGTCTGTCGTCTCCTTCGAGGTGTTAGGCTCTCTAGACCTCCGAAGGTTCGTTATCAGTCCTTCTGGGATGTCTCCCGAGTTCTCCATTTTTTGGAAGCTTGGCCGGATAACGATGGCCTGTCTTTCCGTCAGCTTTCCGCCAAGAGGGTGTCTCGGTCTCCGTGTCTCGTAGGACGAAGTCCAACTCTTCTTCGGTGTCCTACCCTTACTTTCCCGAGCGGCCACTCCTTTGTGTGGCCCGTTGTGTCCATTCTTATCTTGCCAGGTCGGCTCCGTTTCGGTCGTCCCTCTCAGGTCCGCTCTTCATCTCTTACGTACGTCCCTTTCACCCGGTCTCGGTCCCTACTCTTTCCAGATGGATTCGTTGGCTTCTCCTTTCGGCTGGCATTGAGGGCTCTTTTGGGGCACACTCGGTTCGTGGCGCGGCCGCCTCCGCGGCGTTGTCGGCCGGCTGTTCCCTCTCGGACCTGTTGTCGGCAGCGGATTGGTCCAGGGAATCTACTTTCCGGACCTTTTATTTCCGGGCACCGACTCACGCTGCCTTGGCATTGATTTAGGTGCGTTAAAATTGCAAAATACGAAGCCTCCTGTCTTGCTATAAAATTATGGATTAATCTAGCCTTGGTGCGAGTATTTTCCCCCCCTTTCTCGCTGTTCTGTCCCTCCCTTCTTTGTTTTCCTAGGGTGGCATGTTTGGGAGGTTATCGGGAGAATGTCTGTTTTTTGCTTTGTGCCTATGGATTTGTTTCATGCTTTGCATGTCTTTTGCTTGGTACTGTCATGTTCTCTGTATTTCAGGTCGTCCTCCGGTGGTGTGAGGTGTTCGTGCCATGGTGCTCCTGTTTTCTGCTCTGTCCTGATGGGATGTTGTTGCTGTCGTTTTCCGCTTCGCAAAGAAAGAGGAGGAGTTTCTAGAGCTGCAGACATTTATAGACTATTTCCTGTGTTCCTATTGGTTGTTTTATTGTTCTCTGTTAACTGTTTTGCTGCTGGAGGTTAACAGTAAAGAAGGTTTAATGCAAAATACTCGCCTCCTGTCTTTAATAAAATTTAGATTAATACTGCACCAAGGCTAGATTAATCCCTAATTTACCGCTATATATCTAAACATTAGAGAATGTAAACGGCTCTCTAACCATAGCTCTTAATACAAAAGTGCTCTTCTTTGAAATGTTGAGATGTATAGGAGTCATATTATTAAGCAGGCTGGGAACTTCCCTGCAACGCTACCCTAAAGGTCTCCCTATCGTCATTAGTACGAGACTTTAGAGTAGGTGGAGACAGACAGAAGCCTGGCTAATTGCTAGGTATATTGGTGGAATGGAGCTAACGCTGGAATTTTAATTGTACAGCACAATATGTCCCTGCCTAAATATCTCTTGCTGAAAAAACACAAGAAATATATTACATTTCATCGTAGCAATGCAAGCTCTTTGAATCAATTTATTGGTAAACCTTACCTTTTTGGTGTCCACAAAACATGTAACACAGTCATCAAAAAACTCAAACATATCCAAAATGACCCGAGGCCTCCTTTAGATTGTCTCCCTGGTCATCAGGTTTTGATTTATTGCTCTACCATCATTCTGTTTAGTTTCTAGATTTTTGCAGTAGTTGTAAGCCAGCCAAAAAAACCTTACATGTGTACCTTTTATTTCTCTGCACACACGTAACTTCTTTAACTGTGGTTTTATGTTACTCTGTGCTGTACTTTCCAGTTTAATCCCTTAAGATCATAAAGGGTTGCCAGATGCTTTCAAATACAGGGAACAGGTTGAGTCGGTCCAACTCTATAAACTTTTCTGTGTGAACAAGATTTAATGATGTCACTCAATAGCCACTGATCTTTGAAAAGTCATTTACCTTGAAAACATTCATAGAGTTGAGATTCATTTCAAAATATCAACCCCTTGTACCCTGAAGTGCAATAGAACTGTACAAGCTCCTAGTGAGGGGAAGTAAAAGCCACAGTACCAATAAATAATATTGATTTAAACTTAGGTTAATCATCTCCTTCAGCTCAGCATAGCTTGCGGAAACAAGCTGCCAGTTTCTACTAAAAGCACATCCAAATGCTGAAAATGTATATATATCCTTCGTTTACTGTCATAAACATAATTATTTTTCCAACATATACACTATATTATATTTAAAATGTTGCTTGTGGGATGTGAAAACTGAATATGTTAAATTAAAGCAATTGTATAACTTCTTGATGTCCTCGGGCTCTTACATCAATTCACAATGTTATTTTAAGTCATTTATTGATTCCGGGATCATTCTTCAACTTGCCCTTATGAGTATCTTGAGTGCAGGTTCATCAATTAAAATTGCAGGTATTAAAAATAATAATATTGGTATTTCCCTTTGTTACATACTTAGTCGGATTTTATCCTAATCTTAATGATAATAATTGATCTTTAAAGTTGTGGGGAACTTTAAGCCAAATTGTTTAAAGTTCATAGAGAGAACTACTGTCCTTTTAAGGGGTATTAGTGGGAAATCTTTAAATAATTACAGTGCTCAATAATCCACTTTTAAAGGAAAAAAAACACCTATTATTATTAGCAATTAATATTTTGCCAAATTAGGTTTGCCAAACATGAATTAAACAGGACCAGCTTAGTCCTTCTTGCTTGAGAAACTTCATAATGAATAGTGAATTTCCCTTTATTTCTTTTCTCAAATAAATAAAATATAAACAGATTCACAATATTCACAAGTATATATCCTGATTAGCCCCCCCCCCCCAGTGTCTGCTAGGAAAAAAAAAAAAATCACCATAAACCCCAAGTGAGTTGGAACTCCTTCTTTTTCTTTTTTGATTCGCCACTTCTATATTGTTCGTATTTTTTAATTTGTTCAATCATATTTAACCACTGGGCTAATACGGGGGCTCCTTTATCAAACCATTTCCTCAGAATCAATAGTCTCCCTAGAAAAATAAAAATTCTAAAAAGTTTGTTTAACCTGCCAAACTGTTCCACATCTCCTAGGATCGCAACCTTTGGATCCATTACACCATAACAACTAAATTTACTTTTCACAAAAAATAATATGTCATCCCAAAATTTTTTAATCATATCACATTCCCACCACAAGTGCAATAAACCCACGTTAAGGTCCCCGCATCTGGGACAATCTGCATTATCTCTACAGTTAACCTTCCATAGCTGGTGCGGGGAGTAATAATTTTAAGTTGTGTAAATTGATATTCTTTATTTGCAGTGCAACACCCTGTGTTATTTAGAATACGGTTCCAAGAGGCCTCATCAATAACACCAATCTCCCCTTCCCATTTCCTTTTTATCTTACCTCAGAACCCTATATCCATTTCTCTAAGAAGTGTTTTATAAAAAATACTAAGTGTCTTCTTCTCTGTGACTCTTTTCTGAAAAAATTCAAACAGCTCATGTGTCTCAACCTCAAAAATCTTCTTATTTTTCATGCAATTATATGCGTGAACTAATTGGTTATACCAAAATTTATGTCCGTTTTCCAACCCGTGTTCAAATTTAAGATCCTCAAAGTCCTTAATATGACCAGCGATAAACAGCTGTCCAACAAAACTAATCCCTTTTTTTAATCCAAAAATCACTCCCTAAACCCTTGTGAAACTCCTTAAATTTTGAGTTATACCATATTAGTGTGTTGGGTAAACTTCCCTCAATTTTACAAATACATTTAATTTCCTGCCACACTTTTCTATATAACTTCACCAAAGAGGTATTATCAAATTTCCCTTCCAACTGTAGACCTGCCTCCAACATTTCCATGGGGTTAGAATTCTAACAGAATCTGAATTAACCCCCCATTTCAATTTCAGGTTCTGGGTCTTCTTTGCCAAGAAATGTAATTTGAAATGGGGTAACACAACTTTAAATTTGATTTAAGACAGCTCATTATAGTGGGACAAACTTGCTTTATTACATTGGAGAAATTTATTTTTGGAAGCCATTAATATAGTTATATACAATGCAGTCAAATTGTATCACCACTATTTTGGAGACCAAAAAGATGAAATAAAAAGGCAATTCAAATATATAAATATATATATATATATATATATATTTATACTCTATATACCTCATATCTCGTTGGTTCTGTAAATTTGGTAGAGCCGTGTCATAATTGCCATGTTGATTATTACTGCAGGTAGAAATTAAAATACTGTTGCACTGATTGTATAAAGAGAATGATCATTTGCTAGGTATGCTGTGTTCTGAAAGTTGCAAGGACTGATAATTATATGAAAATACTTTTCTTTCATTCAACGAAGCCAGCATATAATTAAATTCATCAGTGTCGCTGTAGATATGATTGTAAACTTTCACAGAGGAAAACATTTTTCAAAATAAGATACACAACTAGTTTTTATAAAAGCTGCAATTTTGATTCCATTTGTTCAGTATGAACTTTTTTGACTTCATCTTTCTTTTCGAAAAATACATCCAAATTATTTTGCCAGTCAGTTTAACTACATGTCAGCAATGTCCAGTTTTGTACACAAGCCCAATAGTCACCATAGTCAATTTTCCAGTAACCAGGACAAGGGTAACAGACCTACATTAAAGCACATTTCTAGGTGCATGTTTACTTATTTTATACACGATACATTTTTTCCACTATATTGCTATAAATTGAGTAAAAATAAATAAATAATTAATTGTTTGATTTTACATGTGAACAACTACATTCTTATTTCGCCAAATAAATTACACTATAAATATATTGTACAAACTGCAAAAGGCTACAAAAATGCCAGTTCTCAAATTAACTGTTTGGTATCTAGAGCTCCAGGCTACAGATATTTTTAGATACTTTTAAAACATAAAGACAAGATAGTGTTCACTGGAATTGTACAGCATTGTTAATGCTGTAAGTAAAAATAATACTGCTGTGCAGCAAATGTTCTCATTTGGCCTCTTGGTAGGTTCATTTGGCTATTCTTGTCACCTGGCCTGAAAACTGCCAGCCTGCCCCTGGCATAAGGTAGCTATATTTTTATCCATTAAGTAATTATTTTAGTAGTAGCGAAACTCCAATATATTAGGATATGGATCCACTGGGACCCACATAAATATTATAGGCGACATTAGATGCCCCAATCCTATCATAAACAATATAACAGTAAATAAACGGACATATGTGGGCATGGTGTATTTGTACTGGAAGCACCGGGTGCTGCCAGCCTTTTGATCCCGTAGAGGTGGGTTGATGTGTTTCCGTTCTATATTCTTTAATATGCCCAGTGTTACAGTCGTGGAGACTCATTCTCCAGAAGTGTTTTCAGGATAAATATTATTAGGAAAGTCTAAATAATCTCAATGATTGCTTGGGGGAGAAAAGAAGGTTGGGATATGACAATTACAATTGTATACCACATACAGTACATATAGGTTATAGCCTACAATTGAAGGGTCAGACTTTACATTACAGATCGGCAGCAGATTCCACAGTGCTATTACAATAGTGGACAGTGAAAATTCACAATTCAGAATATTCAATTTGATAATAAATCTACTGCACAGTAATACATTCTGGCTCAGAACTGAGAGAGGGCTCTGCTCCTGCAAGCTTACAATATATTAGGCAAGGAAGCTTTACTTTTCTAAAAGTTTGAAACAGCCTCTCAAAAGAATTGGTAGAGGTTAATATAGTGAGGAAATGTAAACATTAATAGGATAAGAATGGCACACATCTGAAATGGAACACAAGACCAAGGTACTTGATAGGCCAAATGGTTCATTTGTGTTCATAAAATGTTTCTATCTGGCTCCATTCTTGCACATTGTGCAGCTCCATTGTCTGTGTGCCTCATTGCAAAACAGCGCAGAGCAACTGTGGTTCATGCTGACACCTCCATCTTTAAGTTTTGGTACAACCTCTATTTTGTATAAAGCATCTTTACATTCGCTAACAAAATTTAAAAAATACCCTTTAACTATTGTAAATACTTGATTGGCTTTGAATCAAATGACACTAAATGCAAAATAAATCCCTTGACTGAAAACAATGTTTTCATTCAGAATTGGATTAAAGATTTATAGATTAAGAATTACAAGCCTTTTGTATGCAATATGATAATTCTCACAACAATGTAATCATTTACACAACAAAAAATATTAAATTAAAAGATCTTTATTAAAGCACGTACAAGCAATCTAGTAAAATTAACCGGTTTAGACAGTTGCATGACAGCTATTACAAGAAAGTCGGATACACAAAATGTATAAGTTATTAGACTTGTGCATTGGATTTGTACAAATTTGTTTTTTTAAAGAAAATTGACTGTTTTGTACATTTGTAAGAATCCCTGAAAATGAGGGTAATCTCTGTCGAAACTAATGATAACGAACTGCAAAACTGTGAAGATTTTGTTTAATTAATTTGTTTGCCTGCTATGGATAAGTCATCCCTCTAACACATTTTGAGGAACGGTTGCCAGTAATTACAAGATGTTGCTTTGTCTGGGGTCATACAACCTTAAACAAGCTATGATTAGCATTTTGGGCAGAATTTCCAGAAAGTGTGGTTAGGGTTTAAAGTGGGTACATGTGTTAAGCATTCAGGTGCTGCTTATTAAGTATTAGCCAATGCAAACTCCACAGGAAACAATCAAGGGCAGGGTGCAAAGGATTACTTACAGCAAAAGGACAAAAAGGCTATAGTTAACCATTGCAATGCTGTATATATTTATACTGAAAAACCTAACCAACCTCAGATTACCGAGGTGGCACAGGTAGGCTATTTGAGGGGCAGAGGTGGCACAGGCAGGCTGCTTAAGGAGCAGAAGTGGCACAGGCAGGCTCTTTTTGGGCAGAAGTGGCATAGGTAGGCTGTTTAATGGCTCAGTATTAAGTGATGGCAGTTATGCTATACCACAGTCAATGTCTGGCACAGTATATAGTGATGGCAGTTATGATATATTACTGTCAATGTCTGGCTCAGTATACAGGTATAGCAGTTTTGCTGTACCAACGATAATGTCTGTCTTAGAATATAGTGATTGCAGTTGTGCTGTACTATAGTCAATGTCTGGCTCAGTATAAAGTGATGGCACTTATATCATCATAGACGTAAATCATAGATGGGTTTGTCAAGACATCAGCTGAACTCAGCTTTTTATTTCTTCTGTAATTTATACAGTGAAGGAAAAAAATATTTGATCCCTTGCTGAATTTGTATGTTTGCCCACCGACAAAGACATGATCAGTCTATAATTTTAATGGTAGGTTTATTTGAACAGTGAGAGACAGAATAAAACCAAAAAAAAATCCAAAATAAATTGATTTATATAAAATTATAGACTGATCATGTCTTGGTCAGTGGGCAAACATACAAAATCAGCAGGGGATCAAATGATTTTTTCCTTCACTGTATGTATATATATATATATATATATATATATATATATATATATATATATATGTTAGTAGAAGCATTGTTAAACACATCTTTTTCCCTATATATATAACAGGCACACTTGGGAATAACATTTCATAAACATATATGTATTTACAATAAATGTGTTTACTTCAGAGAATAAAGATACATCTCATAACACGACAAAATGGCTAAAATAATTTAATTGCTTCCAGCTTGATATGAAAGTTAGAACGCAATTTGTACGTAGGACGAATGAAACTCAATACTATCTGCAACAAGTGGATAAGTAAACATGGACTGTTTGCTTTTCATGTATTATTTAAGCCTTTACCTCCTGCGATAGTACAGCAGTGGTTTAGTAACCATGAGCACAAAGCAAATTTACTAGACTGAACTGTACTATTCTGTAGCTTGTAGACTAAGGGAATTGAGCATGTCTCACTACTGTTTGCACCCCAACAAACAAACAAACAATCTCAAACAGGCATATAGACTGCCTATACACACACATACACTGCTCATGCATTGTCTATATACACACACACCTGCCCATAAACACACATATACACTGCCCAGGTACATACATATATATCACCCTTACACATGAAACAGTGCCTCCAGGTTAAATGTGTGTTACAGGGAATCGTTCTATTCTTTTTAGGCCCAAAACTGTAATAGTATGAATAGACATACACACATATACACTACCCTTACACAATATACACTTGTCTGCTCATGCACACACATATACACTACCAATACATGCGCATATACACTGCTCATACACACATTGACTGCCCATAAACAGATATACACTGCCCTTACACACATGCCCTTACACACATACATACACATGCAGTTATGCTTGCATTGTTACACAAAAGCCACACCTCACATACACGCACTTTAAAATACAAACACACACTCTCCCCTTTCTCATTACCCTTTCCCTCTTTCTTTATCTCCATTGTTTCTTTTTATCGTTCATATTCTTTATGTGTCTCTTATTTCCCCCCTTTCTTATTATCTCCCTCATTTTTCTTTTTTCATTATAACCTCCATTTCTTACAGTATCTCTCCTTTCTCTTTATCTTTCCTCTCCATTCTCTCTCTCATTTCTCTTTAGCGCCCTCCTTTCTCCATAAGCTCTTACTTTTTCCCTCTGCTCCCTTTTCTCCCTCTGCTCCATTCTTCCCATCTCTTTCCTTTCTCTCTCTGCCCCCATTTTCCAGATTTCAATAAATTTTTTCTCTGCCCTCCAGAATTCTCCATATCTCTTTGCTTTCTTCCTCATCCCCCATTCTCCCCATCTCTTTCCTTTCTCTCTCTGTCCCCATTTTACAGATTTCAATAAATTTTTTCTCTGCCCTCTACAATTCTCCATATCTCTTTCCGTTCTTCCTCACCCCCTATTCTCCCCATCTCTTTAATTTCTCTATCTGCCCCCTTCTCACCATTTGTTACCTTTCTCCCTCTACTTTCTTCTTCTTTATGCTCTCAGCAACAATTACAGCCCACAGTTTTAGGGAGGTCTGAAGCGGACATCTTCAATGAAACTAACCAAACATCTTGAATGTTGCTGTTTTATTATTGAATACAGCTGAAGATAGTCTTGATATGTTCATGTTACTGTTAATTTTGTATATTCTTGATTACATTTTTTTGGCTAATTTTGTATTCATTCCACATTGTAATTGTGCTACAAAATCAGCTGGTAATCTATAAATAAAACATGATAGATAGATAGATAGATTGTTTTTCTATTTTTCGTTACCAACAGTAAACTTTACTTTTAATTGTTAATCACCGTAACTAATTGATCAAAGCTTAGAAGCTTCACACTATGACTTTTTAAGGAAAAAATAGACGGTGTAATAAATAACACAGAGCCAGGCATGATAATTAAAACATGTTTTTTATTATAGTAATTTGCCTTACAGAAAGCACAAGTTGTGATTAAGCTTGGTGATTATCAAGTACGCAGTAAACCTATTATTTGTGGTGACTGAAGGTGTTCTTTGTTACAAAATTCTTGCTGAGATGACAAAACCTGAGAATAACTTGGACATAGAAAAAAATGATTCTAAACTTGTTCCTGCTAGTTATTACCATCTGCGTAGAATTCTGCCGTTTTCTACAAGTTATAACAAGTACATAAGTCAGCATCATAAAAATGTCTCTCCTTATTTTCTACAACAAACCCTACAGTCATTCATACTTTATTTCTGTCTTTAATGTTTCACATTGCATCAGTCTGAATGGTTATATAGTATTCAAAACTGTAAAGAGTATGTGCATGCATTTTTTAGTTTGTCAAATTTATATCTTTACGACCCTTTTGTGCCTTTACTATATAATAAAATGCAATAAACAGGACAAGCAGTCATAAGCTAAGTCATAATTTGATTGCTTAACAGATTCACTAATTTCCCATCATCATAAAATATAAAAAAAAGTCTTATTTTCTAGAAATTTCTTAGACTTTAACCATAGCAAAAAATATTATTTATTCTACAGGCCCATATATGCTACTTTATAAAAAAAACTAACAAGTCATAAAACTTTGTAGTAGATCTGAAAAAAGTTATTTGAGTAAAGAGAGAAAAGAAACATTTATTAACATAAACCGCTGCCATTAAACTTTCAAGCATAAACAAGCATGAGCTGTTTTGTAACATTTAACACTGTTGTGAATGGTTTCTCCCAGCGATACTCAAACAAGTTCTCATGGATCAGTAACATTTAAGTATTTCATGGTTACCATACTGTGATGAAATAACAATATCCATGGATGTGGACCACTGGTGGCCCTGGAGGAAACAAGCCATTACCTTCTTCTTCAAATACAAAAAAAGGATAATGTCCTATTATGTTTCGCATTAGTTTGTTGTATTTTGTCTCTTTATTAACAATATATTGTCATCTTTATCACCATGGTAATGTTGTATGCAGGATTAGATTACATTCACATTAGAAACAGACAGGTCAATATATTTATTGTAGTTTCCCTTTAAAGGTGCTGTTCCATTTAGACAAATCATCAATTGCACTCTCTAGTATGCTAAACAAATAAACCTTAGCAGAACTGTCATTTAAAATAAAAAAGCAACACAGAAATCCTTAAGAAGCTGTGTCAATGGTTATGGCAACAACCTATCCATGCCTGGAAAACTAACTCATTTCTGGGAAAGTTTTTGATATTCAGCTGATAATTTCAACCAAATAAGTGGCACACCATCTTTAATGTAATTAATGTATTAAGATACATTTGCAATATGATTTAAAACAAACAGTCCTCTCAAGCCAAATAAAATAAAAAGCCTGGAAACAATTTGTTCTACTGCTCCTAATCCTATCCTACAAATGAATCACTTGCAACGTGAGGGGTTTAGTGTTGAAAAAAATAAGGCATCAGTAGTATTAATATCACATACATAGGGAAACTTGAAAAAAAAAACACACAAAAAAAGGCAAAATGAAATTGGTATATGGATGCACAAAAACATTTATATATATTTATACACATATATATGTATTGCTTGCATCTCTGTAATATCATAATTTAATGACGATATGGCTATGGTATCTGCTTAGGATCAAACTGGGATGAGTTGCCATATAGAACAATTGGGTTTATTTTACCACATGTGCTTGCATTGTCCATTCCAATACAAAAAATATAGACTACATATGGGGCCCAACAGCAGAGGTTTGTCCAGGGCCCCATTCACTCCATCTTCAGGTGCAAAAAAAATCTATGACACCAATAGCAATACCCAAGAATACGACGTCATGTGCCAACCCTTTTTGTTACTACTACAGAGTAGCCTTACAAAGGGAACGGGAAAATTATGTTCTTTTCTCTGATAAATCCTAGGAAGGTCCTTCAGACACACTGAAAGTTATACAAAGTGTTGGTTGAAGTACATTGTTGATAGCTATTAATGGATATAAATATTCTTGTCCAAAAAATAAATGAATATGGGGAGGCTGAAAATATAAAAGGGTTACAAATAGCATTCTCATTAAAAAATAGATCGGGTCAGTGCTTTTATGAAACCAACTTACAAATATACGTTTGTTGGATTTTATGAGCCGATCCTTCCCAAGTAACTGTAAATTATGCCATAATTTACAATGTAACTTACATTTTTCAGGTGAATAAAGCTATCCATTTTTAAGACACACCTCAATAGATTTGTTTAAAATTGTTTTCATGAAGAGCAAAGAAAGGACTCTGTGCTGTATAAATTTGAGGTATACAAATGAAAATGCCAGTGTAAGTCATAAAGACAATTACTGTATGTTACCACCAAACACCAAGCTCAAGAACTCTCATGACATATGATTCAAAGTACCAATATCAGATTTTCTTCACTTAAGTGGTATTAGTGAGATTCTGGTTATGCATTCCCTCATCCCAAATATACAGAAATATGCAAGCACACATTTTCAGATCACATCCTCAGGTCATATTTACAGCCTTTTTATTCTGTGATCTATTTTACCACATTCAGCTTTATATACTTCACAAAACATAATCATTTTGTAAAAGTGCACATACTGGAAACACAACAAACATGTCTGATTTTGCTCTCTTCCAGATTCAAAGGTCATGTCTAGGTGCTCATTCTTCTGAACCTTTCTGTTGCCTTTGACACGTTCATCATGATTCACTGTTCTTTTTGGGATATCATGTATCGGTACATTATCGTTTGGATCACATCATATCAACAGGAATTCTCTGTAGCTTTCTCTGCAGGGACATACATATTACAGTTTCTATTCAGTCCTTGGCTCTCTGTTTTTCACTCTTTATACCATCTATATGAAGATACCTAATTGCCATCTCATAATCTCTCCCCATCTCTTCTGTCCTCCATGACCAAATGTTTTTTTCTCATACCCACCCCTGTATGTAGAAAGGTTTTTACAGCAGGTAAAAATGGGAAGATTAGATGAGCTAAATTATTCAGATCTGCCACAAAATTATATGTATCTACATTAATTGTTCATAACCATTAGCAGCACCACTATCCCTCATACCAAGCCATGTGTCACAGGGGCATCTTTCATGCTATCATCTCATTCATCAACCACATTCATTCAGAATGACATGCTCCTTACATCTAAAAATGGTTGACTACATCTACCCCTTTATTACTTATGATGTGTTTTCTTGACTTCTATGACACCCTAGGTTGATATTTCCCTTTTTTTAACTATCTCAATCTATGCAAAATGCAGCTGCTAGGTTAGCACATTTGTTGGTCCACTTTGTAAAGCCCCCCGCTGATTTACCACATTTTATATCACAGTCCTAACCAACAAAGCACTCATGATAAAATATTCTCCTATATGGCCTTTGTGCTGTAATCTTAGTCTGCTGGTTTTCTCTTCCCTTATCACACCTTTACTTTACATTTACAAGACTTACTCCCCCAACCTTAGTTGTCCCAAAGACGGTGTATTTACTAGTGGTGCTGTCCAGGACAGTGTCCCCCAACTGCCATCCCAATCCACAGAGGTAATCCTCTTCTTGTGCAGCACAACCTCTTTATGTAGAGCTTGGATGGTCCATAAGATATATTATTAATAATGCATTTGGACAACAAAGCTACAGGTACGATTATGAAACCATTACAGACAAATTATAGAACAATCGATAACAAGAAAGCTAGCCATGCCTTTAGCAGTACAGCAAAGTAAAGTTATTTCAAGAGTTTGTAAACAAGTATTTGATTTCTTCAAGAAAAAGAAACATTTTAACCTTTATGTAGCAGGGGTGACAGCAGACCATGGATACATGAATGCAGAGAGTTTCCAAAACTATTGGTAGCATTGATGCAAAAGTTGCTTTTTGCTACTCTTTAAATCCCAGGACATTTCCTTTGAGGTCAGCTTGAAGTTCTGACCACCAGCTGATGGACAATATGAGTATCATTGTTAGGTCAAAATAACAAAATGAAGAATTTATTAAAGGAATAGAGGCTTCATATTATTTTAACTCAATAGCAAAAATAAACTGCAAAACAAAGACATTGGGTTAAGAAAAAGAACGGTATTGATAGATAAATAAATAAATACAGTTTGGCCTGGACTGATGAGATAATATAATATAAAAAAAACTAAACAAAATGATAATTGCATGATTAACATAAATTACACATTTATAAAATATATTCAGTGTAAACATATTTTAGTAAAACATTTGTGTAGAATAAATGTAAGAGCATAAATAATGTGGCGACACCTGGTGGAGCGAATATGTTAGTGCATTGATGGTAATTGAAGTGTATCTTCAAAGCAGTGGTACCACTACAAACTTAGAGGGGTCACACTGAAGAAAAATCCTCTAATAAAAAAAACCTATTGTGGGGAAAAAAACCCTGGTAAAATTGTTAGACTGCGTCAGGGAAGAGGGGTAATTTGAAAACATAAAAGCCTAATGGATACATATTTTTTACCTCCGATATAAATTGATATACTCACCGACTTGATAAATAACATATGATGAGCAAAACCATTTATGAGAATTTACTCTCAATCCCCTCTACCAGACCCCCACAAAAACAAAGCAAAAAAGATGTGGAAGAAGATATAGAGGTGGAAGTAGTCGGCAGAAGTGGAAGTGATCAGTAGAAGCTGAAGTGATCGGTAGAGATTGTTGGGAATCAAAAGAGAGCATAAGAGAAAGAGCGGACAAGAATGAGTGTGCAAGAGAGTTAAAATATGAGAATGTTGAATGAGAGTAAGTTTGGTCACCCGATTTGGTTCACAAGCACAAAATGCCCCTGCATTTTCTGCCAAAGTGAATGGGCACGGAACAAAATCCATTGCTCGAAAACAAAAGGGTGGAAAACAAACTGAAAAATTCCTCCAAATCGTTTTTGGCCCATCTGCACATGTTTAATCAAGTAATATTTTGTCTCGTTCAATGTTTTTGCTGAGATCATATAATTATTATGTGACACAGGACACAGACTGATAGGATGTATAAACCTAAAAGAAAGCCTCCAGAAAATGTAACCTTCAGTGGCAAGAAAATGACAGATCTGCAAGGATTATTTCCTGTATAAATGCGCAGTATTTGTGAGCTCATTATGAGTTCTAATGCTTAACTATCCTAAATTTATAGCTAGCAAGCAGGGCCTACTTTACTATAGGTATAGGTTTGTCTTAGTCCGTCAATTCTAGTTTTCATTTACGATCTCTACACAGTAAAAGGTTTTACCACCTCCCTTGTCCAAACCAATTTTACCAGTTGACTGACAATATACCACAACATATTCTCTCTCTCTCTAAATTCCACGTAAGCATTAGCATCAATCTGGAGGAAAAAGTGTGATCAATCTTTAAAAAAATATATTTTTTGATAATCTGTTTTAGTAATGTTACAGTACATAGTGGTCAAGCTTTGTAACAGCTCTTGTACATGACATATCAAAAGAAAAATCAATAACATATTACAGTGCTCTGTCAGAATGTGGCAGATCTAAAATAATAAGAATACAAGTAATACAGAAAATACAAGTCTATATAGCCCTATGTTGTGAATGTGGCAATGCAAAAAGTGCTCAGCAGCTGTTGTTCAACTGAAAATCAATATTGGTTGTAATAAAAGATTGCTCTACTCCAAAAGCTTAAAAAAGACAAAACAAACCTTTTCAATAAATAGCCTTTGCCATTCCACGATCATAGCACTGCTGAAATTTTAAAAAAGCAACTATTTGGTGTATTGTAAAAAAAAACAAAAAAAAAAACCATAATGGAGCTCACACACGCTAACAATAAGAAACCAGACATCAAAGTCAAATAAAACAATTTCACGTGGATATTCCATTTTCCATTACTATTTGATAAAGCTCCAATAATACAATTCTTACACATTTTTTAATCTTCACTGAATTAAAGCACACAGAACAGCGAAATGATTATATTCTTAACCTGATATTGGATAGTTCATTGGTTATGATGATCTGATTACATTGCTGGAGTTTGTGACTCCATTTTGATCCAGATAGTCAAGATCCATTCAACGATTTGAAATGAAGCTGACGCTTTATTTGGTAGAGGAAAAATGGCAAATCTGTACAGGACAAAGTTATGAGAAACTGGATAGTTTGCTTCCCACATACCTATAATTATCAATTTAAACAAACAACAAATATTATACAATGAGAATTATAACGAGCTTTTTTATTTCAACCCTAAATCACAAGCAACAGTTACTTGGATATTGTAATATTTTCATATGTATGTTCCAACCAATCACATAGCAGTATTCATGTGATCTGTATATAACATATGTACCGTAATTGCGCCTCAAATGTTCTGAAAAATACCCCTTCGTCATATATAGAGGTCTGACTGCAAGACTAAGATTTAGATCTCCCGCGGAGCTGCAGTGGACCTGGATCCTCCTCTCTGGCAGCCAGTGGACATCTACACGATGCGCACTTCAGCCGGGGCTTCTATGACAGAGTGCCGGCGTGACATGACCTTCCGGTGCCCCACCATAGAACCCCCGGCGGAAGTACCGCCCAGCAGCGGCAGAGGTTGTCTACGCACATAGTGCCCTTGAACGATGAATGTACATGAAGGAATGTTTTAAGTACTTTTCACGGCCCTCCCTGGCATACTAGAATGTCCCTAAAACATGATGAATAATGCAGTATGCAGATCCCCCCGATGCTGTTCCAAGCAAGGACACCCCAAAAAATAAAAGGGGCTTATTAGCTATGATATGCATTTTTTCTATATTATGACATTTTGTGTCTCTCTTAACTGGCTAGCATATATAGACTTAGCAATACCTAATGTTGTTTTTTTCTTTAAGTTGTTGGGCTTCATGGTTTCCTTAGTAACATCCTTCATAAACCTGTTTTTTCATAAAAGGAAATAAATAGTTGTTTAATCCTTGTTGACCTTGTTGTTTGAAATACACAGATTTGGTGGATGTTTTTTTCCACTTTAAGATGTAAATGTATGTAAATATTTCTAGTTACACATATATATATATGCTGTATATACAGTAGACTTGGGCGCCGGACAACTCTTTGTGTTTGTCTTTGTGTTCGTCTTCGTCCGGGAAGGTTCGGTTCAAGCGAATATTCGTGTACATTCTTCGTGTTCTTCCTTAGTTTTTTTGCCGTTTTTTGTAGAAGGGTTTAATACAGGGTTAACACGGTACATACTAAGTAGCTTTGGCTTCAGGATTTTAAATGTCTGTACGAGGAACTTAATTGGTTGCCTGCAGGGGCCTCTTCTGCCATCAACCAATTAAGTACACCTGTACATCATTGGTTGAAGGTAGACGAGCCCCCTGCTGATGACCTATAGAGTCGCTTGTACAGACTTTTAAAATCCTGGTGCAGTAACTTGGCCGGGAGAGACCACTGGTATGAACGACCGATAAAGACACTTGTACGGACCTTTAACTGTTGGAGCAGGGAGACCATGGTCTCCCCAGGTCAAGTCAGGAGTTAAAAAGGCTGAGCGAGTGAGCCTATTGGTCGCCTGCAGGAGCCTCCTCTGGCATCAACCAATTGGCCGGGAGATGATTGAGATTTAGGTGATTGAGACTTAGGTCCCTGGCTATCACTTCTCCCTGTAAATGTCCCTTAACCACATCTTATTCCTAAACCTAAATTATATTCCACAAATAAGCCTAGTATTTTTTATTATTTTTAGTAGTAATAAATCAGAACTACCATAGTCAATGTCATTCTGAAAATATTAATCAAACATTCCATTATGTTAAATTCCCCGTTACCTAATATATCAGTGATACAGTTACTTAAGAAAAATTGTATATATTGCATATAATATGCATAGCAGCTTACTTATATAAGGTTAAATAATGTGGTCAAATCTTGTTATAAAAACGCATCACAATTTCTCCTGGAATTAATGGAATATAATAATGTCTCTGAACTATTTATACCATATACATAACTTTTTTAATATTTTTACAGCAAAGTGGAAAATATTTACTCAACTTAAAAGAACTTAAAAGTAGGTATGCCTCCATTAATAAAATGTGTGCTTCATATTTGCATAAAGAGCTCCAAGAATAACAAGCACATTTTCTGCTTGCTAAAATTTGGAACTCTTAAAAAGGAATTCAGCATTCTCCTTGCATACAAACATTTCATTTATCTCTGCAGGAGGTTATGATGTTCTCAACTTCACTGCATTTAGAGATTTGCCAAAAGCACAAATGTGTTTTAGGGGTCAAGCCTTGCATTGTATATAAGTGATTAGTTTATACCTAAGATGTCCATATATCCAATATATACCATATTTGCTCAAATATAAGACGACCCACCAAAATTTGAATATTAATTCACATTATTTTATTAAAAACTATGATTGAAAAAAACATTTTTTTTTGTTTTTATTTCCTATTATTTGCCACTCTGGCCTTGTTATGCACATCTGCCCCCCCGATATGCCTTATAACCCCTTATATGCCACTCTGCCCCCAGAAATGTCCTATACCCCCTATATGCCACTCTGCCTCCTTAATAAGCCATGCACCCAGAAAATCATTTTAATCCCCTATTTGCCACTCTGCCTCCCCATGCCACTCTAAACCCCCTAGCACTCTAACCCCCCTGACTTACCAGTACATCCCTTTACTTGTGACCCATGTTCAGAATCCCTGGTGTCTAGTGGGGCAGTTGGTGGAGGTCTGTGCGACGCAGACCTCCGTGGCTGGCGGCCAGCACTTCCAGTGCTCCACCATAGAAGCCCCGGCGGAAGTGCCAGCAGCAGCAGAGGTTGTCTGTGCGCATCCCGCAAACGTTCACCGGCTGCTAGATGCGCACAGACAACCTCCGTCATAGAAGCCCCCAGAGGAAGTGCCGGCAGCAGAGGCTGCCAGAAAGGAGAATCCAAGGTCCCCTGCAGCGCTGTGGAGGATATGGATCTTCCTCTTGTAATCAGACCTCTATTTGAGATCTGATTAGAAGACAACCTCGAATTTAAGACGGGGGATATTTTTCAGAGCATTTGCTCTGAAAAACACCTTGTCTTATAATCAAGCAAATATGATATCTTGAAGTTTCCTGTAGTTCCTGGCACACAGTAAATTGAGAGAAAAAAGGTTTTGTTGCACCTGTATCATACATACACCTATAATGGGGCAGGACCCTAAAAAAACAGGGAGATTAACCCTTTCAATCCCCTATAGACGTACCGGGACGTCCAAAAAACGCCAATTAAGAAACCCCTTTGGACGTCCGGGGGGGATATCCTGTCCTCCGATGAGGCACAGACGCTGCAATCTCTGTGCAGGTCTGTGA